>CP092867.1:60491494-60603964 GCA_030710605.1 Cordylochernes scorpioides
TATATTCATACAAAAAATCTAAATAATACAATTTTCAAATATCGTTGTGAAAATTTACATTTTTAGTTTTGTATTTTAAAAACACACAAAGATTGAAGCGGGACGTTTCAAAAGAGTGCCATCCACGACGCCAATTTATAATTGTAAAGAATAGTATTTTAATAAAACATTTAATCGGGTAAAACCCGGGCGTTGCCCGGGTCATTCGGCTAGTATACATATAATGCTCACATGGGCACGGGCAGGATGTGCCTTTTTTTATTTTTAATATAATTGTAAATATATAACAAGCTTCGAGCATTGGTTTTCCCCAAACTGGGAAGGTTCATCACTGATAAGCCAGACCCTTCCATTATTTTATCATTGCAGTAAGGGTTGAAATTGTTTTATTTCAAAAAGAATCCTACGCGTTAAAAATAGTTAAAATTTCTTATAACAGATGGCGCGGTACACATGTAATTATGTACTCATTGTTATTATGTGTAATTTTTAATATAGGGTTTTTTCAATATTTTTGAAATATACAACAACAACAACAACAAAAGCCTTTATTGAGGACCTCTCGTCCTATATAGGATTCGCCAGTTTACAGAGTAAGAGAAGAGAACTAAGAATACAGAGAGAAACCTATATGCAGTAGGTATAGTATAGTATTTTCTACACTGTGACTATATACAACAGCAGCAGCAAGCCTTTTACTGGAATCAAAGTCCCATACAGGATTCGTCATTCTAATTCTGACATAGATTATTTGCATATAATTATTTACATCAATTAGATTATGTATATAGCCTCCTCTTCTCTTCAGCCGTCTTCCAAAATTTGAACAACGCAAAAGCTCCAGCTCTGTTTCTCACCACCTCATTCATATTTTTGAAATATATAAATGAAAAAAAAAATAAATAAATAAAAAGGACAAAATTAGTGACTCATTTCAATTTTGAAATAAAGTTGTCTATTATTATTCTTACATTTAACAAATATAAATATTTTTCATATATAAAAATAAATTCAATAAATTATATTTAATGAAAATCTGATAAGGAAATAATTTACTATAAGTATCAAGATAACAGTTCATCAGTTTTCTTTTAAATGCTCTAAAATTTAGCTTTCACTTCAATAAGAGACAATGCAGGTATGGAATAAAACATTAAGGAGTTAAAACAGAGTTTAAGATGCGTTGTTAGCATGAAGAGTTGCAAATTTATTCCAAGCTGTCAGCGATTTGAATGGAGATAAAAGACAATTTCTAAAGGCCATCAGTCAAAATATGCCTCATTTCGACTGCCAAAATTTTCAATTTATGTCCCAGCTGGCTGGAATGGTCTCTCTTCATTTTCCCCATTCTGTAATGATGCCAGAATTATTATATTACTGATAATTTCTCGCTTCACACTTTATCGTCAATTGCTTTGAAGCATTTCGTGATGTCTCATTTGAATAATTTTGAACGATATTCAAATATTTATTTTTATAAATAATTCAACTATATGTAGATATTCAAATTCTCCAAATTTTAGATATTCAAATTTGATTTCATTTTAAAGCTAAATTTGAAACGCTTTCGTGGAATGCTTTAAATCTGAAGTTAACAGTGAAAATAAGGGACATGAAAAGACTATATATCCCAAAAAAATCAAAATTAAACTAATATAAAAATTAATATATATTTTTGAAGGTTTTTCTATATATTTTTGAAGGTTTTCTATATATTTTTGAAGGTTTTTCTATATATTTTTGAAGGTTTTTCTATATATTTTGAAGGTTTTCTATATATTTTGAAGGTTTTTCTATATATTTTTGAAGATTATTTGTTCGTTGGAAATTTGTTTGTTAAAACATATGGCTACATCCACCAAACCTTTATTTAGTTTCCGACGTGATTCGATGTCACTCTCCTCTGGGGAATTATTCCCTGATTCACTGAAACATCGTGAACTAAATAAAAAATTAGTTGAGATATACCCATATGTTTTTCTATATATTAATATATATTGTCGCGCTTGACCCTTCCGGTTCTTCGCGACGACGCCGCTTCCTCCGTCGTGGATCACTTACCCTGGGCTCCCGTTGCTCTCCTCTGTAGACCACCCAAAGACCTCCGAGAACCTCCACTCAGGTGGATCTCCTTCTCTCTGGCAGTATCTCTCGCCTTACCACTGGTAGGGGGGACACGAGAGACTTACCAGAAGAATAGCGACTGTGGTGTTGGCGAGAGAGTCAATACAGCAACCCGCATCAAGACTTCTAATACTCGTACTTTATTGTCATTTCCACCACACATTACATATAACTAGAATAACAATTAACGGGTATTTACATTACGTTACCTCCTAGGGTCAATATAAACGTGTAATTACAAACATTTGCCCCAGGAAACAGGACCACAGCAGTCGGTGATTCCCACACCAGTTTCAGATGGAAACAGTCGAAAGCGCCATCTATCGGCGGAGGTTGTAGGTGTTTTGAAGTCTCATATACCCGACAATGTTTTATTTATTAATTTCGGTTGGGGGGGGGGGGGGTTGTATATCTACCAATTTACTTGGCTGGTTGATTTTTTTTGAATATGTTAGATTTAGTGTTGTGGCTCATTCGTTATTAATCTTTTCAATATCTCAAAGGATCAGCTTTTGGAATTTCGAGAAAACAAGTATATTGTTAAAATATCAAATCTAATAAAATTTATTTTGAAATGGTAGCCATAGTTCTTTTTATTTTATTAGATAGATTTTCCGAGCAGTAAAGTTTTGAAAAAAAAACCTAGTGGAAATCTTTACTAGTGGTGATGAATGAGCCACATAACCATCGTTAGCAAATTCAGACAAAGGCCAACCTGTATACCATTGTTTTTGTCTGAATTGCCAAATATAATTATTTATTTATAAATAAGTTGTTTCGAATTGAAAAAAGGTAGTTTTATATATTTCAACGAAGGAAATTTAATCATGAAAAAATATCATGATAATATAAGTTTAAAGAGAATTGTTAACATTTTCAAGGAGAAAGAACAATGAATTTCATAGACAACCACAGTTGAACATTTATTTTGAAGCAAAATAGTACGTTTGCTTTATTTATATGTAAGATTTCGTAATATAAGATGAATTCTATAATGGAGTCTTTTTAGGAATATTTAAAAATTCTATATTGGAGTTCGCAATACAAGAATATGGCGTTTCAAACTCGATATTTATACTGGGCCCTTCATCATTTTGTTTTTAGATTATTCTAATTTTGTCAAAATATATTCAATGTTTTTGGCAGTTATGCGTTGAAAATTTAGAATTAGAAAATGAACTTTATAGGAATAAAAAATATTAAGACAATATAAAATATTATACATATATACATAAATAGGTTTGGCATAATTATCCTTTTAAACGTATTTTATATATTTGAAATTATTGCAATTGTTATCGCCGATTGTTTGATATTTCAAAATAAAAATGTCTTCAAACATGAAATAGAAGATGAAAAATATTTGGAGGTCCTGACTCATCAGTGGTGATTCCTCCCAGTGGTATCTTCACTTTGATCTATCAGACATACCGCTAAAAACTATTGTATAGTTCATTTCTTTTATAAACTCTCAAATATTTTTGCAACTCATAAGAAAATTAAGATATTTATTTCAAATGAAAAAAAAAAAGTGAAAAAATTATTTGTAATAATAATAAATTCACATTTTTAGATAGAGATTTTGTTTTTTAAACAGATTTGTTGGGTAATGTTTTCAATACATTTTTACACTTTGGATGTTTAATCAAGTTGGCGATTTGAAACGTGCAGGTATAGGTGTGTGTTTGAAAACTATTAAAATAAATTATTAAAATTAGTGGGAAAGATGAATTAGTAACTTTTAACTTTGCATATTATTTATTATTAATAGCAAAGATACAAAAAATGGAATATATGTGGAACAAAAACGATAATTATTAAATACAAGAGATCATTATCAAACATGAGAGCTCATCTATAGTTATTTCTACTCTGTGTAATTATTACAACAAAAACAACCTTATTATAAAACATGTAAAATCTTAAGGAAATATTTATAGTATTTCTTCAGGAGGTGAGCATGTTGAAAGTATAGAGATATATTTGATGATGCATTAAAAATTCAATTAAATATTAGTTTGTGTTCAGAAAATTAATAAACTATCGACTTTAATTTCAAAATATTAAGGCGGACTCGAGCAGATAAGGTGTTTAGTATTTAGAAAAAACCCACTCTCTATAAACCTCATTTTCAAAATCACTAATTTTGTTTCAGCTCCCATATAAAGAAATTGTATAAGGAAAATGTATATTCGATAAAATAAACTCGGCGTAATACAAAATACGGTTAAATAAATATTTAACGACAATGCCTATCTAACAACATGTTTTCTAAGTATTATTCCCCTGCTTTTAAAAGGTCTTTCATAAAGACAGACAATTCAAATTGTATTACGCCGAGTTTATTTATCGAATATACATTTTCCTTATACAATTTTTTTATATAGGAGCTTAAATAAATTTACTGATTTTGAAATTTTTTTTTAAACATGGGCTACCTTTTTTAATTATAATAATAGATTCTTTTTTTTGGAGGGAAGGAATTTGACAATGTGTGTGTTTCAATAAAAGGCGTGAGTGAATCAGCAATATTTGTTACATCTTCTTCTTCTTTCTTATCTCAAAGCCATGATGATTATGGTGGGTAGTTAGCGACTGCTTTTACTGTAAGTGCACCACATGTCTACACATGTGAAAGCAGTTCGACTTTGCACTTACAAATTTGCCAGAGCCCCGTTTGGTTACTTGCACTCGCTGGTGGGTTGGACTTTTGCAAGAATCGGGGGCTTTTGGATCATTTTTTTTAAACAGAAAAAAAGTGTCCAATGCGGGATTCGAACCTGGGTCGTAGTGGTCGAAAACCAAACGGTTTAACCAGCCTTCCACCGACCCCCATTTGTTACATAATTGATGAAGTATCCGTATCAAGCTTAATTTAGCATTGCACTCTAATAAAATTCTAGTATATCTTCCATAAAATATATTAAGGCTTTATTCAGTTTCTCTATTATTATGATGGGCGTTGTGTTAATATCCAAGTTGTTCTGTGGTTTCAGATAAGAACGACAGGTGTTCACTCCAGACGGTGAATCTGTTTTATTGTCTAGATGGTGACGTAAGAATTCTTTATATAATTCCTCAGAAATTGAAAATATTTCTAATTCTGGTAGCTGTTTTTTTCTTGTGTTCACGGTATTACTCTTATTTATGTCTATCATTTGACACAAGACAAGCCTGTCTGAGTGTGAGACTAACTTGTCCAATATAAATATCCTTATTAATTTTGTATTATGTTTATGTGTGAATACATTCATATTGTTAATATAGTTAAACCTGTCTATAGCGCCTCCCTCTATAGCGCCCGAATTTAAAACGTAGTACGATGCGATTTACATTATACGTGACCTGTCTATAGCACCCTCTATAGCACCCTATTTGGTGAGTCCGAAGAGGGGGTACTATTGACAGGTTCAACTGTATATTTATAATTTAAAATTATTGTCTTGAAATAATCAAAATGTTGTGTGTTTCTAAACATTATTTTCGTATTGTTAAAAAGGATACCCAAGAAACAATCAGCATTGAATAATTCACTTTTAATGAGGGAAACCCATTTTAAAATGTATCAAAAAATAACTGTATATATTACTAAAATCTAAACCTATAAAATATTTAGTGTCCACCATAAAAATAATAATAATAATAATATAAGTAGAATTTTGTAAAAATATTTCCGCCAGTGTTGTTTAGTTTATCCTCTTCAGAGAGTGTAAATTTATTCATTTTTATATCATTAAAATTACGCTTTCATTAAATGTGAATATTCAAATATTAAAAGTATCCCATTAAATATTTTTTAAAACATAATTTCAGCATTTCGAAGGACAATTGAAACAAATTTTATTGACTTCTTGTCAATAACTTACATCAAAAAAGGAAAATAAATAAACTAAAATATAATGATAATGCGGGGGATGTGGCCCGGCGAATGAGCCTTCTTTCACAGGCGATTAGCGGGTGCTCTGCTCCTCCGGTCAGCCCAACCTGTACGAAGTACCGGTAGATGATGGATTTGGCCGACGCCAGGATGGCCAAGTCGTCATCTTCGAGGCCAGACCGAAAATCCAGGCCCGCAAGTCAGGGGATCGCCCGAGGACACTGAAGGCTCCGATGACGAGGGGCCTGATACGCCTACAGCTTCAGTAGCGATGGTCAAGGGAGCGATCCACGGAACCGCAGGCCTGACATGATGAACTGGTCGAGGCCGGATGGTCCGGGTGGGGCAGGGCATGGAGGTCCAACCTAAGCGCAATGTCGGCGTCGTGGCCCGAGAAGGCGCAACGCCGCAGCGAAGTCCAGTCGAGCTTGGCCGGCGCGTCAACCACAGATGTCCATATGGAGTAGGGTCTGGTGATCGGCTTGCCGCGAGGCGCGGACGCTCCAAGGCGCGACGGGCCGAGCGGGTGGTGAGCCTCGAGAAGGGGTGTTCGTCCCGCGCAGGACCACAGCCTCAGCCAGGCAGCCCTGGTGCTCTCCCGGAGGTTCTCCTCTAACGTCCTCCGGTAGAAGGCAACAAGGGAGCGGCGTCCGCGATAGAGGAGCGAGTAGGGCGGATGTCGGGGCATCCCTCAGGTCCACGACACGGACCCCGGACCAGCGCACATGGGCCAGGAGGTTGGAAGGGCGAAGGAACCGGCAGCCACCAATGACGGGGAGCTCAATAGCTGGGATTTGGGAACAGCCCGGTGGTCGAGGACGAGGATCTTGGAGGCTCCTCCCAGAGCCTCAGTAGCCGTACGGCGGTGCCAGAGCGAAGTACGCGGGAGGGGGACGAAGCCAGACGCCACCCAACACCAGCCAGGAGAAGCCATTCTTTCCCCACGAGCGCAGCCTGAACGCCCTTGAGGCAGGCCAGATAGAGTTGGGCGCCGATCATCCAGAACCCGAGGCCCCCGGGGTAACAGGCCTCGATACGATGTCTGCGAGAAGCCAAGCCGTTCGATCAGGGCCCCAGATACCTTCGCAAGCGGGCCTGTAGCTTGGTGATGGTAGCCTCTCCGGCAGGTACCCATGAAGGTGGTGCTGGGTGGTTGAAAGTACCATGGATTGGCGGCTTTGGCTCGGCCGACAAGAGAGAGGCCGCGCGTGAAAGGCGTCCACTTCCTACAGGCAGAATCCAGCAGGGTCAGAATATGCTGTTCCTGGCGGGACAGATCTGAAGGGGCAATGTCCGTCCCCAGGACTTTGATGGAAGATGTCGACCAGGAGAACCTAGGGAGAGTCACCGCGAGCGTGCCACGCACCGCACCAAAGGCCGGTACTCTTCCCGAAGTTCACAGTTATTCCCGAAGCCCACGGAAGTCCCGGAGAATGGCTCCACCCGCTCAAACTGCTCGTCGAGGCGAATCAGGAGGATGATGTCGTCGGCGTAAGCGATGACATTGCCACGCCGAGGGAGGACTCGAGGAATGAAGCAGGGCCCAGTCGCGATGCTGAAGAGTGAGACACTGACGGCGCAGCCCTGCCTAAGGCCGTTTAGTAGGTGGAAGGCGGTGGTGTGAACTCCGGCCCTGATCGTCGCATCCGCCTCAGCGTACAGGAGCCGAATCCATTTCATAAAGGCAGGTGGAAGGCGCAGGGATTCCAGGAGCGTTCAGGAAGCCCCGGTCCAGGTAGTCGAAGGCGGACTCAAGATCTACGCAGACGACGGCCAGCGGCAGGCATCCAGCCGTCGCCTCCTCAACAGCATCGTAACACAGGCGATATTCCAGGATGGTGCCCTCCCGGGGACGGAAGCCTGGCATTCCGGCACCAGCGCTGGTAGATGGTGTCTGAGGCGTCGAAGGAGGATACCCGCCAGGACACGGTAGTTGGCCGAGGGCAGCGAAATGGGCCTATAGCCGCTGAAGCCGCGACCGCCGCAGTCTTCACGACCAGACAAATATAGCTACGCCGCGTGGATGGTGGCAGGGCGCCGCGGAAGTGGGAGGCGTAAACACACGCCACAAGGCTACCGTGAAGAAGTCCACAAAGGCAACTAGGAGCTCGCAGGGCAGACCGTCCAGCCTGGGCCCTTCCGTGAGGGAGACGGGAGATGGCGGCGGCAATCTCGGCCAAGGTGATAACTTCCCTGTGAAGGGGATCGTTCTCATCGATGTCAAGGGTGATGGTAGTCCCCTCAATGTAGGCCGCGCAGCAAGGGTCACAAGCCGCGCGAGCAAAGCGAGGCCGAAAATATCATGCCCAACGCCGCAGTTCAGGACCATCGATGATCTGTTACGTCGAAAGCTTGTATTGTCGTGATATAAAAATAAACTCTTCCCTCATTTAATTGCCTTTTATTTGTAATTTTACCGAAGGGATTATAATATTAAAACAGTTCTCTTTTTAGGCTCTGAATGCATCGCAAATATTTAAGCGAAAACATTATTATACTATTAGCACAACATTTCAAAAAAACCTATATGCTACTCACATACCAAACATGATGGCAAATCTGAAAAAATAAAATAATTGAATTTATAAATTCCCGTAGGAAATTTACATAGAAAAGCCATAAAACTCTAAAAACGAAAATAATTTAGAAAATCAGCATTAAGAAATTATAATACACTATTACTTCTTGTAAACAATGCACTCAAACAACCAGGAAACGGATTTAAAAAGAAATAGTCATACTGTGCTAGAATATTAAAGATAAAAATTGTAGATTATTTGGAAACCGAGTTTCTAGAAGAAAAGGAAATATACCTAATAAAATTTTCTACCCCAAATATTTACACATATTTAGCATTTTTTTCTAAATATCAGTATGGTTTTATTCTAATTGAAATTTTCACTTCATATACATATATATGTGTGTGAAAATTATATTTTTTACAATGCTTAAAAGAAAATAAAATTAATTATATTATATTTTCTTCAATATTTTATGTATATATATATATTTTTTTCACTAAATTCTAGAAAAACCTTTATATTTTTTCTATAACAATTTAGAATTATTTCTTGTTACTGGTACTTTCAAATTTTAATACGTTAAATAATAGACCATATAGAGGCAATATGCCACATACGCCAAATCAAATGAATTGTTTTATAAAACGTAGTTTAAGTTAACTTTGACTGATAATGTTGATTTTTAAAGATGCTTATGCTCTAATAGTCATGTATATTTTTTTTTTCAGAATTTAGTCAATATTGCTACATGTTAATTCACACTTTACATTCTATTAAATATTACATGTCATTCTAACCCGTAATTTGATTAAAAATTGCAATCTTTACTTGAATTAATAGAAAAACAATTTTTACTTATGGTATAGAGAAAGTTAATAAACAATATCAAAAGGCTGTCCACAGGGCTTTAATATATATACTAGACGAAAGGCCGGGCTACGCCCGGGGTTTTCCCGAGTGCGAATATATTTCAAAAACGTTGTTTGGGAGGCCGAGTATAGACGGGTGGTCTGTATAGACAGGTGGGATGTATCACACAGCTGTAGAGTGGTCGCTATAGACAGGGGGCGGTCTGTATAGACAGGTGAATGTAACTCACTGATGATAACAGGGTTGCCATAAAGTGGCCACTGTAGACAGGGTGGTCTGTATAGACAGGTGGATGTATCACACAGCTGATAACAGGGTTGTCTAGGGTGGTCGCTATAAGGACAGGGTGGTCTGTATAGACAGGTGTATTTATCACACTGATGATAACAGGGTTGTCTAGAGTGGCCGCTATAGACAGGGTGGTCTGTATAGACAGGTGGATGTATCACTCAGCTGATAACAGGGTTGCCTAGGGTGGACCGCTATGACAGGGTGGTCTGTATAGACAGGTGGATGTATCACTCAGCTGATAACAGGGTTGCCTAGGGGTGACCGCTATGACAGGTGGTCTGTATAGACAGGTGGATGTATCACACAGCTGATAACAGGGTTGCCTAGGGTGACCGCTATAGACAGGGTGGTCTGTATAGACAGGTGGATGTATCACACAGCAGATAACAGGGTTGGCCTAGGGTGACCGCTATGACAGGGTGGGCTGTATAGACAGGTGGATGTATCACTCAGCTGATAAAGGGTCGCCTAGGGTGACCGCTACGACAGGGTGTCTGTATAGACAGGTGGATGTATCACACAGCTGATAACAGGGTTGCCTAGGGTGACCGCTATGACAGGGTGGTCTGTATAGACAGGTGGATGTATCCCACAGCAGATAACAGGGTTGCCTAGGGTGAACCGCTATGACAGGCGTGGTCTGTATAGACAGGTGGATGTATCACTCAGCTGATAACAGGGTGCCCTAGGGTGACCGCTATGACAGGGTGGTCTGTATAGACAGGTGAATGTATCACACAGCTGATACAGGGTTGCCCTAGGGTGACCGCTATGACAGGGTGGTCTGCTATAGGACAGGTGGATGTATCACACAGCTGATAACAGGGTTGGCTAGGGTGGACCGCTATAGACAGGGTGGTCTGTATAGACAGGTGGATGTATCACAACAGCTGATAACAGGGTTGTCTAGGGTGGTCGCTATAGACAGGGTGGTCTGTATAGACAGGTGTATGCTATCACACAGCTGTTAACAGGGTTGCCGAAGTGACCGCTATAGACAGGGTGGTCTGTATAGACAGGTGGATGTATCACACTGCTGATAACAGGGTTTGTCTAGGGTGGTCGCTATAGACAGGGTGGTCTGTATAGACAGGTGGATGTATCACACAGCTGATAACAGGGTTGTCTAGAGTGGTCGCTATAGACAGGGTGGTCTGTATAGACAGGTGGATGTATCACACAGCTGATAACAGGGTTGTCTAGAGTGGTCGCTATAGACAGGGTGGTCTGTTTAGACAGGTGGATGTATTACACAGCTGATAACAGGGTTGTCTATAGTGGGCGCTATAGACAGGGTGGTCTGTATAGACAGGTGGATGTATCACACTGATGATAACAGGGTTGTCTAGGGTGGTCGCTATAGACAGGGTGGTCTGTATAGACAGGTGGATGTATCACACAGCTGATAACAGGGTTGTCTAGAGTGGTCGCTATAGACAGGGTGGTCTGTTTAGACAGGTGGATGTATCACACAGCTAGATAACAGGGTTGCCGAAAGTGACCGCTATAGACAGGGTGGTCTGTATGACAGGTGGATGTATCACACTGATGATAACAGGGTTGTCTAGGGTGGTCGCATATAGACAGGGTGGTCTGTATAGACAGGAGGATGGTATCACACGCTGATAACAGGGTTGTCTAGAGTGGTACGCTATAGACAGGGTGTCTGTATAGACAGGTGGATGTATCACACAGCTGATAACAGGGTTGGTCTAGAGTGAGTCGCTATAGACAGGGTGTGGTCTGTTTAGCACGGTGATGTATTACACAGCTGATAACAGGGGTTGTATATGTGGGCGCTATAGACAGCGTTGGTATGTATAGACAGGTGGATGTATCACACTGATGATAACAGGGTGGTTGCCGAAAGTGACCGCTATAGACAGGGTGGTCTGTATAGACAGGTGGATGTATCACACAGCTGATAAATCGGGTTTGTCTAGGGTGAACGCTATAGACAGGGTGGTCTGTAAACAGGGTGGATGTATCACACAGCTGATATCAGGGTTGTCTAGGGTGGTCGTTATAGACAGGGTGGTCTGTATAGACAGGTGGATGTATCACACAGCTGATAACAGGGTTGCCTAGGGTGACCGCTATAGACAGGGTGGTCTGTATAGACAGGTGGATGTAACACACAGCTGATAACAGGGTTGTCTAGAGGGGGGCGGGCAGGGAGGTCACGTGTTTGCTGGCGGCCAATGGGCGCGCATTCTATCCGTGAGCTTCAGACAGACAGACAGACAGACAGACAGATAGACAGACAGACAGACAGACAGAATAAGGCAAATATATAAGTAGATATATATATGTTTCCATTGCTATGGCTGATATTACTGAATGATTCATTAGCAATATTCAGATACCCAATTCTGGAATTACTGTGTTATGCTGATGATGTGACAATAATTAGTTTGGAATAAAGACAAGGATACTCTTAAAAATTTGATAGAATTTAATATTGGAAGAATTCTACATCAATGGGTGCACTCAAAAATTAAACTGAAAATCAGTCTTGAGAAAACTAACATTCTGCATTTGCACAATAGAGACAGGTTAGCATAAAGTTTAAAAATAAAAATTTAGTACAGGGATTTTTTTATTACATACTGGAAATGTACCTATTTACAGGAAATTCTGCCAGTACAAGAAATTTAAAATATTGAGAGTCAATTTTGCAAAAAAAATTCTTTTTAAAAAGAAAAAACTTAATTTCTAATCTCACATAGATTTTATACTAAATAATCAAAATATCTGCTACTGTCAATTTGCGGAAAATCTTGGAGTCTGAATACCCAAAGAGACATTATACAAAACAATATTTAGGTCAATGCTTTCTTATGGATCGAAATATGATATAAACTAGTAAATAAGAAAAATATAAATAAATTAAATTACACTTTCAATACCAAATGCTAATATGGTGCATGCAATTTTATAAAATTTCTAAATGTATACATAGCATAGCAAGATGCTTTTGCTTAAGGATTTCATTGAATCCAAAGATTGAAATATGAATTAAATAAATAACTTTAGAAGAAAAAATAATACATTTATATCTTCAAACATTAATAACGGATTTGATTGAATTTAAAATGGCTACTTTAAGCTGAGAAAAGCTTGGCTGGAAATTATTTTGTATGTTTTTAGGAAATAAGCTTTGCTAAAGTTAATTTGTGTTGTTACAATAGAACTCTTACGAAGCTTCTTTCCTAACAACATACCAAAATATTTCCGGCCAAGCTTTCTCAATTCTCAATTCATCTATAATCATGGAAATTACAGGAGCTTATTTAAAATAATTAAAGCAGTGGAATACTCAAGTTGATTTTGTGGAAATGAGGAACAAACCACAATACATCTTTTACTAGATTGTCCTGTTTTTCAAGATTTTATAGAACCGACAATTATTTAATTGTAATAGATCTGATATTTTAATTTCCAGTAAAGAAACGTTTTTGAATAAGTATTTGAATATGTAAATGAGGCATCAAATATTGTAGATACTAGACGAAAGGCCCGGGCAACCCGGGGTTTACCCGAGTGCGAATATATTTCAAAAAACGTTGTTCTTGGGAGGCCGCTAGACAGGGTGTCTGTATAGACAGGTGGATGTTCTCAACAGCTGTAGAGTGGTCGCTATAGACAGGGTGGTCTGTATAGAATAGGTGAATGTAACACACTGATGTTAACAGGGTTGCCTAAAGTGGCCACTGTAGAAGGGTGGTCTGTATAGACAGGTGGATGTATCACACAGCTGATAACAGGGTTGTCTAGGGTGGTCGCTATAGACAGGGTGGTCTGTATAGACAGGTGTTATTTATCACACTGATGATAACAGGGTTGTCTAGAGTGGCCGCTATAGACAGGGTGGTCTGTATAGACAGGTGGATGTATCACTCAGCTGATAACAGGGTTTGCCTAGGGTGACCGCTATGACAGGGTGGTCTGTATAGACAGGTGGATGTATCACTCAGATGATAACAGGGTTTGCCTAGGGTGACCGCCTATGACAGGGTGGTCTGTATAGGACAGGTGGATGTATCACACAGCTGATAACAGGGTTGCCTAGGGTGACCGCTATGACAGGGTGGTCTGTATAGACAGGTGGATGTATCACACAGCAGATAACAGGGTTGCTAGGGTGACCAGCTATGACAGGGTGGGCTGTATAGGACAGGTGGATGTATCACTCAGCTGATAACAGGGTCGCCTAGGGTGACCGCTACGACAGGGTGGTCTGTATAGACAGGTGGATGTATCACACAGCTGATAACAGGGTTGCCTAGGGTGACCGCTATGACAGGGTGGTCTGTATAGACAGGTGGATGTATCCCACAGCAGATAACAGGGTTGCCTAGGGTGACCGCTTATGACAGGGTGGTCTGTATAGACAGGTGGATGTATCACTCAGCTGATAACAGGGTTGCCTAGGGTGACCGCTATGACAGGGTGGTCTGTATAGACAGGTGAATGTATCACACAGCTGATAACAGGGTTGCCTAGGGGTGACCGCTATGACAGGGTGGTCTGTATAGACAGGTGGATGTATCACACAGCTGATAACAGGGTTGGCTAGGGTGACCGCTATAGACAGGTGGTCTGTATAGACAGCGTGGATGTATCACACAGCTGATAACAGGGTTGTCTAGGGTGGTCGCTATAGACAGGGTGGTCTGTATAGACAGGTGTATGCATCACACAGCTGTTAACAGGGTTGCCGAAAGTGACCGCTATAGACAGGGTGGTCTGTATAGACAGGTGGATGTATCACACTGATGATAACAGGGTTGTCTAGGGTGGTCGCTATAGACAGGGTGGTCTGTATAGACAGGTGGATGTATCACACAGCTGATAACAGGGTTGTCTAGAGTGGTCGCTATAGACAGGGTGGTCTGTATAGACAGGTGGATGTATCACACAGCTGATAACAGGGTTTGTCTAGAGTGGTCGCTATAGACAGGGTGGTCTGTTTAGACAGGTGGATGTATTACACAGCTGATAACAGGGTTGTCTATAGTGGGCGCTATAGACAGGGTGGTCTGTATAGACAGGTGGATGTATCACACTGATGATAACAGGTTGTCTAGGGTGGTCGCTATAGACAGGGTGGTCTGTATAGACAGGTGGATGTATCACACAGCTGATAACAGGGTTGTCTAGAGTGGTCGCTATAGACAGGGTGGTCTGTTTAGACAGGTGGATGTATCACACAGCTGATAACAGGGTTGCCGAAAGTGACCGCTATAGACAGGGTGGTCTGTATAGACAGGTGGATGTATCACACTGATGATAACAGGGTTGTCTAGGGTGGTCGCTATAGACAGGGTGGTCTGTATAGACAGGTGGATGTATCACACAGCTGATAACAGGGTTGTCTAGAGTGGTCGCTATAGACAGGGTGGTCTGTATAGACAGGTGGATGTATCACACAGCTGATAACAGGGTTGTCTAGAGTGGTCGCTATAGACAGGGTGGTCTGTTTAGACAGGTGGATGTATTACACAGCTGATAACAGGGTTGTCTATAGTGGGCGCTATAGACAGGGTGGTCTGTATAGACAGGTGGATGTATCACACTGATGATAACAGGGTTGCCGAAAGTGACCGCTATAGACAGGGTGGTCTGTATAGACAGGTGGATGTATCACACAGCTGATAATAGGGTTGTCTAGGGTGAAACGCTATAGACAGGGTGGTCTGTATAGACAGGTGGATGTATCACACAGCTGATATCAGGGTTGTCTAGGGTGGTCGTTATAGACAGGGTGGTCTGTATAGACAGGTGGATGTATCACACAGCTGATAACAGGGTTGCCTAGGGTGACCGCTATAGACAGGGTGGTCTGTATAGACAGGTGGATGTAACACACAGCTGATAACAGGGTTGTCTAGAGGGGGGGCGGGCAGGGAGGGTCACGTGTTTGCTGGCGGCCAATGGGCGCGCATTCTATCCGTGAGCTTCAGACAGACAGACAGACAGACAGACAGATAGACAGACAGACAGACAGACAGAATAAGGCAAATATATAAGTAGATTACCAGACCTTTCTTTCTTTTATACACAGCTCTCTGTTCTCGTTGAGATTTAAGAGTTTCATTTGTCCTTAGAATGTTTAAACTCGAACATAAAATTATAATAATTATAAATGAACCCTTTTTTAATATAAATTTTCATCACAAGCTTTTTAAAAAATTATTTGATCTTTCTCCTTTTTTAATATCATATGACTATTCTTTACGGCCTAAAATTACTGTAAATATATATAGACAAATGTAGAGGCATACATGTATATGACAGCGCAAGTGTCCCTAGGGGGACATAACTCTTAAAATTGAAATTAATAAATAAATCTTACATGATATATTTTTTATAGTTTTTTTTTAATCATGTTGAAATTCTAAATTTAAAAACCGAAAATAAAGTTTCCTGTTTAACCAAAAATGATCTTTAGAAATTATCTGAGATTATTTTTATTAAGAACAGGGGTAAAGTCTCATTCATAAAGAAATGGAGATAAACGAGTATAAATACATTTTAAACATATGACACTATCTAGGATTGGTGAAACAACTATTAGA
This sequence comes from Cordylochernes scorpioides, assembly GCA_030710605.1. NCBI lineage: Eukaryota > Metazoa > Arthropoda > Arachnida > Pseudoscorpiones > Chernetidae > Cordylochernes > Cordylochernes scorpioides. The sequence continues at coordinate 60,507,760 of CP092867.1, forward strand.
GTTACTGGATTTGACCCGATGCTTTTTTCAATCTAAGTTTGTACATTGCATTATTGAAGATTATCCACGCTAATTGATGGAAAATATCCGATTTGTCTACCGTGAGGCTGACTACATAACATTCTAATACGCTGTCATATATATATTTGATGGGAAGAGCCCAGACATAGTATAGTTTATTTAATTTTAAGAAAAATCAATCATTTCTCCAGGGAAGAGTGTCTTCTTCAAAAACATTTTATTGTTCTCTAGCTTTCGGGCACGGACGCCCTTCTACAGGAGAAAACATGGTATAATGATACGCCAATAGAACACGAGTTAAATATAATCGGATACTATTTTACATATTTTTATGAATATATAAAAATATTATTTTTACGTATTAACTATTATACAAATTGAGACAAAATATTTAAAAAATATATATCTCTAATTAGAGGACTGTTGTGTATGTAAATTGTTAAATATCTGTATGTATTTTTCATGTTTTTTATTATTAATATGTAAATATATATTTGTATATATAGAACATTAACGGTGCAATAAAAGAGAAATTGACCAGTAAATATAGGCTGCGTTGTCGTGACTACTACTGGGAGGCGATACAACAACTGACGACGAGTGTGTGAGAACCGGTTCAAGTGCTCTTTCACAGGTGGAGGAAAACAGAAATATAAAGCGAACGAGAAGCCAACAGTATGTCTGGATGCCCAATAATTGTACCGTTCTGTTCCTTTAGGCCAGGAGAAGAATCCTTTGATATTTTCGTTCAGAGGTTCGAAGCAGCTTTTGAGGCAAATACATTGGAAGAAGGAAAAAGAATGCCCATCTTTGTTTCTCTTCTGGATTCGGAAATGTTGAAGCTGGGCAATGATTTGTTTTTTCCCGAGTACAATGAAAGAACAGCCTTATGAACGGTTAATACAAAGAATAAAGCTACATCTAGCTCCAAGAAAGAAGGTGATTCCTCAACGATGCAGGTTCTTGAAGAGAATACAACTAGAGAATGAATCCGTCTCGGAATACCTGCGTGAGCTCAGGCATTTGGCTATGGATTGCACTTTTGGTGAAATGTTGGAGGTCATGTTACGAGACCGTTTTGTGGCTGGTATAAAATCGGAAAGCCTTCAGAAGAAATTGTTACAGGAGGATGACGATGTCACCTTGGACAGGGTATTTTCTATAGCAGTATGGTTTGAGCTAGCTGAACAAAATGCTAAGGAGCTGCAGGATGGACTAGTGGCTAAGTTGGATATTGTTCCGGGAGGAAATAGAAAGAATGAAGCTCGTAGAGGATGGCAGCATGGGCCCGGTATGCAAAGAAGGGAGACAATTTGTTTCCGATGCGGCGGAAAAAAACTCTCACCTGGCACCTGCATGTCCACAAAAAACAAAATCTTGTTTTAAATGCAAGGGAATTGGACATTTGAGCAGGGTGTGCAAAACGGGTAAATCCTTGCCAGACTGCAGATATGTGCAAAACGAATTTATTTATTCGGTACAAGGTGATACTGATGCAAAAATAAATCTACATGTTGACGAGTATCAGTTGTGTTTTGTGGTGGACACGGGAAGTCCCGTCACACTGATACCGAAAACAATTTATGAAAAAAATACTGGAAAGATAATAAATTATCTCCATCTTATTTAAGATTGAGGTCCTTTTGCGGAAAACCAATAAAAATTATTGGTGAGAGAAGAGTTTTTGTGAAGGAGGCAAATCAAGATTTGCGGTTGATAGTTGTAGATGAAGATATTTCGATAGTTTTGTTGGGACGAGAATGGCTAAAAGGTTTAAATCTTGATTTTTCTGGGTTATTGAACATTAGACAAGTAAGCGAGTCCGATATCAAAGTTATAATAAATAAGTATGCTAATTTATTTAGCAAAGAATTAGGTTGCTTAAAAAACGTCAATATTGATTTTTATTTTTAAAAAAAATACGACTCCTGTATTTTGTAAGGCGAGAAGTTTGCCTTTTTCTTTGAAGAAAAAAGTAGAAAATGAAATCGATGGTATGGTTAACGAGGGAATTTTACAACCTATTGAGTATGCAAACTGGGCCGCACCTATAGTACCAGTACTGAAGAAAGATGGAAGCCTTAGAATTTGCGGCGATTTAGATGCACTGCAAATAAGGCCATAGAATTGGATAAGTACCCGCTTCCATCAATAGACGAAATATTTTCAAAATTGTCTGGAAATACAGTGTTTTCGTCATTGGACTTATCCAGAGCTTATTTGCAGGTCAGATTATCTGAAGAGGCCAAAAGAGTGGTGAACATTAATACTACGAAGGGGTTAATTGCCTTTAAAAGGCTACCCTATGGAGTAGCTGTAGCACCAAATAAGTTTCAAAGAGAAATGGACAATCTATTTGCAGATATGTCGGGAGTGGTTTGCTACATCGATGACATCCTGGTAGCCGGAAAGGATCATAGGGATCACGAGCAAAAGCTGGAATTGGTCTTTAAAAGGCTGCAAGAAAAAGGTTTAAGATTAAACAAGGATAAATGCAAATTCGCAGTAAATGCTGTTGAATATTTAGGTTTTAAAATAGATAAAAAAGGACTGCATCCCATAAGTAGTAAAATAGAAGCGGTGGTAGAGGCGCCTGAACCTACATACGTTTCTCAATTGAGATCTTTTATAGGTCTCCTTATGTATTACTCTAGGTTTATAAGAAATATTGCAGATATTTTGGCGCCCTTCTATCACCTCTTAAAAAAAAATTTCAAATGGAACTGGACTGGCGAACACCGTATATTATTTGCAAAATGCAAAGCATTGCTAACTAACGAGTCAGTGCTGGCACATTATGATGCAACTAGGGAACTAATCCTTGCATGTGACGCCTCTAGCTATGGTTTAGGAGTGGTTCTGAGTCACAGGAACGATAGAAAGGAAGAAACTCCTATAGCCTTTGCTTCAAGAACGCTAACTGAAGCGGAAAGGCGGTATTCGCAATTAGAAAAAGAAGCCTTAAGCATCATTTTTGGTTGTGAGAAAATCCGACAATATCTATTGGGACGTGAATTTGTGTTAATCACAGACAACCGACCTTTAATGCACATTTTTTCACCCCAGAAACCGATCCCCATATGTTCTGCATCAAGAATTAAGAGGTGGTCGTTAAAATTATCTGCATTTAAATACACTGTGGAGTTTCGAAAAACTGATGATAATGGCAATGCAGACGCGTTATCACGATTACCTTTAGTCTCAAAGACCACGGAATCTTTGGATGAGGATCAGGTGCTTCTCCTTCGGAAAATGAGTGAGGTCCCCTTCTCATTCCAGGATGTTGCAGTTGAGACACGCCGGGATAAATTACTATCAATTGTGTTGAGAAATGTTAGGGAAAATAATTGGCAAATTCCAAAGGTATCGCAGGAAAATCCACTTTGTTCCTATTATAGGATAAAAGACGAATTAAGTTGTGAGTTTGGATGTCTGCAATGGCGTGAAAGAGTGGTAATTCCCCAGAAATTAAGATCCTTAATTTTGAACGATTTACATGAGATGCACCTAGGGATGGTGAAAATGAAAATGATTGCTAGACGGTATTTTTGGTGGCCAGGCATAGATAAGAACATTGAAGAGTTGGATAGAGATTGTAGAATCTGCCAAGAATCTGCAAGTATGCCGCCGTCTACCATTTCAGAGTGGACTTGGCCTGAGAAGCCGTGGCACCGTCTACACTTAGATCTAGCAGGTCCCTTTATGGGACGAATGTTTATGGTCCTTGTAGACGCGTACACCAAATGGCTGGAGATTGTCATCATAAAGGACATTACGAGCAGGACCATCATAGGACATCTTAGGGAGATCTTTGCCAGATTTGGATTACCTGAACTTTTGGTAACCGATAATGGCAGACAATTTGTCTCAAGTGAATTTGAGGAATTTACAAAAATTAATGGTATAAGACACACAAAAACGAGTCCGTACAATCCCAGCACTAATGGCTTAGCTGAGCGATATGTACGTGAATTTAAAAACTCTTTACGAAAGAACCAAGGAAAGGACAGTATAGAAATCAATCTACAGCGATTTTTATTCACCCATAGAGCTTTTCCTCAAACGGTATCAAAGGAGTCCCCCTCCGAACTTTTAATGAAAAGAAATCTAAGATCAAGATTTTCAAATTTGATTCCGAAAATGGCAAAGGTAGGAGAGGTGTACCATGATGCCATGAGGAAGCAAGAGCATTTTGCGGTCGGCTCTGATGTGTATTTTCGGAGTTTTGCTAACGGACCAAAATGGAAAAGGGCAGGGTCATGGAACTACTGAGCAGCCGACATTACCTTATAGAAGACGAAGGCCGTTATGTGAAAAGACATATAAATCGACTAAGGCCAGTTATCAAGAAAGAAGTTCCTGAAGTGAGAGATTTGGTATTGCCGGGTACATCAAGAGATTTTATACTGCCTGGCACCTCTCGAGATCACCCTGGGCTTGGAGGACAGGAGAAGACAAGGGAAGAAGCCCCGGAGGTGGACGAAGAATGGAAAGGAGCGGAGTCTTCAGCACAAGAGGACACTCCAGAACCAGAACCGGGCCCTGCTGCTGCGGCTGTCCCTGTCCCTGTGCGCAGTCCAAGACCGCAGCGATCCAGAAGACCGCCAGAACCTGAACCGGGCCCTGCTGCTGCGGCTGTCCCTGTCCCTGTGCGCAGTCCAAGACCGCAGCGATCCAGAAGACCGCCAGACCGGCTGCACTACTATTAAGAGGGAGATGTGTTGTGTATGTAAATTGTTAAATATCTGTATGTATTTTTCATGTTTTTTTATTATTAATATGTAAATATATATTTGTATATATAGAACATTAACGGTGCAATAAAAGAGAATTTGACCAGTAAATATAGGCTGCGTTGTCGTGACTACTACTGGGAGGCGATACAACAAGGACAAACAAATGAATAAATATAGGCCACCAGAAAATTTTGTTTCAATTTGTATAATAGTTAATATGTGAAAATAATATTTTTACATCTTCATAAAAATATGTAAAATAGTATCCGATTATATTTAACTCGTGTTCTATTGGCGTGTCATTATACCATGTTTTCTCCTGTAGAAGGACGTCCGTGCCCGAAAGCTAGAGAACAATAAAATGTTTTTTGAAGAAGACACTCTTCCCTGGAGAAATTATTGATTTTGCTCAATATTTATGCAAGGGATTATTTTATAGAATAGTTTATATTTAAATAAATTTTAAAATATTTGCAGAGTTTCCTTATTAAGGTATCGGGAGGCAAACTTTCGCGCGGTCGCGCTTCATCAGGCCACTGGTTCCGCAAAGGCGTAAAACGAAAGCTTGCCTCCCGATATATAAATAAACTCAGCAAATATTTTAAAATTTATTTAAATCATTTATAATATTATTTGTCTCAATATTTCAAGTACATTTAATAGTAAGACCTACAAATGTCTCACCATCTAGGAAACACTGAAAAGGCTCATCCTATTCAGGACTTTGCTAAGAACTGAAAGAAAGATTGAATAAAATATATTACAGAACTATCTACACTGGAAGCTGGCGGTCTCACTCTGTAACGGAATTTGTTATTGTAAATCGTGTGCAAACCTTTTAGAGAAACATGAAAAAATCAATTAATATAACAATAAATTGTGGTCAACATTGATTCCAAATAATAATGACAAATACAAATGAAAAATTAATGAACTTCATTAAAATGTAATTTTAAAAAAATGCCATTATATGAAATATATATTATAATTTTAACACGCTTTTTGTGACATTTGTGATTGTAAATGGTGTACAAACTTGTTACAGAAACATGGAAAATTTCATTTAATAGAGCAATAAATTATGGTCATCATTGGCTCCGAATAATAATGACAAATTGAAATGATAAACCTATGAACCTCAATAAAATGGACTATGAAAATAATTCCATTATATAAAGTGTATTATAATTTTAACATGCTCTTCTTGTTGACAAGAGATTTGAATATATATGTTCAGAAAAATTCCAACTTACAACGTGACGTCAAACGTAAATGTGTTTTGAACAATCCATTATAGAACATTATAATAAAGTAGAACATATATAATTTGAAGAAATACTGTAACATAATGAAGGTATTGCTCTATCTCATGGAAAAAAACATTAACAATTAAATACACTAGATAAAGCGATAATCGATTTTTAACACAATTAATCGCTTAAAAGTGCAAATAGTTTTTTACGTCAATTATTTAATTTTTATATATTCAATTGTCAACTATCGATAAAATGTGTAACAAAATATTTAATGGCAATGTGCTTCTTCTTTTGAAATAGCATCAAATATTATCGCTACTTGTAACAAATACACTAATTCTACTAAATTGAGATAATATTTGATGCTACTTAAAAAAAAAAAGGATACACATTGTCAGTAAATTTATTTGTTACAAATCATTCAATCGTAATAAGATTGTTCTAAGTGAAATAAAAGGTGTTTTTAAATAATAAGTTGCAAACAATAGATAAAGTTTAACGACACTAAGTGTGTATGTATCAAATACACAGTATATTTAAAGGAAAATCATAATTTACCATTTATATATACATAACCATATTAACTATATAAACATTTAAATATTAAGTAGGAATTTAACAAGGTATTTAATAAGACGTTAAATATTTCAAAATTTGAATATATTTATTTCATATTGTCGGCTTGACCCCCCGGATTCTTCGCGACGCTCCGCTTCCTCCGCGGTGTATCACCTACCCGGGCTCAGGTTGCTTCTCCTCTGCATCTGTACCCTGCAGAGCACCCAAGGACGTCCGAGAACCACCGCTAAAGTGGAACCCCTTCCCTCTGGCAGTATCTCTCGGCCTAACAACTGGTGAGGGGACACGAGAGACTTACCAGAAGAGTAGCAGCAGCGATGTGGCGATGGCGAGAGTAACAACAGCAACCGGCACCGAGACTTCAACACTCTTCTTTTATTGTCATTTCTACTACACATTACATATAACTGGAATAGTAATCAACGGGTATTTACATTTATTTACACACCAGAGCCAATATAACAATCTATTTACAAACTATTTGCTCCAGGAAACAGGACCACAGCAGTCGGCGATTCCCACACAAGTTCCAGACGGAAACAGGCGAAAGCGCCATCTATTGGCGGAGGTTGTAGGTGTTTTTGAGGCCTTATACGCGACAATATATTTGAGAAATAATTTAATTTCAACATGGGATATTATCATAAAGGAAAAGATGTGTAGGGGACATGTAAAAATTATTGTTTTGTATTTCTATTTTATGTAAATTTTAATTGCTTTAAAAAAAATCATATTTGTTTGTTGCAAATATGCAAAATTTTTATTGTCTAATTTATATAAATATTTTCTCTATTTAATTGAATTATTATTATTATTATTCTTCCTCTCGTTCTTTTGGTTGCCTGAACAAAATAGCCATAGCGAGGTGTAGCCATAGTGATCGTAATAAAAAAAGCTTGATTTTATAAAGAAATTATTTATGTGGAATGTCACTGCTTAACCACCACATAAACTGGTGAGCCGAACAAAAGAACAAGCACGACGAATTGATAAAATGAAAAGTGAGGAAACTGAAATAGTTGAGACCTATAAGGTAAATATTAAACTTCCACCTTTCTGGATTGAAAGACCTGATATATGGTCCCATCAAGTTGAGGCTCAGTTCTTGATAAATAATATAAAGACAGAAAATACGAAATTCAATTATTTAATCGCTCAATTGGACCCAAAGTATGTCGAAAACCTCTGGGATATAATTACCTCTAAAGAAATAAATCAATATTCAGAGGCAAAAGAGAGATTTCTTAGAATATTTAAAGATGGCGAATCAAAAAGAATTCGAAAACTGCTATCGGGAATTGAACTAGGTGATCTAAAGCCTAGCCAGCTGTTGCAGAAATTGAGATCATTAGCAACAGAGGACTTATCAGTTAAATTTATAAAGACGCTATGGCTCGAAGGACTACCAAGTATGCTTATACCAAGAGAACCAAGTATGCTATACCAGGAGTGCCAAGTATGCTATACTAGGAGTACCAAGTATGCTATACCAGGAGTACCAAGTATGCTATACCAGTAGAACCAAGTGTGCTATACCAGGAGTACCAAGTATGCTATACCAGGAGAACCAAGTATGCTATACCAGGAGTACCAAGTATGCTATACCAGTAGAACCAAGTGTGCTATACCAGGAGTACCAAGTATGCTATACCAGGAGAACCAAGTGTGCTATATCAGGAGAACCAAGAATGTTCCACAAAGAGAATCAAGAATGTTCCACAAAGAGAATCAAGTATGTTATACCAGCAGTGTAGATCCCATCATACCTGCCAGCAGAGAAGATTCCATCTGGCCTTCCAGTAAACCGCAACCATCCAAGACTGAGGTGCCGTTCGATTTGCCAAAGGAGACCCGCAGCGGAAGACGGATAAAAACTTCTTCCAGGTACAATGAGTCTATTTGACGTGACTTCCGTCACTGGAAGGGGAGTGATGTAGGGGACATGTAAAAATTATTGTTTTGTATTTCTATTTTATGTAAATTTTAATTGCTTAAAAAAAATAATATTGGTTTGTTGCAAATATGCAAAATTTTTATTGTCTAATTTATATAAATATTTTCTCTATCTAAACTTTATTCAACTGTAAATACAAAGCGCGATGTCCCGCCAAGGACACTGGCGCCCAAAGGAAAGCAATACAAGAGAGAGAGAGAGAGGGAGAATCTATTTACATATTAAAAAAAAAAAAACATATGCTCAAGGCATTTACATATTTTTGAAATTGATTTCAAACAAGCATACTATATACATAGGTAATTTAATCTAAACACACCTCAAGATAAAGGAAAAAGGAAAAAAAAAAAGAATCATATATACAGCACATAGTTAATTATACCTAACACTTGAGATTAATTAAAAACTTTGATATAAATTTACAAAATCTATTGAAAACAATGTATGAATCCCTGCTGGATATCAATTCTCTTGGATCGGTACAGAGGATACAGTTATTGAGTCTGTAGTCTTGAAATGCTGGGCACTTAAGTAAAAGGTGAGTGGAATCTTGAATGCGGCATCCACAAAAACAGCCCGGATCCTCCGATGCGCGTATTCTTTCCAGAAAACTTCCGAAATTACCATGGTTGGTTACAAATTGTGTGTTGTGGAAATTAGGGCGAAAATAATTAGGAATACCCCGGTTGAAAAAACTTGTAAATGTCTCGTTTGTATTATTCAGTAAGAGCAACATTCTTTCGTCTATATAGGATTTAATTATAAAGGGAATATCGATGTTGAATTTTTGCTTGTCCTCGAACGATAAGTTATTTAAGTCATATTTCATATTTTTTGCTTCAATGTAATCTGCAATCAATGGAGTCTTAGCCAAACTGTGAACACAGTTGTACGAAGTTGTCTTGTAAGCTTGAATGCTCCATAATAATATCTGATATTGCATTGAGTTTAATTTTTGTATCGATTTTTTATTTAAAAATTTGAACCATATTTCTGATCCATATGTTAAAGTTGATCTGAATAAAGATTTGTACAATGTAATTCTTTTATGGGAGCTCAAACCCCATGATTTGCTGCACAGAGAGAATAGAATTTTTTTTATTCTTAGAGTTCTGCTCACTATTTCCTCTATATGAAAAGCAAAATTTAATTTGTTTTTTCTTCTATGATTTGCAATTGTTATTCCTAAAATTTTTATTTTTTGTACTGGTGAAATTAATCCACTCTTAAATTTAACTGGGATCTTCTTTTTATTATGCAGATATAAAATGTTTGTTTTTTCGGAACTGATTTCTAACTTGTTCTTAATACACCACAATTCGATAGTATTTAATGCTTCCTCTATAACTATTTTTAGTGATGCTAGATCTTTATTCCAGCATATGATCGAAATATCATCCGCATAACAAATCAACTCACAATTGGGCACCTGCAAATTCATCAGCAAATCATTCAACAAAATTGTCCATAGAAGTGGAGAAAGCGAACCGCCCTGAGGACACCCCTTGGTAATTGGCTTTGTAATTAAATGTAATATTTAATTGAATTATTATTATTATTATTATTCCTCTCATCCTTTTGTTGCCTGAACAAAATAGCCATAGCGAGGTGTAGCCATAGTGATCGTATTAAAAAAAGCTTGATTTTATAAAGAAATTATTTATGTGGAGTGTCACTGCTTAACCACCACAAATATAACGCCCCAAATAAATATTCAGAATATGTTATGATATATAGGTAATATATTCCAATGTATTTAACGCAGGCTAATGTATAAATACGATAGAAATTTCTGTGAGGGTTTTATAGCCACCCTCATAAAATAACCAATAAAAATTGAAATTTTATATGACCTATTTTTTAAGGGTCCTATAGCTAAATAATTGAGTTTTATTTTGCCTAAAAAATCTTTAAGCAAACATTAATGTTATTATTATTTATGCAATATCTTTCTCAAATAATTTAAAAATAATTTATTTCATAAATATTCTTCATGATAAATATCAAAATATATTTATAGACTTAACACTCGCTACCTTACGATTTCTTCTATCTGCTTATGTTGTTGCTTATTTGTTTAATGTATATGTTTATTTAATGTTCTTTTTCTTAATTTTTATTCGACAATTCTCTTACCTACAATATGAATTATTGTAAATAGTTTCACGCGCAATTATCCAGATCGGATATAGCGATATAGTCTTATTTGCAACTGGTAATAAATAAATTTAAAGCGACCTTTCTTAATTCTTATAATAATTGACATCTTGCTCTTACATAAGTACTCGCCAGTAGACAATATTTTGATTTTATTGTTAGATAAACCCGTGACGCATAAACAAACGTTCCAATTTTGAGCATGTAGTTGCCAGATTGACTCTATCGCGATTGTCCTAGAGAGATTGATGAATAATAATTTAGATTAGTTAGTTATTGCTTTAATTTGAATAGAATTTGAATTGTCTCTCTATATTTTAAACTGTATATATTATCTATAAACGACCTGTTAATTTAAAGACAACAACAACAACAAAAAGTCTTTTATTAGGGCCCATTGCCCTGTATGGATTCGCCATACAACAACAAAATAATACAGTATTTTTTTCTCCGTTTCTCCATGTGCACGTGAGCCTTTGTTTGAAAAGGGATTTATTTCACATCTGTTCTAAAACATTCCTCACTACCTCCTTTGTGTATGAATCTATTTACAATTGATCTGTAGAAATTAAATAGTTCTATTGCTATATTTTTCTTTTCTGAAATAGTTCTCAGCGTCTTCAGTGGATTGCTAAATCTCCAGAAGGTATTTTTTCTCTTTCTTCACCTAAATATTTGCATTCTATGATATAGTGGGAGATTTCATCAGATATCATATTTCCACAAATCCTGCAGTGAATGTTTCCTTTTTATTATTGAGAATATGACTTTGTTAATTTAAAGATATTGTATTAGTACTTTTATAATTTAAAAAAGTGACAGTGGCCTTTGAACCTTCTAAACTACATGATAAGATTCGCTCGAATGAATGCTTGCCGGAATCATCTTGTTCATACCCATCAAACAGAGTGCAGCAATATAATCATTGTAATTATTTTTTAAAATTACAAAATATTTCCTCACAATGAGTTTCTTTTTATTAAAGGTTTTTTAACAATTTCATCATTAATAGAGATTGTAATAATAAATAGAGAATAATAAGCGACCATTATTTTAGATAATACTATTATAGGTTTCATAGAGAAATTATTAAAAATCAATAATAAGTAAATTTTTATGTATTTTCGGTCATTTTTGAATTGGCCCATTGTTGGTAAAATCAAGCGTCGCTAAGTTACCATTGTTACAATTGATCTTGATCTTGAGCGATTGATACGTAATTCTTGAGCGCGATGGAGGTAATGAACATTTTGATTCTCCTATGCCAGTTTCTGTGTTTTCTTGTCAGTGACGTCGTCCCCCTTCTGTATCATTGTCTTATGTTTGTGCTAACCAATGTTGTCTTCGTCTTTTTCCTAGTGTATTGGAGTGTTTGCGCCATCTCACCCTATGTTGTCTGTGTTTGCTCTAAATTGTACATGGTTATGTGTTTAACTTTCCCGTGGCTTGACGATTTCTTGTTGTGGGCAGTCTTGTGGTACGTGCCGCGTATTGTGTTTTGGTACGTGCCACGCATTTTGTTTTATCTTGTTACTAACCACGATGTAGTGATTAGTCTTATGTTTCTTGTGTTTTTGTAAATAGGAAGATTAGCTCAATCAATGTTGTGTTGATGTTGTGTTTTATATATTTATTTAACGAGTTAGGGGCAGAGAATGATCAACATTTTTATTTCGCCCGTACGCTCTACTTAAAAAAATATATTTAAAACTTATATTCAACTTTATAATGTTATTATACCATAAATGAGAAATACTAAAAAATAAGGAAATTATTTCTTCGAATTATTCAATTATTCAAGAAGAAATGGTGAAAGCTTCTGAAGCCTATATATGGTTGACAATTCGTAATAAGACCAAATAGTTCAAAAAGAAGAATTTGGTCAAATACGAATTGATCATATAGTTACTATATATCCTGGAATATGACATAATATTTAACCAGTGATTTTTGATCAAAATCGAATTCAAAATTATACTTTGTATTTCAACGGCAAAATCAGCATAGGACATTGATGACAATCCACTCTGATATATTCAATGGCACATCTAAAACGATATAATAACATTGCTCCCTGAATATATATAATAGGACATATAAAAGGATCTGATAACTGTCCACCCTGATATATTCAATAGAACATCTGAAACGGCGCTGATAACATTCCAACCTGATGTATTCAATAACATATCTGAACGGTTCTGATAACATTCCTCCCTGATATATTCAATAGAACATCTGAAACGGCCCTGATAACATTCCTCCCTGATATATTCAATAGCACATCTGAAACGGTTCTGCTAACATTCCTCCCTGATATATTCAATAGCACATCTGAAACGTCTCTGATAACATTTCTCCCTGATATATTCAATAGCACATCTGAAACGTCTCTGATAACATTCCTCCCTTAATATTCAATAGCACATCTGAAACGGCCCTGATAACATTCCTCCCTGATATATTCAATAGAACATCTGAAACGTCTCTGATAACATTCCTCCCTGATATATTCAATAGCACATCTGAAACGGCCCTGATAACATTCCTCCCTGATATATTCAATAGCACATCTGAAACGGCCCTGATAACATTCCTCCCTGATATATTCAATAGAACATCCGAAACGTCTCTGATAACATTCCTCCCTGATATATTCAATAGAACATCTGAAACGGCCCTGATAACATTCCTCCCTGATATATTCAATAGCACATCTGAAACGTCTCTGATAACATTCCTCCCTGATATATTCAATAGCACATCTGAAACGGCCCTGATAACATTCCTCCCTGATATATTCAATAGCACATCTGAAACGGCCCTGATAACATTCCTCCCTGATATATTCAATAGAACATCCGAAACGTCTCTGATAACATTCCTCCCTGATATATTCAATAGCACATCTGAAACGGCCCTGATAACATTCCTCCCTGATATATTCAATAGAACATCCGAAACGTCTCTGATAACATTCCTCCCTGATATATTTAATAACACATCTGAACGGTTCTGATAACATTCCTCCCTGATATATTCAATAGAACATCTGAAACGGCCCTGATAACATTCCTCCCTGATATATTCAATAGAACATCTGAAACGTCTCTGATAACATTCCTCCCTGATATATTCAATAGAACATCTGAAACGTCTCTGTTAACATTCCTCCCTGATATATTCAATAGAACATCTGAAACGTCTCTGATAACATTCCTCCCTGATATATTCAATAGCACATCTGAAACGGCCCTGATAACATTCCTCCCTGATATATTCAATAGCACATCTGAAACGTCTCTGATAACATTCCTCCCTGATATATTCAATAGCACATCTGAAACGGCCCTGATAACATTCCTCCCTGATATATTCAATAGAACATCCGAAACGTCTCTGATAACATTCCTCCCTGATATATTCAATAGCACATCTGAAACGGCCCTGATAACATTCCTCCCTGATATATTCAATAACACATCTGAACGGTTCTGATAACATTCCTCCCTGATATATTCAATAGAACATCTGAAACGTCTCTGATAACATTCCTCCCTGATATATTCAATAGCACATCTGAAACGGTTCTGATAACATTCCTCCCTGATATATTCAATAGAACATCTGAAACGTCTCTGATAACATTCCTCCCTGATATATTCAATAGCACATCTGAAACGGTTCTGATAACATTCCTCCCTGATATATTCAATAGAACATCTGAAACGTCTCTGATAACATTCCTCCCTGATATATTCAATAGCACATCTGAAACGGTTCTGATAACATTCCTCCCTGATATATTCAATAGCACATCTGAAACGTCTCTGATAACATTCCTCCCTGATATATTCAATAGCACATCTGAAACGTCTCTGATAACATTCCTCCCTTAATATTCAATAGCACATCTGAAACGGCCCTGATAACATTCCTCCCTGATATATTCAATAGAACATCTGAAACGTCTCTGATAACATTCCTCCCTGATATATTCAATAGCACATCTGAAACGGCCCTGATAACATTCCTCCCTGATATATTCAATAGCACATCTGAAACGGCCCTGATAACATTCCTCCCTGATATATTCAATAGAACATCTGAAACGTCTCTGATAACATTCCTCCCTGATATATTCAATAGCACATCTGAAACGGTTCTGATAACATTCCTCCCTGATATATTCAATAGAACATCTGAAACGTCTCTGATAACATTCCTCCTGATATATTCAATAGCACATCTGAAACGGTTCTGATAACATTCCTCCCTGATATATTCAATAGCACATCTGAAACGTCTCTGATAACATTCCTCCCTGATATATTCAATAGCACATCTGAAACGTCTCTGATAACATTCCTCCCTTAATATTCAATAGCACATCTGAAACGGCCCTGATAACATTCCTCCCTGATATATTCAATAGAACATCTGAAACGTCTCTGATAACATTCCTCCCTGATATATTCAATAGCACATCTGAAACGGCCCTGATAACATTCCTCCCTGATATATTCAATAGCACATCTGAAACGGCCCTGATAACATTCCTCCCTGATATATTCAATAGAACATCCGAAACGTCTCTGATAACATTTCTCCCTGATATATTCAATAGAACATCTGAAACGGCCCTGATAACATTCCTCCCTGATATATTCAATAGCACATCTGAAACGTCTCTGATAACATTCCTCCCTAATATATTCAATAGCACATCTGAAACGGCCCTGATAACATTCCTCCCTGATATATTCAATAGCACATCTGAAACGTCTCTGATAACATTCCTCCCTGATATATTCAATAGCACATCTGAAACGGCCCTGATAACATTCCTCCCTGATATATTCAATAGAACATCCGAAACGTCTCTGATAACATTCCTCCCTGATATATTCAATAGCACATCTGAAACGGCCCTGATAACATTCCTCCCTGATATATTCAATAGAACATCCGAAACGTCTCTGATAACATTCCTCCCTGATATATTTAATAACACATCTGAACGGTTCTGATAACATTCCTCCCTGATATATTCAATAGAACATCTGAAACGGCCCTGATAACATTCCTCCCTGATATATTCAATAGAACATCTGAAACGTCTCTGATAACATTCCTCCCTGATATATTCAATAGAACATCTGAAACGTCTCTGTTAACATTCCTCCCTGATATATTCAATAGAACATCTGAAACGTCTCTGATAACATTCCTCCCTGATATATTCAATAGCACATCTGAAACGGCCCTGATAACATTCCTCCCTGATATATTCAATAGCACATCTGAAACGTCTCTGATAACATTCCTCCCTGATATATTCAATAGCACATCTTAAACGGCCCTGATAACATTCCTCCCTGATATATTCAATAGAACATCCGAAACGTCTCTGATAACATTCTTCCCTGATATATTCAATAGCACATCTGAAACGGCCCTTATAACATTCCTCCCTGATATATTCAATAACACATCTGAACGGTTCTGATAACATTCCTCCCTGATATATTCAATAGAACATCTGAAACGTCTCTAATAACATTCCTCCCTGATATATTCAATAGCACATCTGAAACGGTTCTGATAACATTCCTCCCTGATATATTCAATAGCACATCTGAAACGGTTCTGATAACATTCCTCCCTGATATATTCAATAGAACATCTGAAACGTCTCTGATAACATTCCTCCCTGATATATTCAATAGCACATCTGAAACGGTTCTGATAACATTCCTCCCTGATATATTCAATAGCACATCTGAAACGTCTCTGATAACATTCCTCCCTGATATATTCAATAGCACATCTGAAACGTCTCTGATAACATTCCTCCCTTAATATTCAATAGCACATCTGAAACGGCCCTGATAACATTCCTCCCTGATATATTCAATAGAACATCTGAAACGTCTCTGATAACATTCCTCCCTGATATATTCAATAGCACATCTGAAACGGCCCTGATAACATTCCTCCCTGATATATTCAATAGCACATCTGAAACGGCCCTGATAACATTCCTCCCTGATATATTCAATAGAACATCTGAAACGTCTCTGATAACATTCCTCCCTGATATATTCAATAGCACATCTGAAACGGTTCTGATAACATTCCTCCCTGATATATTCAATAGAACATCTGAAACGTCTCTGATAACATTCCTCCCTGATATATTCAATAGCACATCTGAAACGGTTCTGATAACATTCCTCCCTGATATATTCAATAGCACATCTGAAACGTCTCTGATAACATTCCTCCCTGATATATTCAATAGCACATCTGAAACGTCTCTGATAACATTCCTCCCTTAATATTCAATAGCACATCTGAAACGGCCCTGATAACATTCCTCCCTGATATATTCAATAGAACATCTGAAACGTCTCTGATAACATTCCTCCCTGATATATTCAATAGCACATCTGAAACGGCCCTGATAACATTCCTCCCTGATATATTCAATAGCACATCTGAAACGGCCCTGATAACATTCCTCCCTGATATATTCAATAGAACATCCGAAACGTCTCTGATAACATTTCTCCCTGATATATTCAATAGAACATCTGAAACGGCCCTGATAACATTCCTCCCTGATATATTCAATAGCACATCTGAAACGTCTCTGATAACATTCCTCCCTAATATATTCAATAGCACATCTGAAACGGCCCTGATAACATTCCTCCCTGATATATTCAATAGCACATCTGAAACGTCTCTGATAACATTCCTCCCTGATATATTCAATAGCACATCTGAAACGGCCCTGATAACATTCCTCCCTGATATATTCAATAGAACATCCGAAACGTCTCTGATAACATTCCTCCCTGATATATTCAATAGCACATCTGAAACGGCCCTGATAACATTCCTCCCTGATATATTCAATAGAACATCCGAAACGTCTCTGATAACATTCCTCCCTGATATATTTAATAACACATCTGAACGGTTCTGATAACATTCCTCCCTGATATATTCAATAGAACATCTGAAACGGCCCTGATAACATTCCTCCCTGATATATTCAATAGAACATCTGAAACGTCTCTGATAACATTCCTCCCTGATATATTCAATAGAACATCTGAAACGTCTCTGTTAACATTCCTCCCTGATATATTCAATAGAACATCTGAAACGTCTCTGATAACATTCCTCCCTGATATATTCAATAGCACATCTGAAACGGCCCTGATAACATTCCTCCCTGATATATTCAATAGCACATCTGAAACGTCTCTGATAACATTCCTCCCTGATATATTCAATAGCACATCTTAAACGGCCCTGATAACATTCCTCCCTGATATATTCAATAGAACATCCGAAACGTCTCTGATAACATTCTTCCCTGATATATTCAATAGCACATCTGAAACGGCCCTTATAACATTCCTCCCTGATATATTCAATAACACATCTGAACGGTTCTGATAACATTCCTCCCTGATATATTCAATAGAACATCTGAAACGTCTCTAATAACATTCCTCCCTGATATATTCAATAGCACATCTGAAACGGTTCTGATAACATTCCTCCCTGATATATTCAATAGAACATCTGAAACGTCTCTGATAACATTCCTCCCTGATATATTCAATAGCACATCTGAAACGGTTCTGATAACATTCCTCCCTGATATATTCAATAGAACATCTGAAACGTCTCTGATAACATTCCTCCCTGATATATTCAATAGCACATCTGAAACGGCCCTGATAACATTCCTCCCTGATATATTCAATAGCACATCTGAAACGTCTCTGATAACATTCCTCCCTGATATATTCAATACCACATCTGTAACGGCCCTGATAACATTCCTCCCTGATATATTCAATAGAACATCCGAAACGTCTCTGATAACATTCCTCCCTGATATATTCAATAGCACATCTGAAACGGCCCTGATAACATTCCTCCCTGATATATTCAATAACACATCTGAACGGTTCTGATAACATTCCTCCCTGATATATTCAATAGAACATCTGAAACGGCCCTGATAACATTCCTCCCTGATATATTCAATAGCACATCTGAAACGTCTCTGATAACATTCCTCCCTGATATATTCAATAGAACATCCGAAACGTCTCTGATAACATTCCTCCCTGATATATTCAATAGCACATCTGAAACGTCTCTGATAACATTCCTCCCTGATATATTCAATAGCACATCTGAAACGGCCCTGATAACATTCCTCCCTGATATATTCAATAGCACATCTGAAACGGTTCTGATAACATCCCAACCTGATATATTCAATAGCACATCTGAAACGGTTCTGATAACATTCCAACCTGAAATATTCAATAGCACATCTTAAACGGCTCTGATAACATTCCAACCTGAAATATTCAATGGAACATCTGAAACGGCCCTGACGACTAAATGCTTTCTAATTTGATATATTAAAGTTCTATTATGCATATATAGTAATAATATAACTCAATATTCCTGCGATCTCTATTATAATCATTATAAACATTTATAATATGCTGCTCGAACATTTATGGTATTGTCCAATAGAATATTTATCTCAATCAATGTAATTATCAATCAAATAGCCCGAAGGACTTGATATCTAACGGCATCTAGTCAGCGTATATGTTAATTTCGTAATAGACAATCATACCGACTTGAGACACTTAATACTGACCTTGATATCCGAAGGATACAAAATGTGTTCCATGATATCTTACTGAAATCACGCTTTAAGCATTGACATTTTCTGCTCGACCTCAATTCTGATAGTCGTCCTAGTTCTTTCCTTAACCAAGCTCTTCCTTTCTTACTACCCAGCGTACTGCCCCCTGACCAATAAAAACGATAGTAACAATTGCCTTGTTGATATTAAAACAAACATACCTTACTATATATTAATTATACCTTTTTAAATATCCATCCTATAAAATGTGGTTTTTAATACTCAAACAAATAATATAGCACACATACGCATGAATAAATAAAAGATACAAAGTACAAAAAAACACAACAGTGACAAAATAAACAAAATTATAAATATTGTAACATAGTATATATTAATTTTATTTATGTAACATAGTATTTCTTAATTTCATTATTTTTTATTTAACAGAGTGGTCATTTTTATGTTTTATATCTTGCGACTCTGTAAATTTCCCTCGTGGCTTATCTTTTGTTTACAATTGATAGTTTGGCTTTCCCTGAAATAAATTGTTGTCTCCTCCTGAAATTTTTGTCTTCCCTAATTTTCCACGTGGCAATATATAATTACCTTTAACACATATATAATTCCAATATAATTTATTCTACAAAAAATATTCTTAATTATAGAGAACCCAATTGTTTCTTAGAAGTACAGTTTCATATCTGCTAAATCAAATCAAGAGTTTTCTCAGATGATTATAAAAACATATTTTTTGTGTTTAAATACCTTTATAGAAGAGTAGACTTAACAATCATTAATTCTCTATTGCCTTCAAATGCATTTCTTTATTAAAGATCTCTCACAAACTCTTAAAAATGACCCGTTTGCGTTTTGTCAATATAAATATATAAATGGCAGAGTATTTACATTTTAAAATGAAAAGATTCTCAATTTTCCCCTAGTGAATATAGATTATTCTTTTATATAATATATAGAGGAGATTTTCCAAACATATACGTTACAATTTTAAGGTGTAAAAACAATATTTGTCATTAATTTACGCGAATTAGCTGTAGTTTAAATAATTCCTTAAACTAAAAGTTGGAAAAAGCTGAAATAAATTTCCTAAACAACACAACAAAACCCTTTATTAAGACACTATTGTTTTACAAGGAGACTCCCTTAAAAAGGTTATATATGTACATGAGTGAGGAGGAAAAGCAATTTAAAGGGAAGGGGAGCAAACAGCCGCTGTCTGCGGACTTGAGCACTTCTTCCCTCACATTTTATCAATCCCTTGAAATATTTAAAATATTTATAAACAAATGTTTTATCCAGCCGGAGAGTAGTAAAAAATATCTATACATGATCAATAGCCCACTCCCTCAAAAAATTTGGTTTAAGAACCTTTTTCATCAACCACCTCTCAATAGGCCAAATACTCCGGAACCCCATCACCAGATCCAATATTAAGAAACGTCCCGACCAGCAACCATATGCCATTTACTCCATAGGTTGCCAAGATTGTAACGCAAAATATGTGGGTGAGACTGGCCGCTTCATTTATAACAGAATTTCCGAGCACAACAGAAATATAATTAACAAAGATCCCAAATCTTTGATCGTTCAGCACACCTCAAAAACCGGCCATACCTTTAACCTTTCCGACCCAACCTGTCATTACCACAACATCAAATCCAAATATCAAAGATTATTAATAGAATCCTTCGTCTCTCATGATTTAAACAGTATCAACAGACGTATAGAACTACCATCTCAGTACCACTCATTTAGGAAAAAACAGCCCAGCCCTTCCTTTTCACCAGATCCTTCCTCATCTTCCCCAGTTTGACCTTCACACCCATAGCCCTATACACCATGTTTTGTTCGTATGTAGATGGAATTTTACTTGCGTCTTAATTTTCGAACGTGTAGATGTCCTGCAGTCTGGCGAAATTTATATATTATTTTATGTAAATGTGTTTATATTTATCTTATTTTTATATTTTTATTTTCTATCTTCGTTAGGTGTATGTAAATAATATTGTACATCTATATATACTCTTTCTTTCTCTCAGCTTATAGCTCGGCCTGTGGAAGGATCGATGAGATCCGAAAGCTTGCATTAAATTTTCACGTTTAAAGAAACACATTGCTATCGTTTATTTTCATTTCATGTTGTTCATTATAGTGAGTTAGCTCCGAAAATTTGCGAATTTCCAGGCTCTTTCCATGTAGGAATGGGCAATGTAATAGATAATGAACCAAATTGTTTAGGATGCCAGCATTGCAGAAGTAGCAATTTAAAGGGTCGCTGTTCCAAAATCCCGTGATATCCTCGCGGAAAAGTAACCATAGAATCCTTTGACGGGCTATAAATCGTTTGATATTCAAAGGGAGGTTTGATAGTAAGTAGTCCTCCGTCGTAAAGGAGCTACTTAGAGATTGGTAGCGAATAAAATGAGTTGAGGGTTGTATCTTAGCTCGGTCAAATTGGAGTAGCTGGTCCAACTGTGGTTTGAACTATTCTAGGCATTTCTCTTCGCACAGCCATATAATCTCCACAGTTCTTAAGAAAAGAAAAACCCCTAGAGTCAATGATGTTAGTCAGGTTATAAATAAAGTTGTTTCCCGCTTTTCCCACAATTGAAACTTTCCAGAGCTGGGACAATAAAACATAAGGTAATCTTGTCCTGTCCATTTTAAAAATCCGTATCCAGAACATTAGAATCAATTTCGTAATGTTTAATTCAAGGGACATCCTTCCGGTTTCTGATCGTAAGATATAAGCCGGAGTAAATTTGGGAAGGTCGAGAAATTGCCGTAGGAAAATATCCTGGATCTGGTTTACAACTCCTATCTGATTCGTCGCCCACATTGGGGCCGAGTATAACAACGTGGATAAAACTATGGAGTCAAGTAGTTTCATCACTGCTCCGAACGATTATAATTCCCTAAACTGAAAGTTTTATTATCTATTTTTTAGAAAAGAAGGAAATTTTAAAATGCGCAGGATACAATGTGAGAATTAAGTTTTAGCTGATTGATGAGGGAAAAGACAAGATTCTACATGAGTGCACACTTTTATCTGAGAGTTATGTATAATATAAAATGGCGCTTTATTCAAATATTCGATTCAATTATATATTACACTAGAACTCGAATAACTACCAACAGGTATTTACAGTATTTTAAATCCTACAGCCAATATAAGAAAAGGTATCTACAATCACAAACCCCAGGAAACACAGCAGTAGGCGACTCCCACACTAGTCCCAGACTGAAAATAGAACAGAGCGCCATATATTGGCGGAGGTTGTAACTGTTCTCTTCGCAACAATATACATACATTATGTGAGAATTTACCAGGTGTTTTCCCCTAGGGAATGTTTGCCCAACAAATATTGCTTCAAAACACAAATATTATTTTTATCATATGGTCATATTATATTTTCACACCAAAGTGAAAAAAAAAAAAAGTTGATTGATAAAAATTTGAAACTAAAACCCAAAATATTGATAGTAATAATGGTGTAATAATTGGGATGCTATGAATAATAATTAAGATGATAATTATATCATCATAAAACAATAAATAATTTCATTGTTAGAATAATATTTCCCTGGCAAACACTCACTCGGAAAGAAGCCGGGCTTAGCTGTGTCATTGAGTGTTTATATAGCAATTATGATAATTTCATAATGATCTGTTTCTTCCCATTATGTAGCAATATTATAATCATTTTATCACTACCAAAAAAACATAAATTAGTTAAGTAGAAAATGTGACAAATAATCCTTTCGGATTTGGCATTATATCCTGGAGATATTTCAGCCAAATTGATTTAAAATCGAGGAAACATATAAATAGGGCACAAATAAATACATGTCACGGTAGTGATGACGAGTATTGCAAAGGTTTAAGTAAAATAATGTATTGATCAGAATGCAAACTATTTTAAAATCAATTTACAAGTAATAATATACAAGCATGGTAAGAGGTGATGACTATGAAAATATTTATGATTATAAACAACAGAATATTCAAAATAATTATTCGGTGGCATTGCCCCCTTCCTAGATGAACAGCGTCCCGCTGTAATTATCACTCGAACAGATCAGCTTGGTTCTCTGGGTCATGGTAGGGTTTCATTCTCAGTACATGGACCAGGTCTCTTGTTTGGCGTCTCCTTGTTGTTGGTCCACAGGTTCAACTTCGAAGGTCACGTTAGAGAGTTTCTGAATAACCCTGTATGGCCCGAAGTACCTTTTTATCAGTTTTTCTGAAGTCCAACCTTTCTAATTGGGATGAAAATCCATACCAGGTCATCGACATTGTAATCCATTGCTTTGTGCTTTGAATCATATCTGGCCTTGTCCTTTTCTTGGGCTTTCAAGGTTTATAATCTTGCTAGCTCCCTAGTCTCTTCGGCTCGCGAGGCAATCTTCTGACCGTATTCCTTCGTGCGGATTTGGGAAAATAGTGTCTACAGTCCTTTCGACTTCGCGTCCATGGATCAGTTTAAAAGGGGTAAAATCTGTCGTCTCCTGCTTGGCCGTGTTGTAGGCAAAGTGACGTAGGGAAGGATAACATCCTAGTCTCTTTGCTCGACGCCCACATGCATTGCCAGCATGTTAGCTAATGTTTTGTTGAGTCTTTCCGTTAATCCATTAGTCTGGGGATGATAGGCTGTTGTAAACCTGTGTATGGAAGAGCACTGGTTAGTAAGTTCTGATAACATCTTTGATTGAAAAACTCGCCCACGATCCGTAATGATTTCTCTGGGAGCTCCGTGTTTGAGGACAACATCTTCCATCAAGGGGGGGGGGGGGGGGGGGTTGCAGGAGAAAATGCTAGGTTGATTGTTTATTTCTTTGGCACTCTTTACAATGAGCGACATACTTCCGTCTGTCCCGCAGAAGTTCTGGCCAGACATATTTGGTTTTAACTCTCTCATAGGTCTTCGAAAATCCAAGATGACCTGCTGTGGGAGCGTCGTGAAAACATTTCAGTAGTTCTAAGCGTATGTGCTTAGGATAACGAAAAGGTGCTGGTTTCCCAGAGGGGTCGGAATTCTTTTTGCATAAGGTTCCTTTTAACATTTCATTTTCTTTCGATTCGACACGAAATCTTTCTGTTTCCTCTATCAATTTACTAATTTTAGGGTATTTTCTTTGTTCAGCCTCGAAGCACGTCAGAGCAGTTATTGAGGGTATATCCTCATCATTGTATGCTTCTTCCGATTCAAGTTGGAGAGGATTTCGAGAAAGACAGTCGGAATCTTGGTGTTTGCGTCCACTTTTATAAACAACCGTTACATTGTATTCTTGGAGTTTTAAAGCCCATCTTACTAGTCTTCCTGTCGGGTCCTTCAGGTTAGATAACCAGCAAAGAGCGTGGTGGTCAGTGACGATGACAAATTCAAGACCTAAAAGGTACGGTCCAAATTTGTTGATGGCCCATATTGCGGCCAAGCATTCTCTTTCCGTTGCTGAGTGATTCTTCTCCGCCTTAGATAAAGTTCTTGAAACATAACCAACTGGCCGCTCTTTCCCATCGTTGATCTGCACGAGGACAGCTCTAATTCAATACCCGCTGGCGTCATTATAAAGCTCGGTTGGCAGTTGTTCTTCGAAATAAGCAAGAACAGGTTCGGACATCAATGCTTTTTTCAAGGAATCAAAAGCATCCTGTTGGTCAGAGTTCCACGTGAATTTATTATATTATTTGAGGACTTCGTGTATATAGAGAAGCATCTTTCTCAGCAGAATTTTCGATAAATCTACGATAATAGGAACATAGGCCAATGAAGCTTCTCACATCTTTTATAGATTTTGGGGTCGGAAACTTGGCGATAGCTTCAATCTTTTCTGGAAAGGGATAAATACCTTTACTATCGACGAGGTGTCCAAACACTCTGATTCGTTTGGTTCCGAAAAGGCACTTTTTTGGGTTGAGGCGCAGCTCGGCTTTGTTGAGACATTGTAGTATGATTTCAAGCCGGTGTAAATGTTCGTTGAACGATTTGGAATACACCACGATGTCGTCTAAATAACAGAAATAGTAGAAAAGTGAAAATATACTGGGATCAGATTAATAAATTTAGAGAAAGGTATTTTCTGATCGTGTGTAACTAAAATTTGCTGATGGCTTGCGCCATCTGTTGGAATATCAGGGAATAGGCTAAATCAATGTCTAGTTAATTTCTGTTCCACCAGATGGCACTCTGCCATCTGAAAAGCACATTGTCTTCTGGTCAGGATATGCCTCTTTTATTTTTTATATCAACACCTTATCTTTTTATTTTTATTATTTTTCTTCACAAATATATATATATATATATATATTCGTCATAACCAAAACTGTTTTGAATCGATATTTGTTTAGATTATAGTGGCAATTTTTTATTCTGGCATTAAAAAGTTTTTTCCCCGTTTCTAATAATATTTTCCTAGAAATTTCGTGCAAATAGGATCTTTAAGAATTAAGGAAGGTGGAATAATTTCCGGCTGAAAGACATCTGTGGTTGATATGTAAGTGTAACTTCCAACTGTTGATAGAAAGTCAAGCTTTCTATTTATATATATACTAGCCGAATGACCCGGGCAACGCCCGTGTTTTAATTTAGACACGTGGACCTGTTGGATCTTTAACGCCCGTGTTTTACCCGATTGAATGCTTTGATTCAAATACTATTTGTTACAATTATAATTTGGCGCCTTGTATAAATGCATACGTTAGTTAATAACTATAGCCTATGTGCTTTATCTGTCTATGTACTGTTGGCTTCCGTAGGCGTCTCTTACTAAGAAAAAGAAAGAGAGGATTCCATTTAGGTATTAATTAATATATGCATTTATTTAGGAGCGACCCGCTCCAACACAATAGTTACAAAAACGAAAAAGCGAGTGGGGGGGGCATGATGGGGGGCGGGGGGGGGCAAAGGTGGCGTGATCGTAACCAACCAATAGGAGAGCGCCATTCCAAAAAAAAACAATGGTTGCCTGTAAAGTCGGTTTTACGGGCGAAGATTTTACGTGACAACGGTAGAATATTTATTGATATGAATATAATTAAATTGCACAATAGGAACAAGGAATTGAATGAAAATAAGAATTGCACAAATTTTAACTATAGAAATATATTTTGTTTACTAAAACATTGTACATGTAAACTTAAACTTAACTAATTCCTATTTGAGTGATTTTGTTGAGGATAGGACGATGATAGGACTTGCATAAATGGAAGGCGCGGTGAGACCAAACGTTCACTGATAGGATCCAGAGGCGGTAGACCTGGAGGTATGTCAGGATATGAGAAGCCGTTGACCTTTGCGAGAGTAGGAAGCTTACGCTTATTCAGTGATTGTCTACAGGTGTTGCAAGACTTTGTATAATCCTCCTTGCGTAGCTGCCGATTTTCCTTAACGTACCAATCCGAGATTACCTTCAGTTGTAGTGCAGTGATGGTTTTAAGGTCATTCTTGAACCACAATCTGTCACAAACCGAGCAAGCATGGCCAAAATCGTTGTCCAGGAAAGTAGATTGAAATCTCCGTATTGACGATGACCATTTGGTATACCAGGTGGATTGTTCCAGTTGTATTGCTGTTTGGCTTGAAGAAGTAGTCGGTTGTACATCAGTCCGAGAAGATGCTGCTCTACGTTGTCGGAATGCACGTTGCCGTTGAGCGTTGGTTAGGGGAACGCTCGTTCTCTCCGCCACGACAGGAACGCTTGTTCTCTCCACCACAGAACAAGACGTTGAAGCAGGTGACTCTGACGTACCGCTGGTGAGGGCTATGTTAGCAGATTTACGTAGCTTGAACCTGCGTTGCCTCTCCGCAGCCGCTTTTGCAAAGGCTCTTACTTGTTCAGGAGTTCTGGTCAATGCTTTTCGTAGTCTGTACTCACGTTGTCGCTGAGCATTCGTTCTGGCGGTAGAGGTGGTGTGTGGAACAACGAAAGGTACTGCAGACGTTGACGGCACGATATCCTCCGTCTCCATTGAAGTACTGGAAGTTGAAGGCACCGTTTCCATTGTTTTGAGAGTGGTGATTCCTGTTGAACATTTGAAATTGAATGGATGAATTTTTAATTTTAAAGAATCAATTTGAAAATCAAAACACTTATTCAGATCGAAGGTTCAAAATTTTGCTAAATAAATTTGAAACTATTTAAAATTTGTAAAATAATAATTAATTAATTAATTAATTTTAAACTAATAATTTACTTAACACTATCAACATTTATCAATAGTATGACATAACCTATAAACTCAGTTTCTCAACTTTTGTGTCAATCTAACAATTAATCAATCAATCATAGTTTACGATAATGAAATATCAGTGTACAATTATTTACCTTTATTGTTGTAGTTTTTGTAAATGACGAATCTAAGCACTCCACATTTTCACTACAGACACAGCTGACGATACTTTAACCACACGTGTGAACTTGTATTATGACGCTTTCTTGTTTTTCCAACGCCAAGAACGTTCGAGAAAGACAAAGACAGAGACAAGCATGCGCCGATTCAATGCGCCTAATTCTCTAGCGCTGCGCGCGCAGCACTCTCGTTCGGTGACTCATCGTAACGTTACCGGGCGTTACACTTTTTCATAAGTGACTCCCAGCCGCAACCTAATTTAAGACGTTGTCACGTCAAAAAGCAAACGGTGACAGAGATGAAAAATTATTAAGAACGCATGACGCTCGTAACTGTATATAGAATATATTAAAAATGGCATATCCTGACCAGGAGTACATGTGCTTTACAGAAGGCAGAGCGCCATCTGGTGGAACAGAATTTCAACTAAACATTGATTTAGCCTGTTCCCTGATATTTGGCCAACCCAATTTCTTGATAAATCAAGAAAAGCCATCCACGAACGCGTTTCGCGCTTTTGGCGCTCGTCAGCGTGGAGTAGACTGAACCCCTGCGACCAAAAAATATTTTTCAAGAATCAAAAAATTGGGTTGGCCAAATATCAGGGAACAGGCTAAATCAATGTTTAGTTGATTTATGTTCCACCAGATGGCGCTCTGCTTTCTGTAAAGCACATGTGCTCCTGGTCAGGATATGCCATTTTTAATATTGATTTCAACACCTGATCTTTTTATCGTTTATTTTTTCTTTCGTTTTTTCATATATATATATATATATATATATATGTCGACCACACTTTGCTTCAGCGAGCGCGAACTGGGACAAAGCTTCAAAACACATACGGGCGGTAGATGGCGGCCCCACTACGCCTCGGCAAGCGCAAGCTGGGGGAACACGTAATTACGGCGTCATCCGGGACTTTCTGGCCACTGGCGTCATAAACAACAAGGCTTGCTTTAACGGCCGTGACTTCGGCCGTTACTTATTTTCTCTTTATATTTTTCTGGCTTTAAATAAATAAATTTATTTATAAAAAATAATTATAATTTTATCAGCGGCCTTTCCACAAGCCACACCAACACGCACGCAACCACATTCCACAAAAATTGGTGAGCCGGACGACTCGAATGAAGAATTAACGGCCAACGTCAAGGGCAAAACTTTGCCAATCATGGAAGCACAAACATTCACGATGGAACTCTCTCCATCTCAAATATCAAGATTGATTTTTTGAGCTCCACTCTTCTTGCCAAACGACATTCCATTGTGGCTCAGCCAACTGGAAGCTTACTTTATTTTCGCAAACGTCGCCAGTGACGAATTCAAGCATAACGCACCGATCGTTAATTTAGATAGACTAACTCTCATCTACCTCTATGACATTGTAGAGAACCCACCAGATTCAGGAAAATATGCGGCGCTCAAAGAACGGCTTCTCCAGCGATTTGGCCGGTCACACCAGGTACGAACAGCCCGAGTATCAGAAACTCTTCCCATTGCTGATCAGAGACCCTCGATTATCCTGGTTGAATTGTCCAAACCACCTCCAATAGCCTCCAACACCTGGAGCAGACGGCTTTTTCCCGTGACATGAATGTCACAACAACTGCCCCGGTGACTACAGTCGAGAACGTTGAAGACACCAACTCAAGCTTCAACTTGCCTTCTCCCACCAGTTCTCTGAGTAACTCTTTACCCTGGACTCCTCATCGTTCTGCTCCAAACTTCCTTCAAATTTATCGACCTGATTTCAGTACAATGTCACTTTCTATTTTTTTTTTCATATAGCTTTGCGTTCCAACACCCTTACGGCTTTAAATAACCCATTTAATTATTTTTCAGGATGTCTCAAATTTCAGTTTTTTTGGTCGTTGAGGTACAGCTTGCACTACCCGAATGAAGGCCAACATACAAAAACATGTACATGGTTATCTTTTATTGATTAATCAAGTAAGAGTATCCGGCCAATTTTGGAATAAATTTAAAAAAACAACGATTAGTTGATATATATATGTCATAATATATGCTCTTCCAGAATTAATAAAACAAACCAACAGCCAACGATAGAGAGATGAGCAGCTAAAGCGAGGCACTTTAGACAACTAACTTACGACCATTTTTGGCCACATTCCTGAGGGGGGGGCCGTCACCACCTGGCGACTATCCTGGTTAGCCCCCCGGTTGTGTACACAGGGAAAATAGTCGTTCAGCTGATAACGTCTCGCTCGCTCGCTCTCTCTCGGCTGGCTGCCTGGATGATTGCTCTAACAACTCGTCGTGTGATTATTTCTCTCCTCACCACATTTACCACTATATTGCCACATTGAAAGTCGACAGGATAAAGACCTGGCCGGGAAGCGAATCCCTCATATACCGGAGTATGAAGAAACAAGAAGCCAAGCCACGATGATCGACCAAACCCAACTCAACAGTAACCACTCCTCTTCGAGCCCTCAACCCCTTCCTCGCCAACCTTTGAACCGTGATCCCGAAGAAGTATTCACCTACGACGGAGATGGAGCTGCCACGCACTTCTTCCAGCACTAGATCTACTCAAGAACGATCGCCGTGCCAGAGCAGGACACCTCCCGCCATCATGGACAAGACTCCGCCATCTCCCTACCGCTACTGTGATGTACAACACTGGTACGCACAGTGTCACAGACAGAACTCTCCCGAAGCTCAATGAACTTACCTGCGCCCTAAACCAACATAACTCGTGAGTGTAATTGTCTTAACTCCTACCATTCATTCTTTAAATTAGTCATTCCTTGTAGATTGTCCCAATATTTCCATAATTAGCTCAATATGTGTGAATATGTAAAAATATTTAATATTTCCATTTATCTCTCCACCCCTATTAACAGTGATCTTATTATCCATATTATATCTAACTATGTGAAACCCATTTAATTAGTTACCTTACCAGTAGATGTAACAATCGTCATTTTAATTAAATAATTTCCATTTTAACGTAACTCTTAAAAAAAAAATCATTAAAAAAAAAGGAATTCTACCTATTAACGCTTTACGATTTTTACTATTAACAATAGATTTTTCATAATCAAATTATTTATAAAAATATGCCTCCAGCACCTAAACTTTTGTATAGACCTCTCCTACTTGTAAGCACGGCTCACGAAAAATAATTTCTTTCCCTAATCGATTCAAAATTCACCCTGTAATTCAGGCGTCGAAGAATTTCAACCACCACGTGAGCCTTGCTTACAACCAACCCTTGGTGACTCTTATCTATCTTCCCCTTAATGCCCCTCTCATTCTTACAACTTTGTTAACTTTATACCAGCTCAGGACCTTTATAGAGAATTATTGTGATTAATCAATTATCGAACTTCTATATTGTCATTTCAAAATCCTAACCTTCGCCCTTCATTTATGATAATTTATTTCGTAGTTCATCTCTAGCCTATCCACCGACCAACACCATCTAGCCAATGGTGTGTTCGTCACAGGGTGCAGATTGACTAACTGCTAGATATTTATCAACTCCTTTTTGTTCGCACTTGAACAATCTGCATCGAGCGAAACAGTTCGCTTCTTCTTCTCGCGCCACACGTTCGCCACACGGACCCTGTCTTCAAATCTATGTTTGTCCATTGTCCAAACCAGCACGATATAGCCTACCTCCGATATTTCCCACGGAGGTACGTTAAACATCGTCGCTGATTTTGTCCGGTCCGTCATCATTTCGCGCAGACATGGGTCTTACTTTCAACCCACCGCGAAATCATCGCCTTGCACAAGCTCCCACGACGGTTCAAACACCTCGTGTCCGAGCAGCTTGTCACTTGTAACGGACAACGCAGTCCTCGTCCCAATTTTTGGCACTGTGCGCGCATACTTTCCGCAAATTAAATATAAGTCCGTTCGACTTCCTCACCTACACACGGGACTTTTCCCCTCGGACTCGCTACACAAGTAACTACATAGATAAGTTAGATTGGCCCAGGGCAAGTCTCCCCTCGCTCTGTTCGCCGAGGTTCTAACATTGTATGTAGTTTTATATTTACCTCAGTCCTGAGCTCACACAATTGTCAACCTCAATCTCATTTCTCGTACTCTACACTTATAGCCCATGACAAGTTTCCCCTTGCCATGTCCGCCTGAAAAATATCTTAAAGTGTAGAGTTCCCCAGTCTTAATGATCTTCAGAATTTCACCATATGTATGTGACTCTTCTTCTCGTTGTTCACACTCCTCCATATCACTTCCCTTATAGTACATTAGATTTTGTTGTATATAGCCTTTTATAACCTTGATATTTTCAAAGATTTCCTTAAATGTCAAACTCCCCGGTGTTGTAAAACTGCTTGTAAATAATATTTACTTGTGTACTATACAATATTTTATTTACATAAAACTATGTCACCATTACCTTAACTAATTTTAACTGTAAAATTATTTTCTCTATTCCTGGCTTCTCCAGCTTTAAATATACTTAAACCATGTTCAGCCTTCTTCAACGGGGGCCATATGTCATAATATATGCTCTTCCAGAATTAATAAAACAAACCAACAGCCAACGAGAGAGAGAGATGAGCAGCTAAAGCGAGACACTTTAGACAACTAACTTACGACCATTTTTGGCCACATTCCTGAGGGGGGGGGGCCGTCACCACCTGGCGACTATCCTGGTTAGCCCCCCGGTTGTGTACACAGGGAAAACAGTCGTTCAGCTGATAACGTCTCGCTCGCTCTCTCTCGGCTGGCTGCCTGGATGATTCCTCTAACAACTCGTCGTGTGATTATTTCTCTCCTCACCACATTTACCACTATATTGCCATATATATATATATATATTTATTCCTCCAGATGGTTCAAGCCATTAACAACTTTTACTTTCCCGAACAGGAGAGGACTTTTTCTTACTTCCTATATAGTTTGGAGATATTTACCTAGTGCATATTTCAACATTCTATATCACACTCTTTATAAATATGTAAAATATAAAACCGAAAATACTCTTTAAATAAATATTTACAGAAAATCTTTGTAAAGGAAAGATACATATTTAATGGATTCTAATAACTATCCAATCGTCATAGGAAAATAACATTAAGAGTTTTTAACTCAAAGAATGAAAAAATAGAGATCATTTTCTATGAATCTCTACATTTTGAGCTACCTCTGTAAAATCGTTTATAAATAATTCAATTCTTTCACCTTACCCTCGTATAAAAAAATATCCTATGTACAAGGTGGGATCAATAAATAAGGTGAATTATAATTTATTAGAAAAAATAAGAACGATATTAAAAATTAGGACTTGATTTATTCAAAATAATCACCTTGGCTTTCTATACATCTACTCCATCGTTCTGGCAACTTGTAAATACCCTCTTTATAGGCACTCTTAGGAAGCGTGTGAAAAATATCTTGCACCACTTTCTGGACATCTTCATCTGATTCAAATCGCTTTCCTTTTAACTCCTTCTTTAGTAGTCCAAAAAGAAATAGTCAGAGGAGGCTAGGTCTGGACTATATGCAGGATGTTCTAAAACTTCAAAACCTAATTTAATGATTGTAGATACAGTTTTACATGATGTATGCGGCCTTTGAAACCCGAATACAGTTATGTTTTTGGTCCAAATTAAGGAAATGTGGAATTCGTCCATTTTTGAACTCGTTAACCCATTTATAAATGTTTTTTTTTTTTTTTTGAGACAAACAAGACTCACCATAGATATTTTTCATTCTTTGGCATATTTGAGATGTTTGAATACCTTCTGCATTCAAGAAACGAATAACTGCACGTTGTTCAAGCGTGGTGCAATCCTTAAAGTGAGCTTCCATTTTAGTTTATTTATAAGTCTCGCGCCGCGCGTGGGAAAAAAGAACAGAACACCTTAAATAGTCTCTCGATGTTATATTTTAATATTCTGTAGTTTAAATTATTTTTGCTTTTTTAATTTTTAAGAAATAAGATAATTCACCTTATTTATTGATCCCCCTTGTATATATATATATATGTATGTAAGAATAATAAGGTAATTTAATTTCAGAAAATATGATTATAGAGATTCATAAAGAAATGATAATAATGGTATGCAGCTAAAGTCAAGTGGTCTTTGGTTACCTCTCATGTACTTTAAGT
Source organism: Cordylochernes scorpioides (assembly GCA_030710605.1). NCBI lineage: Eukaryota > Metazoa > Arthropoda > Arachnida > Pseudoscorpiones > Chernetidae > Cordylochernes > Cordylochernes scorpioides. The sequence continues at coordinate 60,541,644 of CP092867.1, forward strand.
GTTTTGAGTGATGACCCTTGCTAGCCAACCTCTGTGTGGTCGCATGTGTTTAACTGTATAAGTTACATGTCACTGTTCTGAAACCTATTTTATTTTAGGTATTTTATTATAGTACACTCTACGACTATCTATAAAGGAGAATAAGTAACTTAAATGTTCAGGTTTGGTTGAAAAGATCCGTTTGTTAGAGAGCAAGAAGTGGTTAGGTATAAAAGAAAGTTGTAAAATTTCAGAAAGACGTGACGTAGCATTCGGTTAGTCGAGTGAATTATTTCAGTCGCTCTCTTTCTCTTCCTTTTATTGTTTTCTTCTCTTCTTCCTTTCTCTCTTCTATTATCTTCTTCTCTTCTTCAACATTTTTTCTTTTCTCTTTTTTTCTCTTCTCTTCTCTCTTATCTTCTTTTCTTCTTTCTTCTATTCTTCCTCATTTCTTCTTCTTTCTTCTCTTTTTCTCTCTTTTCTTCTTCCCTTCTCTATTCTATTATCTTCTTCTATTCTTTAACTTTTTTTCTTTTCTCTTAATTTCTCTTCTCTCTTATCTTCTTTTCTTCTTTCTTCTATTCTTCCTCACTTCTTTTTATTTCTTCTCTTTTTCTACTATTTTTCTCTCTTCTCTTCTTCTTCTCTTATTCTCGCTTCTTCTATCCTTCTTCTCCTCTTCTTTCTTTTTCTATTCTTCTTTACTTCTTTTTCTCTCTTCTTCTTTATCTCTTTTCTTCATTATGACTTATGAACCAGGATTGTATTGTTCGTTGACTAAGGTATCTGGGGATAGATTGTTGACCTTATACAATATAACTGTTATAACTATTTATAACAATATGACTGTTTTTATCCAAGTTGAATAATAGTATTAATTTATATATATTTAAATTAAATTTTATTACCATCTATCGTTAAAATTTATTTGTGTAAAATTTTAATTTATATATATATCTATATATATAAAATTGAATGTCTGTCTGTGTGTGTGTAGGACAATTTGACAATTAAAAAATATGTATTGTCATCTTAGACAATATTACATTTCAAAGGCAATGAGAGAGAAAGAAATATAATACATGTATGATATATATTTTACAAGGGGGGTGATAGAAGAAAACCTCGACGCTGGAGGGTCCTGGACCAGGCGATGAGCGGGTCCTCCACCGCTTCTCCGAGCCCAACCTGGACAAAGTAGCGATAGATTCGCAACTTTGCCGACGCCAGGATGGAAAGGACGTCGTCCTCAAGGCCGGACCCGCCGAAGATCCAAGCCTGCAGGTCAGGGGGCCACCCTATGATGTTGAAGGCCTCTCTGATGAGAGGCCTGATGGAACGGCAGCACCAGTAACGGTGGCCGAGGGAGCGGTCGATGGACCCACAGGCAGGACAAGAGGGGCCGACCGAGGCAGGATGGGCCGGATGGGGCAGGGCGTGGAGGGCCAACTTGAGGGCCGCGTCGGCCTCGTGGCCCACGCAGCGAGGCCCAGTCGATCCTGGATGGTGGATTGATGGTGGGCGTCCATCTCGCCAGGAATCTGGAGATGGGCGTGGCGGCGAGGCGCGGACGATCCAGGGCCCGTCGGGCTGAGCGGGTCGTGAGGCTGTTGAGGAACGGCGTAGCCGTCCCCCGCAGCACCACGGCCGCAGCTAAGGAGCTGATGAGGGCGTAGACTCCGCCTCGAAGCCCACGGCGTTCTCGGAGGTCAGCCTCCGACAGAAGGCGCCCAGGGCCGCGGCGTCAGCCAGGGCCGAGCGCGTAGGGCGGGCGATGAGGTGTTCCTCCACGATAAGGTCCCGGACTCGGGCTCCGCGCCAGCGGGCGGAGGCCAGGAGGTCGGGAGGGCGAAGGAACCGGCAGCCGCCGATGATGGGGAGGTCCAGCTGAGCTGTGGGGACCGCCCGGTGATTGAGGCCCAGGATGTTGGAGGCCTCCTCCCACAGCTTCAGCAACCGGAGACGACGGGGCTGGAGACGGGTGCCGTCCGGTGGAGGGTGGATCCAGGCCTCACCGCTGTTGCCGCCGACCAGCCAGCTGAAGGCATTTCTGCCCCCGCCTTGAGGCAGGCGAGCTGGAGCTGGGTCGCGAGGTCGAGGAGGCCGAGGCCTCCGATGGCAACTGGCCTCGCCATGACATTGGCGGGAAGCCACGCCGTGTGGTCTTGTCCCCAGACGAACCTCGCCAGTCGGGCCTGCAGCTTGGCGATGGTCGGGGGTGATGAAAGGTATCCATGCAGGTGGTGCTGGATGACAGACCCCACCAGCGTGTTCGCCGCTCTTGCTCGCCCGACGAGGGAGAGGCCGCGGGTGAAGGACGTCCATTTGCGGCATGCAGTCTCCAGGAGGGCCAGTAGATGCTGCTCCCGGTGGATGACGGTGCTCCTGGGGGCGATGTCGAGCCCGAGGATCCTAATGGAGGTGGTCGACCAGGAGGCGCCGAGAGGGGAGACGCCGCGGTTGCGCCAGGCGCCGCACCAGAGGCCAGCGCTCTTCCGGAGGTTCACGCCGATTCCGGAGGCCTGCCTGTAATCTTCGAAAACGGTCGCCACCCGCTCGAAGTCTCCGTCGCGATGGAATAGGAGGACGATGTCGTCTGCGTTGGCGATGACCTTTCCCACGCCGAGGGTCAACTCCAGGCGACGTAGCAGCGGCCCCGTGGCGATGCTGAAGAGTGCGGCGCTTACGGCGCAGCCCTGCCTGAGGCCGTTGAGAAGGGGGTAGGCTGTTGTATGAAAGCCTCCGACCCGGATGGTGGCGTCCGCCCCGGCGTAGAGGATGTTAATCCAGGCCATGAAGGCCGGCGGGAGGCGGAGGGATGTTAGCAGGGACTCCAGGAAGCCGCGGTCCAATGAGTCAAAGGCGGACTCTAGGTCGACGCCCATGACGGCCAGCGGCGAGCCCAGGGCGGTGGCCTCCTCGATGGCGTCCGTCACCATGGCGATGTTCCATGACGGGGACCTCCCGGGGACGGCGTAGGTCTGGCATTCCGGCACAAGGTTCCGCAGGTGGGGCTTGAGGCGCCGGTGAAGGATGGCGGCCAGGACCCTGTAGTCGGCCGAGGACAGCGCGACGGGCCTGTAGCCATCAAGGCCGCGACCTCCGCGGGCCTTGGGCACGAGGCAGATGGAGCTGCGCCGCGTCGACGGAGGCAGGGCACCGCGGAGCCGTGATGCTGCGAACACCCGGGCCAGAGCTTCCGCGAAGAAGTCCTCGCTGAAGGCGACGAGGAGCTCGCACGGCAAGCCATCCCAGCCGGGGGCCTTTCCGCGAGGGAGGTGCTTGATAGCGTTGGCGATCTCGCTGGGGCTGATGTCCGGCCGGTGAAGCGGGTCCTCCTCACTCAGCTCGCGGGTGGTGGTGGTGGGCGCGCTGCTGGCGATGAAGGCAGCTCCCGTAGCTGGATCGCTGGTGGGACGGGCGAAGCGGGGCTGGAAGGTCGCGAATGCCCTCCGCCGAAGCTCGGGGCCCTCGATGATGTTATCCTGCTCGTCCCTGATGACGCTGACCGGGCGTCGGAGGCGGATGGCGCGTGCTAGATCCGGCAGCGATGGGTAGTCGGCCCGGATGGAGGAGGCCTCGAGCTGCGCCGCGATGTAACGTCTCGCCCTGTAGACGTAGCTGTCGTTGGCAGCGTGGCGTGGGTCGTGCAGGGATCTGGCCTCCGCCAGCAGCCCCGCCTTGATGGAGGTCCACCTATCCCAGAAGGTCCCGTCGTCGTCATCGTGCGCTGTGTCTTCCTCCAACTCCCTGGATGTAGCCAGCCAGATGTTCGAGAGCAAGGCCCGAGCGGAGCATCGCGGCCAAGCGAGGCTGGGTGGGGGAGGAGACGGCGGTGGTGGGCGGGCCCACCTGGAGCAGCACGAGGCGGTGGTCCGAGAGGTGGTAGTGGCTGGTCGCGTAGATGGACACGCGATCCAGGACTCCAGCAGGGACGAGGATCCGGTCCAGGCGGTTGGATTCGACTTGGTCGCCGTGCATGGAGACTCTGGTGGGCAGGTGGGCGGCGTCGAACTGGGTGGCCACGTCGACCAGCGCGGCCAGGTCCAGAAGAGCGGCGAGGGCATCCGATGATGATGATGATGGGCCCCGATCCCTGATATTAAAGTCGCCGATGATTCAGCAGGCCCCCTCCTCTTCCTGTGCCGCTGTCACCGCTAGGAGCTCCAGTTGTTGGTTTCTCTCCCGGGGTTCATGCGCCAGATGAACGGCGATGGCCGTCATTTCCTCGCCGTGGACATCTATTGTTGCCAAGGCGATGTGGCCCGGCCACAGGATACGCTGTTGTAGCACGGCTACGCCTGGTCCGAAGACGCAGGCGAGTCCGGATCCCGAGATGGCTACGGGATGGGCCAACACAACAGCGCCGTAGCCGAGGCAGAGGTCTTGGCCGCTGCCCAGATGAAATGCGTTTGTCTCCTGGACAAACGCGATGTCCACGTGATGTTGCCTGAGTAAATGACAAAGGGCAAGGTTCCTCCCCCGAGTGGCGAGCCCTCGCGCGTTGATGGTGGCGACGCGGTAACTCATTGGGGTCGTCCTTCACGCAGCACCTTCCTGGTCTTCTGGAGGGTTTTGGCAGCCAGGGGAGGGTCGGCAGCAGGGGCGGGGTGGGTGAGATCCATCTGTTCGGCAGGCTGGTGTGCCGAGGGGATCGCCTGAGCCTCGGCCGAAGTCTTCGCCGGTTGGACAGGGGACGCCGGTGTTGCGGGAGCAGGTGCCGGCTTCCTTGGTCGCCGAGGAGGAGGGAGTTGGGGCCTTGCGTCGGTGGGAGACGCTGCTTGCCTGGGGCTGCCGTTCCCTTGACTGGCGAGCGCTGGGCAGTTGGCTCTGCGGTGGCCCTGTTTACCGCATTTAAAACACTTAATTCCAAAGGAGATGAAGGCCGACAGGGTGTCTCCCTTGGAGTGGATGGTCAGACGGGTGGGCCGCGTCTCCAGCCTTACGCCCTCGCGGAGCAGGATGAACGCCTCCCGGCGGCCGTCGGTGAAGGTGAACTCGCCCATTTTGACCAGGATGGGGGCGATGGAGGTGACCTTCTCAAATTGGCCCAGGGCGGTCGTGATGGTGCTGTCCTCAACAAAGCCGGGCAGGTTGGCCACGACTATGCGCTCCGCCCTTTTGCGGAAGGGAAAGACCCTGAGGGACGTACCCTCGATTTCCAGGCCGTCCGCAACCAGACGGTTCGCAAGTTCCTTGTCCGCAAGACCCACGATGAAGTGGCCGTTCATTCGATGGAACTGCGTGATGCTCTTTGGCCCCCCGAGTAGCGTGCTCATGGCCTTGAGGTAGGAGTAGTCCGGGATGTCTGGGCACAGCTCCACGAAGACGTAGTTCTCATGGTTGGTAGTGGCTTGCCTCGCCCTGGCGTCGGCGATGTTGGCGCGCGTCGCCTTTATTTCCTGGGGCGGCATTGACCTCGGCCCTGTTGTCCGCTTCTGCTGCTGGGGGCCGCGTTTCTCAGCAGGCCTGCTTGCCTGCTTTGCGGCGTGCTCAGGTGTTGAAGAGAGGCGCCTTTTCTTGCTCTTCACAACGGTGTAGTCGTCGTTGGCGTCGACCTCCGCCATTTCGCTGTCGGCCCAGTTGAGCGAGGCCGGGTCGGCTAAATTCTCGCTGGAAGAAGCAGCAGTCGGCGGCGCCGTGACGCACCCCGCGCGGTAGCCAGCGTTCCATGCCCCTCGCGCGCCGGCGGGCTTGCATGTGTTCGATATTCCATAGAAAATTCTAGAAAATAATTCTCTATGATTCCTTTTTTCGGCGATAACTCCTCGCCTGGTTGAGATATAGTGCTGGGCCTTTCAGGCACTTGTTCAGCGGATCGAGAGGGTTCTTCTGGTACCAAACTCGTGATGGTAAGCGCCTTTTACACACACTCCAGAGGCGAAAACGGCAGAGCTCGCAAAAGCGTGGCCGCTCGCTCGAGTGTGTGTGTGTGTGTGTGTCCTCTATGGATTCAAAAACCATACATCCAATCGCCGTGAAAATTTGGGATATTATTAGGCATATCCCCGGAAAGGCGTACGAAAAATAATTTCTTGAATATCTTTAATATCCTCAGAGTTATTTGCAAATTTGTAGCTTTGACTCGCAAGCAGCGCCACCTTGCGACGGAGATAGGCTTAGGTCTGCCCCCCACCCCGCCTCCCGTCCGGCCGGTCAGTCCAAGTTCCCACCGACCAATCAGAGGGAACAAGAGCCCAAACCCACCCCCGTCCGGCCGCCGGCCAATCAGAGGGATCAAGAGGTCCTGGCGCGCGGGGGGCGGGTGACCTCCGGGAACTACGTCCATCTTCCATAAACGACCATGATTTTATTCAACTTATCGAGTATTTTTCAAAGGACCGGGAAAATATGTAGATAAAACGATGATTTTGTAATGTAAAAAATTATGAAAGACAAAATTCAGGATGACACGGCACACAGGGACCGGGGAAAAATGTTCACTTTATCGAGAGATTCAAATTTACGAGTTTCAAATTATCAAAATATATCTTTTTTTTATAAGTTTATAGAGAATTGTTTTAACAAATGTTCGTTAGACAAACCTTAATCGGGTAAAACCACGGGCGAAGCCAGGTACGTCCGCTAGTATATATATATATATATAACATCTCTATCCTAACATTATATATTTATTTCCGGTAATATATTTTTAGATAATCCATTAATAAAAACAAATTTAAAAAATCAAAGTGTGAATATAAATAAAAAATGAAAATGATACTAATCTTTGAAAAAGATAGAGATATATATAGCAAAAAATATTTCATTTTTTGGGGAAAGAAAATATAGAATATATTCTTAAAAGAGGGCCTTTTTTTAAAGAAAATATTTCTTATCAGAAAACATCAATAAAAAAAGGAAAAAAAAAAGAAAATATCTTGAGTTTTTAAAGCAATTTTTGTAGGGTTAAAGTAGCTTCTTCTAATGGGTGAAATTTATCAATATATTTTTGGTCAAAATTTATTTTTGGTATTATTTTCCTATCTTTACCGAAGTTTGGTTCCAAAATATATCATGCAAACTTTGCGGATGTGTGAAAGAAAATATATAAATTTTATATTTCCAAAAATGTATTATTTTAAAATTTGTATTATTTTTATATAAATTATATAAATTATAATTTTTATTATTTTAATATATTTATATATATACTAGCGGATGTTTACCTGGTTTCGCCCGGATTTTATCCGAGTGAAAGTTTGCCTAACCAATATTATTGATAATAATATTCGGGAACACACAGAATATTATGATAATAATGATAATATAATTCATTACGTCATATATTTATATAATATATGAAATTTATTTTTCGAGCAAAGATTTTTAAAAAGATATACATGAATAAAAATATCTAGAGATATACTACATGATCTTAGCCAAAAGGCCGAGAAACGATATTTTATATATAGAGATGACCTGGCTTCGTGTGTCTTCTGCTCGAGTGAATGTTTCGCTGGTAGAATTTTGTTCCTGCCTACTATTAATCATTATCTGGCTTCGCCCGTGGTCTGCTTTAGTGAATATTCCCCAAAAGATTTTTTTAATGCAATCAAGCATCTAACGACAATATTGTCATCATCACATTTCTGACTAAAAAAATATTGTTGCTCAGTACTTGGTTAAATATAATTTTTCTTGGTTAAAGTGCGACAAAAAAACTCTTCCAGATTTAACTCTCTGTCCTGTTCAAATTTCAGCGAGATTAATTACATATTGAGTATTAGTTACATACTCGATAAGTTGAAAAAAATCAGTATTAATTGGTCCACTCGGTAATTTGAAGTTGAAGGAATAGTATCTTGCCACAAACGAAGATTTGTAAATAACTGTATTTAGCGAATGTTCCCGGCTTCGCCCGTTTTTATCCGAGTAAAAGTTTGCCTAACGAACATTTGTTAATTCTAGAAAACATGCAATCCACCTATATATTGATTTATAAACGTATATAAAAATAAATATTGTTATATGCGTTTAAATATATTTTTGAAACACATAATATTTTGAAAACATTTATTATATTTTAATGAGATATTGTCACTTTTGTGAATTTGATAATTAATTATTTCTTTTTTCTCAATGAATTATATATAATAATTTGAAATTTCATTTTTGTTTTCATCATCACATACAATGTTTTTTCTTTATATAAACAAACGATAATAAACAACAACAATTAGGAGCTCAAAAATCATTTATTATGGTTAGCAGCTCCGTAAATAAAGATATTTTCACAACAACATTTAAAGTTGCATCATCATTTTTATAAAACAACAGCAAATTAAATAAACAATGTAAAAATATATTTCAACATTACATTTTAACATTTAACACAAAAACGTTACAATTTTTTCTTTGAATATATATTAATATTGAAATGCCAAGTATTTTTTACGTCATTGGAATATTATATTACTAAATTCTCAAATTAAATTTATTATACTTGGAAAACATTTTAAGCATTGTTACAATTTATAAATATAATTTCACCAGACGCCGCTAGAGGCGCTGCTTGCGAGTGAAAGTAGAAAATTTGCAAATAAAATTGTAAAGAATATTCATTTCAAATCAAATTCAAACCAGAAATTTTCCCAGTAGTATAGTAAATAACTTCCTAAAGTTTCACGGCGATTGGATAATCTTACCTTTTAAAAACATTCATCGTGTGAACAAACTAACATTCATCGTGTAAACAAACCACGTGTTAATTATTAACCAATCAAATTCATTTATCGTCGCGACCAGTGCTGCGCCCAAGCGGTAAAAGGCTGGAACTAACGCTTTTTGGTTTTTATTTTAAAAAAGCGCATTAACTTTTTTAGTTTTTTGAATAGCCTATATGTTAAACGAAATCTTCAGCTACCTACATGCGAAATTTCATAAAGATTTATTCTGTAGATTTTGCGCAACGCGATAACAAACATCGATTTTGGATTTCATTTTTATAGATATAAGGATATATATATGGTTATCGAAAGTGTTTTTAGACTAATATATTTTATTTTATATGAGATAAATGTGATTATATTGAATTGTATTAATAATATAATATTTTGAAAAAATATATAATTGGGTATTTAAAGGCCAGATTTATATATATTTAAACGTTTATTCACAAAATTCTTTATTTATGACTCAGACGAACTATACTAAAATATTATATATTCAATTAAATAGGCATATTTACCAATATTTCAGTTGGCTGAACGCCAACCTTTTTCAAGGTATTTATGGATTGCTCTATTTTCAAAAATATACATATATATATATTTTTGAGATTTCTAGTTCAAATCGCTATAATGTGATTTATTAATAATTTTTATATTATAAAATATGTAGCAATAAATATTATTAACACAAAGCAATAACGCGCCATCTATACATATAAAATAAAAGGATTTAAAAGCGCGAATGTTTCTTTTATACATAAAACGAACTTCTACTGTCCTTACTGCGATGAAAAAATATATTGGGAGGGCTTGGCTCACCACTGATGAGCCAAGCCCTCCCAATATATTTTTTCATCGCAGTAAGGACAGTAGAAGTTCGTTTTATGTATAAAAGAAACATTCGCGCTTTTAAATCCTTTTATTTTATAATAAATATTATCATAAAACCTATATCAAGATAATAGTCACATTTGAAGCTACAATATTAATGTATATTTTAGAGTGACTTCTCCATGTAATTTGAGTATACAAACGAAAAAAGAAGATTTTTATTGCAATGTACCAGATTCCTAATTGTTAAAAAAATAAAAAATAAATATTTAAAAAGGTCAGGTGCTGATATTAAAAAAAAAAAAAAAAGAGACATATCCTAAGCGTGTTCACATTAGCATCTCTAGATGGGTTAGCCAAATATCACGGAACAATTTGAATTAAAGCTGTAAATATTGTAACAAAGTATTTATTATTTTATTAACAGAGTAATATTTTTTATCTTTATATTTTGTTACTCTGTAAACTTTCCTCTTTGCTTATCTTTTGTTTATCATTCATAGTTTGTTTTTGCCTTAGATAAATTTCTGTGTCATCCTGAAGTTTGTCTTTCCTAATTTTCCACGTGGCATTTTGGTGAAAATGCAGGGTAAATTAGGGAAGACAAACTGAATATCGCCGAAAAGACCTTTAGGCCATGGGTGCTGTGATCTACATTTTCGGAAACTGGTTCCAGTGCTTGCTGTGGGTCACAGCTCCCAAAAGGAAGAAGCTATGTAACAAAGTATTTATTATTTTATTAACAGAGTAATATTTTTTATCTTTATATTTTGCTACTCTGTGAACTTCCCTCTTTGCTTATATTTTGTTTATCATTCATAGTTTTTTCTTGCCTTAAATAAACTTCTGTGTCATCCTGAAGTTTGACTTTCCTAATTTACCACGTGGCAATATTTTATAAAACGATATATTGTCGGGAAATATTTGAAAAATATATATGCACAACACCTTCATGATATTTTTATATTAATTTATAAGTATTTTAATAACGGACTACTCGATGAGGGAAGAGTATCTTTTAATCTTCCCTCATCGAGTAGTCCGTTATTAAAGTTTAGTGAAGGGATTATTGATTCAATAATTTATAAGTGTACCTCTAGTCGCAATAACAAAGAAATATGCTTCATATAAATCTAAAATATACCATTATTATAGAAACTAGATGTATCATTGAATTGAATATATATTGCATTCATTTTCTAAAAATATCCGATAACGCTTAAATATAGAGCGATAGAGCGAATTTCTTCTTCGTCATTAAACTTTGATAAACAAGAGCTCATATGTTTCCTCAATAGGAAATACCAATAACTAATCTTAATAAAATATGTTTTATTTTATACAAAATACATCTATATTTTCGATTATTTCTTAGATATATTCCTATATATAGACTTAGTGTGTTAATTCCTTTTTATTTATTATTTATATTGGAGGGTTAGGTTATTATACAAATTGGATTTTGTAATCTTAATAAAATATGAGAGTAAATTATTATTATATAAGGCACATGCGATAAAAGTAGATTTTAGGTTGAAATATTATAATCAAATTTTCTTCTCTTTCATGGAAAATATCACAAAGGATCTAACTCAATAAGTCTATATAAATTGAAGATCAATTTTGACAACCTTCTGTCACCATTTTCTAGGTAAAAATTTATATTTTCTTAATTTTCTATAGCGTTAGAGGCAATAGGCAGTTCCCAATGTTAAAGTTCTGAATGAATTTGTAAACACCAGATAGAATTGTCAGAGATATATAAATACATAGGATTATCTGTCTAACCTGAAAGGAATATAGGTTCTTAATATCTATTTAATCGTTTTTTTTCTTACATAATTATCTATCTAAAAATAGAACAATCCAAACTTTAATCATTAGATAATAAAAAGGCATATATTGGATTAAATAAAATATTTATTTGCCAATATAAGCCCTTTTATTATATAATAATTAAATATTTGAATAATACTAAAAAATAAAATAAAAAAGGTCAGGTGTTGACATTAAAATCAAAAAAGGCATATTCTGACCACGTTCACATGAGCCTTTTATATGGCGTTCTGTCATCTAGAAACCTCATGTTCTCGTCGCCAGGATATGCCTTTTTTATTATAATAATTATCTATATAACTGTTACTGTTTAATATTTGAAAATGTACGCAATTATCCCTAGCGAGGATATAACATTTTGTGTGGGTTGAAATAAATATAATTATATACTATATATAACTATAAACCACATATAATATTGTATACCAACTTCTGCCCTAGTGTCGATTTATGAAAGTGTTAACATCAATGAGCCTAGAAGAAAAAAATAAATATAAATTTTCTACTATATATAATATAATTGTATTGTTTATATATTATTTCCGGAATATTATTGTTCCACGCTTTATTAAAAAGCTCAATCAGTTTAAGTATAATTTAGTTCATATTGTAGCATATTTATTCTATGAAAATTATAATATTTTCAAGTTATATTATATCCTCAGTTTTTTTTTAATTCTCAGAATTACTTATTATCTTAGAGATGGCTTCGAATCTTCTTATCAATTAATTTAATGGAATAATTTGCATTAACCATTTTATAATTAACAAAATATATTCGTGTTTTAAGAGAGAGAAAATGACAAAAGGTTTACTTTAGTCAACAGCAAAACGAAATTTTAATATAATATTAGTTATATAAAAAATATATATGTAATATGATGAAGTCCTGGTAGCTCTTGTAGAATCCTGTCGACTAGAAATGTGATGTGATGAGGTATCCAGTCGACTTAAACTCTGTGATGGGGTCCTGTTGACTCTCGCAATACTGTGTTGACCGAGAGGAACAGTCAGGATAAGGAGTTTTCCAGTACCTCTCTGCACCTTGGAAGACCTTTGAAAGTTCTCACAAAGTACAGGCAGTCGTGGTCGAGGCGGAGTGGAAAGCTTGGGGATTTCCAATCACAAAAAAATGAAGACACAGTTGCACTAAGAAAGTTCCGTGAACAGATAAAAGTGATGGGGAGATAGAAGTTTCTTACTGGTCTACATGATGGATGAGATGGACCTGGGGTACAACCTACGAGGGCTCGCACAGATGGTAAACTGACTGTATTTTTGGTTAAAGACGGGGGCCTTTTATATATTTTCCGATAAAGGGAATATTTCACCAGATGTGAGAGGGGATCGTCTGGTGACATTCTAAACTGGCGCCGTGGCAGTTTCCATATTTAGACCTTGTTGTTTTGTGACTTACATCTATCTCGAATTTAGACGTTTTTGACCTTTTGCGTTAGCTCAACTCTTAATCTATTACATAGTTTTATTTATTTATCCTCAGTTTGTACAAAGTACATTACATATGATGATGTAATCACACATGTCAATCATGCGTATAATACTTTACAGATGTGTTTCTATTATACAACATGAAAATCTTGTTATAAGTTATATACAATATGGGGTTGTTGGTTTAAATTACCATATATATATATATATATATATATATATAGAAACGACATTTGACAATTATCCCACAAATGTTTCTTTTGAACGAAAAATCTAAATTTATTTTAAAGAGAAATGACGATGATTTCTAACCTTAGGGATGAAGTATGAAAGGATGAATTGTGAAGAGTAATGATAAACGGAAAAATAAAGTGTTCAGGGATGGGAGTCAAACCCACAGTTCTATGTTTATCGTTATTCTCCACAATTCATCCTTTCTTACTTCATACCTAAGGTTAGAAATAATCGTTATTTCTCCTTAAAATAAATTTAGATTTTTCGTTCAAAAGAAACATTTGCGGAATAATTGTCAAATGTCGTTTCTACAATCATAAGCCGCAATAAATTGTATTATATATATATATATATATATTATATAATCTAAAATACAAATATTTTATTTTTTTTAAAAACATATATATTATTTTTTCATTCATTGACTGTTCTGCATTTTTGACCATATATTAAAAAAAATATCACTTTTAATTATTATTGTTGTAAATATGTATATTTAACCCTACCTATCTTTTATTCACGATTATAGAATTCATTATATAAATTCTATATTCCTGTGATATAAATAATTTTATGTATATTTTACTTCAAGAGATTCAAAATAAAAATCTGCTTGAAAGGTAAATAATTATCTTCACTTTTCCACGACTGCACCTCTTTTAAACAATCAAACACACAAAAAATTTCTAACCTATAATATATATATATATATATAATAAATAGTTATTTAATTTTATAGTCCAGTTTTGTATTAAGATTATCTTCACTATTATGATCATTTAAATTCAAATTATAAAATTTGTAAAATGTTATTAATTTGTAGATAGAGAGAAAAAAAATCCTTTACTTCTAATACATCATCAAGTTAATTATATATTTATAATTAATAACAATAAAAATTAACAACGCAACGTCTTTTGCATCGGCTTTTACACGTCATTTAGACATACTCTATCCTATATATAGAATAATAGAAGTGAGAATATATATAATATTATAAATTTTAGTAGTTAGAGAAAAGAGAGAAAGACAGAACCATGCACTTTTAATCAAACTAATAATAAGGAAAAAAAAAGGTTTGTAAAGAAGGTAGATAAGATTGTTAGTATATATATATATATTTTTATAATTTTATATTTTATCCTTTTTTTTTTTTTAAGATTTTTTAAGGTTTTTTTTATTTTATAATATGATTATAAATAGTTGTATTTAGTAATATATCTATAGTATGAATTAACATTTGTTATAAGTTTGGTTATTATGTTTTGAAACCCTAATGGTAGACCAGACATACACAAAAAATTTAAATTGAAATAAATTGGAAAAAGAGATCTGCTGGACCGGGGATCTTCAGATAAAAGCCCAGCTGACATTTCACCCCTTCTTTATTATGTCATAGACCTCTTTTAAACCGGATTTTATGTGTTAATATTAAGTTATTTCAGTGAAATATTTAAATGAACATATATAACAGATACAAGTGTTAACAAATTCCAACTGTAAACCTACCTCGACCGCGGCGTCCTCCATTGTGAATATCTATTTCTGGCTGACACATGTTGCGGGGGGGACATTTCAAATTTAGACCATTTATTCTGAATTTTTTTAATAACAAGACAATTAAAGAAGAAAGGAAAAATAGTTAAGGGAAGAAAGCTAAATTTAATAATCTTTACAGCTAGTTATATCAAAATAACTGATTCAACAATTATTCATCTTTTAATATTCCTTTAAAAAGGCAAATTATAAGAGTTTAATAAAGCTATTAATTGTGCAAATTCACCTTTATTTAACTTCCATTTTCCTCCCCAGAAATTGGAGATTAAACAAAATGAACTCTATACTACAACACTTTAAAAATCTTGTGAAAAAATCTTTTAATCAGTTATTTAATCAAAGTTTAATTAACTGTTAAAGATTATAAATTTGTATTAGTTATTATTAAGAGAAATTATAGAAAGTTGATTTCATAAATGGATATTTCCATTTATTTTTTTTTTAATATTTTATAATTGATATACTGTTGAAATATTTAACTTGTCTGATACTAAATTTGTTTTTAATAAATTCCATGTTTAAATTTTTAACATCTTCTATGAAATTATCTAATAAGTGCATGGTTCTGTCTTTCTCTCTTTTCTCTAACTACTAAAATTTATAATATTATATATATTCTCACTTCTATTATTCTATATATAGGATAGAGTATGTCTAAATGACGTGTAAAAGCCGATGCAAAAGACGTTACGTTGTTAATTTTTATTGTTATTAATTATAAATATATAATTAACTTGATGATGTATTAGAAGTAAAGGATTTTTTTTTCTCTCTATCTACAAATTAATAACATTTTACGAATTTTATAATTTGAATTTAAATGATCATAATAGTGAAGATAATCTTAATACAAAACTGGACTATAAAATTAAATAACTATTTATTATTATAATTAATTTAGATTTAGCTTGCTAATCTAATCAAATCTAATTGATATGAGTTATCATTCTTATCAGTTTGCTCCTTAAGTTTTAAAAGTAGAATCACTGTTATAATTTTGTTATATAGTTTCTACACTATATATATATATATATATATATATATATACATCAGGCAAAGAATTCTATGAAGAGACGTCTGGGTATTATATCAAGAGTTACAAGCCGACATGTGTTTGGAGAGGCCCTTGCTTATAACGGAGTTTTTGTCCTTAACCTGCTCAATTACTATCGAATATATATAATTGCTATTGCAATCCAACTTCTCGATGCTCTTTAGCCCGACCAGAACCTGGCCGGACATCCTCATTAGCTGGAAGACCGCGCCTTTTCTCAACATTTCCTCCTGTGCCTTGATGTACTGTACTGGGCTGAAATCAGCGCAGTATTCAATGTATCATCATTGATCGAATGATGCTGCCGCTGACCTGGCCTTGCTCAGAGCCTGCTGCTGTCGGTTGTTCTTCAGCTCTATCACAGCGTCTCTTATCACCTTTTTTTTTAAAGGTTGAGTTAGCCTTGCTGCGTTTTTGTCAGCTTTTGGGACCTTAGCTCGATTGTCATTGGAGTAACGGTAATTTCTTTTAAAGCTTTCAGTCTCTTGGTATACCTCGGTAATTGCTATATTTTCGAAGCATTAACACGATCAGCCAAATTTGCATTACCTCGAATTTTTACAGCAGACTGATTTGCATCTACGATGTTTGACTATTTATTAGAAAAAGTATTTTTCATCATAATCTTTGCATTTGTTCCGCCGATTTCACGGCATTGGTAGTGCCTTCCTGGATATTGTGCCACCCTAACGCTCGCCATAATCCTGGCTTTACGCCAGTACCCCGAGCATATTCGAGATTTCCATTATCTCCTTCTCAATCTCTGAAAAACGCGGAGTTCTCACTTCTGCGTGGCCGCACGGCCGAGAGAGAGAGAGAGATTGAAACTGATTTATTACAATCCTTTCCCTATATCTATAAAAATAAAATTCAAAATCGATGTTTGTTATCGCGTTGCGCAAAATCTACAAAATCAATCATTATGAAATTTCCCCAGAAGGTAGCTGAAGATTTCGTTTAGCATATAGAATATTTAAAAAACTAGAATGGTTAATGTGCTTTTTAAAAAAAAAGGTAAAACCAAAAGGCGTTAGTTCCAGCCTTTTAACCCTTGTCGCAGCATTGGTCGCAACGATAAATAAATTTTATTGATTAATAATTTTACACGTAGTTTGTTTACGCGATGGATATTTTTAAAAGGTAAGATTATCCAAACGCCGTGAAACTTTAGGAAGTTATTCACTATACTATTGAGAAGGTTTCTGGTTTGAATTTGATTTGAAATAAATATTCGTTGCAATTTTATTTGCAAATTTTCTACTTTCACTCGCAAGCAGCGCCTCTCGCGGTATGGTGAAATTACATTTATAAATTGTAAAAATGCTAAAATGTGTTCCAAGTATAATAAATTTAATATTTAATTTGAGGATTTAGCAATATAATATTCCAATGACGTTGTAAAAAAAACTTAGCATTTCAATATTAATATATATTTTAAATATATATCTTATTTAAATTATAATAAATGTTTTCAAAAAAAGTATGTGTGTTTCAAAAATATATTTAAACGCATATAACAATATTTATATAAGTTTATATATCTATATATAGGTGGATTGGATGTTTTCTAGAATCGTTTTAACAAATGTTCGTTAGGCAAACGTTTACTCGGGTACAAACCGGGCGAAGCCGGGTATATTCGCTTATTACAGTTATTTACAAATGTTAGTTTGTGGAAAGTTATTATTCCTTCAACTTCAAATTACCGAGTGGACCGATTTATATTGATTTTATTCAACTTATCGAGTATTTTTCAAGGGACTGGAAATAATTTAAAATTATCGAGAGTATAGACAAGTATATATTCAGTAGGGATTGGATGTTTGCTAGAATCGTCTTAACAAATGTTCGTTAGGCAAACTTTAACTCGGGTAAAAACCGGGCGAAGCCGGGAACATATATATATGTTTGTCGGCTATGCACGCCCTCAATATGTAAATAATCTAGCTGATATTTGAACAGGACTGAGAGTTAAGTCTGGAAGAGTTTTTTGTCGCACTTTAACCAAGAAAAATTATAATTAACCAAGTACCGAGCAACAATATTTTTTAGTCAGAAATGATGATGACAATATTGCTGTATCATGCTTGATTGACATAAAAAAATCTTTAGGGGAATATTCATTAAAGCAGACCACGGGCGAAGCCAGATAACAATTTTTAGCAGGCAGGAACAAAATTCTATCAGTGAAACATCACTCGAGCAGAAAACACACGAAGCCAGGTCATCTCTATATATATAAAATATCGTTTCTCGGCCTTTTGGCTAAGATCATGTAGTATATCTCTAGATATTTTTATTTATAAATATCTTTTTAAAAAATCTATTCAGTAGGGAAAGTGGATATGTTTGCTCGAATAATATATTTCAAATATTATATAAATATATAATGTAACGAATATTTCATTATTATCATGATATTCTGTGTGTTCCGGAATATTGTTATAAATAATATTCGTTAGGCAAACTTTCACTCGGATAAAACCCGGGCGAAGCCGGATACACATCCGCTAGTGTACATATAAGATTATATAAGGTTAAATACAGAATAAATATAAATATGGAGAAATATGATTATATAATGATAATATATAAATTAATAGATATGAATAGATACAAATAATTGATAAATATACATATTTGAAAAAATATATAGTCTTCATTGGTGGGGCCCACCGCGAGAGAGAGATACAACGTCATATAATATTATATAAGGTTAAATACAAAATTAAATGTGAATAATAAGATTGAATAAGGATAAATGTATGAATAAATAGATATGAATATATCGGGAGAGAGAGATTGATTGAAACTACTTTTATTTTTTTATTCATAGACAATTTTATAGTGATAAATGAAAACTATAATAAATATGAAAAGACAAGGAGATGAATATACACAATGAATTCCACACAAGTGGATTCACTGGTGTCGCCAGGTGGGCAGGTACCGCCGGTGTTCAGGGTTGCAACCCGGAATCTCATTTCGGCTGCCGAGCAGTTTCTGGCGCGTGACAGCTTCTTGTACAGGGTGTCGCTGGTGTTCCCTGTCAGAGCCATTAGGGCCGTGGCCAAGGTGTCGATGGCCACTTTCTGTTCGGCATTTGATTGGGCGAGGAGCCGGTTCATCTTCCCGTTGTGTGTTAAAGCCTGGAGGAGGTGACCTCTCTCCATGCTAATCTTTTGGGCACTATCTATGATTGTAGACGCCTTGTCGTTCTTCAGGAGAACGTCCATTTGGATTTCAGCCATAGTGCGTCGTTCCTGTGAAGATTCGGACGCCTTAGGTTTGTCCTGCTTTTTGGATGGAGGAGTACTCAGGCCGGTGGAGGAGGAGGAGAGGCGTTCGACTTGAGGGTGGCTTGCTAGGGACAGCCGTGGGCACAAGGGGAGCATCCACGGGGATCAACAGGTGTCTCTCCTGCAAGTAGGTCTTTCGTGGGCAGTTATCGCGTTTGTCACCTTGTCTATTACACAGGGAGCACTTGATCCCGTAAGTCACGTAGACATGGGTGGCAATCCCCTTGGACTTGATGTCCAGCCGGGCAGGGATCTGGGATAGTTTGACTCTATCTTTCAGAGTGATGAAAACGTACCGACGGGCATCAGCCCAGCTTGAGTCGCCCATCTCCATCATCTTCTGGACAACAGATGTCACCTGGCCATAGGACCGAAGTGCTGCGACAAGGTCGGCGTCCTCCACGAAAAAGAAAACATTGCCGAGCACAATACGTTCGGCTCTTTTCCGCAGGGGGGGAGGCCCTCAAGGTGGCGTCCTCGATGTCGAGGCCTTCTTCTATCAGCTTGTCGTTGCACGCTGGAGTGGCCGACCAGGATATGCCCCTCCAATTTTGTAAGCTGGTAGACGGAGCCCTTTCCCAGCTTCGCCTCCAGCGCAGAAAGTACTGGGCTTGGCTGAAGTCTGGGCAGAATTAAAGATAGACGCATTGCTCTGCCATGCCCGCCGCCGACCTGGCTCTGAACGCAGCTTGTTTTTGCCGAGTCGTCGTACATTCTTGTACCCTTGACTTAGGCATTGGACGTTCGGTGAGGACTTGCTTCGCGGCCGCTGCCTGGACGCAGCCCCTCTTGGCTTTCCGGCCTGCCGCCTCGGAGTCCACTGGCCTCTTCCTCCTGTGCTCCACTTTGGTGAAACTCAGATTTGTATCTCGATAAGTTCGTCGTTCAGTTCCGGGCAATCAGCCCAATTGCGGCGAGAATTTGCATGTCCGCCGACCGCTGCCGGCTCAGAATTAGCATCTTTGTAGTTGTTTGAATCAGAATGGCTTTCAGCCATTTCTGAATCTTTTGCCGATATTTCGGCGGAGACTTGGCCGATTTTGGTGAGGTTAAAATGAGCTTGCAGCCCATTTTCTTGGCTTTCAGCCAATACCTCAAAGGAGTTGCTCAACTCTATTTTCTCCATCTCAGCCTCAACGGCCGCGTGGCCGCACGGCCGAGAGAGAGAGAGATTGAAACAACTTTTATTAATCGCCCATATAAAATTATATAGTGCCAAGAAAAAAAATATATTACAGATTTATAAAAGAAAGTAAAATATATATAAAAATTTACATCAGACATCTCTGAAGGGACCGTGTCAAATGCTCAAAGCCGCCCTGAATTTAGAAAGGCCCGTGCTTATAACGGGGCTTTTGTCCCCAACGTGCTCAATTGCATCGCCGAGGAATTCATACAGGAGTTTTCTTTTTTCAGGCGATAGATCATTGAGGATTAGTTCTCTTTCAGAGCGGAACAGAACTGCGGACACCACGTCCTCATAATCAACCTTAAACCCATAGAGAGGGGCTAGAGTAGAGTAAGCCTTTAGTTGTTTGAAAATATTTCCAGCGGCACCCTCTCCTCAATGGCCTGAGAGGATGGATGATTCAGTCATGGCTTGGATCTCTTCTGCAGGGGCCACTAATGGCTCAGTATTGGTCGAGGAAGGCTCTGGTCGTGATGGCATTTGGCTGGTGCTCGGCGCCGGAACAGGAAGCTCGGGGGCTGGAGTCTCGTAGGGACTACAGGGAAGTTCGCCCCGGGCGAAGGCGCGGCAGGGCTGGAGCTTGTTGAGAGGGTCTGCTTAATGGGTGCAGACAATTCCGCAGCTGGTGTTGAGAGGGCGGAGTTGTTGGAGGGCATGGGCTTGGATGAGGGAGGTCTCGACACCGGGACCTTCCTTTTTTTCCTTGATGTTTTCGGCTCCAGATTTTTTTGAGCGCTCGTTGTGGGGATAGACTTGAGGGTGAGGTCTTTCTGCTGAGCATTGAATGCCCTTGATGGAGGTGGGGCTTTTCTACAGCAGCAGTAGGTGAGGTCTGTTGGGGTCTGTGGTCAGCAGATGTAGGTGCTGCAACCGGCAGGGTATTCGCGGCGGAGGGTGGCTTGGTCCAGCCTTGTGTGCGCGCAGCAGGAGCTTCCACAGGGAGCACCAACTTGTCCTCTTGGACACCAGTCTTACGATGCCATAGGTCACATAGAAGTGTGTGACCACTCCCTTGGACTTGATTTCCAGCCGGGCAGGGATATGGGAATTTTCACTCCGTCGCGCAGAGTGATAAAGGCCTCGCGTCGAGCATCAGCCCAGCTGGAGTCCTCTAGTTGCATCATCTTCTGGATGATGGACGTGACCTGTCCATATGGCCGTAGCGCAGTGACGAGGTCAGAGTCCTCTACGAAGAAGAGCACGTTGCCGAGGACAATTCTCTCGGCCCCTCTTCCTGAGGGGGAAGGCACGCAGGGTGGCGTCTTCGATGTTGAGTCCCTCCTCTATCAGCTTGCCAGCGAGTTACACGCTGTAGAGGCCGACCAGGATGTGTCCTTCCATCTTTGTCAGTTGGTAGATGTTGCCCTTACCCAGCTTGGTTTCCAACGCCCGGAAATACTCCTCTTGTGTGAAGTCTGGGCAGAATTCCAGGTAGACACACTTGTCCGCCTGCCCCACTGCCGACCTTGCTCGGAAGGTGGCCTGCTTCTGCCTGGTGGTCTGGCACTCGTGCACCTTGCTGGGTCTTGGTGTGGCTCGTGGCCTGCTGCTGTTTAGAGGCATTCCCGGTGC
The DNA here is from genome assembly GCA_030710605.1 of Cordylochernes scorpioides. NCBI lineage: Eukaryota > Metazoa > Arthropoda > Arachnida > Pseudoscorpiones > Chernetidae > Cordylochernes > Cordylochernes scorpioides. The sequence continues at coordinate 60,563,316 of CP092867.1, forward strand.
CGGAACGCAGCCCTTTTTGGCCCCCGACTTGGCGCGGTCAGGATCATGCGGCCTCTTCTTGGAGCCGCCCACTTTGGTGAAGATCACATCTTGTCTTTCGATAAGCTTGTCTTCTTGTTCCGGACAATCAGCCCAATTGCGGCAAAAATTTGCATGTCCGCCGTCCTCCGCCGGCTTGGTATTTGCATCTTTGCCATTAGTTAATTCTGAATGACTTTCAGTCATTTCTTTATGAAATATTGAGAAAATCCTCTCTCCCTTTGAATAAGATTTTGAATATCTAATTATTAAGTTTTTGTAATAGCATCCATATATATAAAGTGATATCAATAATTAAGCCTAATTGAGTACTATAATTCTGAAGTAATATAATAGCGGGATAAATTACCTATATATCTAGTATATGAATCCTGTCATACTAATTTGAAAATATTTTTCAGAGTCGTTTTAGTAGACACAAAGAACTATTATTAGCTCAAGGTAATTACATGTTATGATGCACTAGCGCGCCATCTGTTATGAAAATTCGAAACTATTTTAGACGTGTAAGATTCTTTTTGAAATTAAACAATTTCTACTGCCCTTACTGCAATGGAAAAATTAATGGGAGGGCTTGGCTCATCAGTGGTGAACCCTCCCAGCAGTGTTCTACCATGGTAGAATGGTAGGTTAACTGGCGAGACCGCTGGGAGGGTTGAATTAAGGGCAGTAGAAATTATTTAATTTCAAAAAGAATCTTACGCGTCTAAAATAATTACTTGTTATATTTATGAAGTCACAATATTTTCTCCCCAATAAATGCTGGAGATAAAAGTATCCTATGTAACCAGGAAGTAACTGAAACACAGACTACTTTAACGGTCCCTCGTTTCTTTAATGTAAGAATGGGTAAAATGTGACTCTCTCAACTGGAAAACTCGGCGGCGCTAACATGCAGTAAATGGAAATTGTTTTGCTCTACAGGATTTAAAGATCTTTCGGTTCGAAACCATAAAACAAAAGAATGTCCAAATGTACAAATATGTTGCATATGTGGAACCCAGGGCAATCACGTCTGTACTAAAGAGCTAAAATGTCATAACTGTTCAAAGAATCCAAGACTTAGGAATAGTCCGATTAACCATAAACCAAATACAAATGACTGTCCTCAATATAAATTGCAGGTTGATAGAACAGTGAGAAGAACTCAATATCTCATCGGTTCAGAAGAGGAATGAATAACGAATTTAGTTATTTGTAATCATGGTGATCACTGCTCTACCATATAGAGGAAACATAAAATGTTTACAACATAATATTAGAAAAGGTATGACAGCTTTAAACGAACTTACAATTTCAACGAATAATAATCCACCCGATATTATATTACTTCAAGAACCATATGTTTTAAATAAACAGGTTATATTTGATTTAGACTCACCAATAATTTATTCAAATACTTCAGAAATTATTTACACAGCAACAATCATTGTAAATAAAAATATAAAATTCAAAAAATTAGATAATTTTACGAATCAATTCTGTACTGCAATATCTGTCATTACCTCAAATTCGTCGTAATCGGAAATTTTTACTTTCATCCCAATTCCTGTAATGATACTCACTTAGATTTTATAAGAAACATGATTAATACTTATTCAAATAACCCTATAGTCCTATGCGGAGATTTCAATTCCCGTCATCCAATCTGGTTCGATAAAATAACAAATTCAAATGGTTACAAATTGCAAACAATAATAAATGAAAATCACTTGTACATTCACAACGATAAAACTCCAACATGTAGAGGTGCAAGTATAGTAGATCTAACAATCTCGAATAGACTTTCAATAAATATGATCAGACATTGGACCACCTCATCACTGACGAATATTTCTGATCATTTGGCAATTCAATTTGAAATTCACTCAAAATTTAATTATATAAAAGATAAACAGAATTCTACATGGAAATTCAATGAAAAACACGCCAACTGGACAAATTTCTCCAAAAATCTCAAGTATCAAGAATTTATCAAATTAAAGAATGAGGCAGATATGGTGGAAAATTGCACGGATATTGATAAAGTTGTAAACAAACTCACGGATAACATAATAGAAGCAGCTTACATATCATTAAAAGTAAAATCAAACAACTACGCATATGATGCAGGTATAAAATGGTGGAATAAAGAACTTGAACTAATGAAAACACATTTTCATTATGTAAGAAACTTATTTTATCACAGTAAGACTATCGATGCAACAAGATTTAAACAAGTCAGAAACAAATTTAATAATATGATAAAGAAAGCAAAGAGAAATAGTTTGAAAATTTTCATCGAAGAAAATGAATCAAATGATCCTTTTGGTAACGCATATAAAATTTTCAAAAAGCTCAAATCCTCAAACAAGCAAAAAGGACTTCCCATAATAGACAACAATCAAGAATCAGAAAAAGAAAAACGCATTACAGACATAATAAATGTATTAATTGCAGATGACAGAATTGATCAAGACAACCAACAACAAGAATTGGTTAGAAGTTACGAACCTTTTCTCAGGAATTCAAGCGCTATCCATATTGATACCGAAGAAATAGAATATCTAATTGACAATACCAATGTTAAAAAGTCACCAGGTCAAGATAATATCAGTAATAACATGATAAAATACTCAAAGACTCTGATACTTCCGGTGCTACATTCGTTATTAAATAAATGTATTCAGATGGGATATTTTCCAAGGGAATGGAAAACGACAGTTTTAAAAATTCTAATGAAACCAAACAAATCTAACGTCGAATCAATAAAAAGCTATCGACCTATTTCGTTAACATCTAATCTGTCTAAGATCTACGAAAAAGTTATTAAAAATAAAATTTATGAATATTATATGCAAAACAATTTATTAAGTCCCAAACAGCATGGATTCATCAAGTCAAAATCTACTATTACAGCCTTGACTAATATAATCGATATAATAATGGAACACAAAACCAAAGAACTGACAGCTCTGGTCACAATAGATATTGCGGGAGCCTTTGATAACGCATGGTGGCCTGCGATTCTAAAAATAATAGATGAAGATAATTTGCCGGAAAGTTTAATAAGGACTATTCAATCATATTTCAAATCGAGGAAAACGAAATTTACATATGATAACTTAACAATAAATAAACAAATTACAAAGGGATGTCCGCAGGGTGGCCCGATATCTCCACTACTATGGATAATATTACTAAACGATCTTTTGATCAAATATCAAGTTCCTAATAGTGAAGTGGTATGTTATGCGGATGATGTTTCAATTATATGCTGGCACAACAATTGCAAAGACCTGAAATTAGTTATAGAACAAGCATTAAATACGATTGATGTATGGTGTAAGAGTAACAAACTTGAAATAAGTCTAGAAAAAACTAATATACTTTATTTACATAACAAAGAAAAAATCCCAATCAAATTTAATAATGAAATAATCATACCAACTCTGAAGACCAAAATTTTAGGAATAATAATTGCAAATCACAGAAGAAGAAACAAAATAAATTTTACATACCACATAGAAGAAATAGTAAATCGTACAAAACGTTTTAAAAATTATCTCTTCTCAATTTGCGGGAAATCTTGGGGTCTAAGCACCCAGAAAAGGCTAACTTTATATAAATCCATTTTCAGACCAATACTTACATATGGAGCCGAAATTTGGTTCAAATATTTAAATAAAAAATGTTTACAAAAATTAAATTCAACCCAATATCAAATACTGAATGGTGTATACAAGCCTATAAATCCACATCATATAGCTGTGTTCATAGTTTGGCCAACATTCCTCTGATCTCAGACTTTATCGAATCCAGAATCATGATATCTGATCTGAGAAACTTATCCACAGATGATCAACAAATTTATGACCCATTTATTCCAGGAATTATAGATACCTTTCTCAAATCAAGAATGAATGTTCTGAAAAACGAAGCAAATAATACCTTCTTAAGCTTTTTTCCCCAAGAAATCCCTAAATACCTTCGTCCAAATTTTTATAATACTCAATTTGTTACAAACCACGGAAATTTCAAAAGTTTTTTAAATAGAATAAAGGCAGTGGAGGATTCAAGTTGCTTTTGTGGTATGGAGGAACAAACCTCAAGACATCTACTGATCGACTGCCCAGCATTTCAAGATTATAGAATGAAGAATGAACTAGTTGTTTATGAATTAAACGATTTGATTTCCAATAAAAAATCATATCTAAAGTTCAATTAATTTTGTAAATACAGTCTAAAATTTCTACAAAATCTGGATCTCTAATGTTTTTATTCGTTGAATAATGTAAATAACTCATGTAAATAGACTTTTCTCCTTGTTTGGCGCAAGTATCCCTTGCGGGATATAGCGCTTTGGAAATAAAATAATTGTAATAATTGTTCGAAACTTTAAAAATTCAGTTTGAGAATTAATCCATTTCTATTTAAACACACACACACATACAATACTTTTTAACACGGTATATTAAAATTAAGATATTATCACTCTTGAAAATGCTTTTTATATATTCAGGTTTCATATATATAATTTATGTAATGGATTCGTGCTTATTTAAGCTTTGCTAAAGAACGTTTAGGCAAAAGAAACCTTGTCAGATTCCCTGTGAAACTATGCAATTTTCATATTTTTAGTGAGATATAAAATATATACTTAGTACATTTTTACGCTGCATCATACTTCAGACCCTCCTCAGGAATACGTCAATTAAAATCAAATTTAAAAATGTATCCTCGAAAATATATATCTAAAGTTAGATGGAAATAAAATGGTTTTAGTGTAAATTTTCCCTTAAAAAAGATGCATTTGGATATTTTGAGTACACTATATGCACGCATGGATAAAACTTAAAAGAATCGTGCCCTTCAGCATTTATATCGGGATTCAGACGATATATCTGATATTTATTTTCACAGTTACCTTTATTAAAGACACACGAGATAACCAAGTGTGAAACAAATTAACTCTGTCTCCTTCAAAAAAACAAAACAAAAAAAAGACGACTGGCGACATCAAACTATAAATATATTTAGTTTTTTTCATGAGTATATATCGAACAGATATTTTTTAAATATTAAAAGCACATAAAATATTTCGAATATATATAAACGGGAAAAATCCTTAGAGGTTTCTATATATCTATAATCTCATTATCTGAATAAATCAAAGATTTGTAATCCAATAATCAATGTGAACAGTAAATATTGCAGTTATAGTTGTCGAAAATGAATTGTTACATATAGGGTGTTCTCTTTGGAAAAAAAAAACGATTTCAAATACACTATAACGATATATGAGAAAGAAGAATATCAGAAACATTGTCCAAACCTACTAAACTAATAAAATTCAAATCACAAAAGCCTAGACATACAGGAAACATCTCTAATTTTTAAAAATAAAATAATTCTACAAATAAAATCCGGGCGCACTCTCTCTACAAGTACCATCTTGGTCTTTAATTGAGCAAAGCCAGCCATCATATCGACCTGCCCACTCTGTAGGAAATAACTCTTGCAGTTCATTGGAGGCGGAGTCTTTCTCGTAGACCAATGAAGATTTTGTAAATTTTATAAATATGTTTATTTATCAATTTTATAAATTAATATTCGATAAAAATGCACATATTTCATTATATAATATTATTTATATATTTATTTATTTATTTTAATCCATATTTAACCTTATATAACCCTATATGAACGATGAAATAAAGTAGTTTCAATTTCAATCTGTCTATATCCCTCTACATAAAGGAGGACGACGTTCTAGCCATCATGGCTTCTGCAAAGAGCCGTATATTCAAGCACTTTCAGGGTCTGGAGAAACAGAGGGTCCAAGAAGACCCCCTCGTGGTCTGAAGGAGGACCTTTTCGAGGTGGTGGAGCCTCTCTAGCTCATGAAACTATTGTTTATTCCCATTATTTATTCATTATTATTATTATTGTTCTGTGAAAAGTGACTAATGATCAATAAAATTGTTTCAAATGTCAATGTCTCTACATAAAAAGGTCTTAACAATCAAATAGATGAAGTTGCTAAATATATTGAAGGCTATACAAAATGATTACAACAATGAGGAAACTTCAACGTACGAAAATAATTTAATCAGTTATTTTTATTGGATAATATGAGAGAGGGAGAGATAGGGAGAATAAAATGAATTTACTAATTATTTGCCATCATTACCATGATAACTGAGATACCATCATCAATTTTTAAAAATATCAATCGTATATTATCAACAGTATACTAGCTATAAAATTAGTCCATTACGAGAACCCTTCCTAAAATCAAGGTATTTAAAGACAAATAAGTGAAAATTTATAGAACTCCAATTAAGACCAACATAACGGTGTGATATGGGTTTGTATGTTTTATCTAATAAATATAATTTAGATGCAGAAACTTTTCTGAATTGTTCCATTTATTCATCAGGTTAAAATAAATTGATATAATTGGTACATCATTAATTTAGCTTAATTCTAATTTGAAATAAAAATAATTATACAATTCTCTCTCTATATTTTTTAACTTTCTAATTGATATTCTTCTAAGTGTATTTTCTCTTTTATGAAAATTATCTTCTGAAAAAAATAAATTAAATGCGGAGCAATTAGAAAGAACTCCTGAAAAGAAATTAGCTCTCTCTCTCTCTGTAATTTGATTTATACTTTTCCTAATTACTTCCGGAATTAAATTTTTAATAAATATGCAATATTTTAAAAATTAAAATGTAATATCCTCACATGAGCACCTCAGAGTGCCATCTAGTGAAACAAAAATAAACTAAATGTTGGTTTAGGTTTGTTCCATAATACAGTGCTGGACACCCAAATTGCAAAACCAAGAAAGACAAGATATGTCACAACAAAATTTACTTTGTAGATAACATGTTGACCAAGTATCATAGGATTAAATTTATATAAATTACCTGCAAGAACCTGTAGCCAGAGTAGCCACCATTGTTGGAGATCATCGCTGCCACACGCCTCGTCATTGATTCAAAGATACTTTGTATATGTTCTTGGAAAACAGCAGACCAAGCAGCTTCCACACGTTGCCAACGTTGATCCGGTATGGCAGCTGGGGATGTAATCTGGGTCATTCCTTGAGCATCCATGGACCACATGTTTTCTATCGGCGAAAGATCCGGAGAGCGAGCCGTCCAGGGAAGCAATTCAATCTGGCGATTGACGAAGAATCTTTGAACAATGCTTGCCACGTATGGTCGTGCATTATCCTGTTGAAATATGGCTGTGGGCAAGCCCCGAAGGCAAGGAAGAAAACCTGGCTCCAAAAACTCGGAGATGTAGCGTTGGCTGCTTAAAATACCGGCAATGCGTACTAGAGAAGTTTGAGAGTGATATCCAATACCCCTCCATACCATAATTCCCGGTGCAGAACCAGTGTGGCCGTGCATAGCGCAGCTGTTCAGCATCCTCTCTCCACGGTGTCCTCAAACTCGAATCCGACCATCGTGGTGTTGCAGACAGAAGCGTGACTCGTCAGGAAGGACAATTTCAGCCGTCCACATCCTTTCATCGCACCATTGTAAGCGGAGACGTCTGTGGTTCTGCGTAAAGAGTAGACGAAAAAATGTACGTTGTGCAGACAGACCACTCTTCTGTAAACGGCGTAGAATGATACGCGCAGACACTGGATGATGCGTTACAGTCTGAATGTGCTGTGCTACGGTTCGTGATGTGACCGAGCGATCTGTCACTGCCATGCGCATAATTTTCCTGTCAGCACGTGAAGTGGAGCACTGAGGTGGATGCGACCGAACACGTCGGTCCGTCGTACCTTCCTGCATCCAACGATCAAATATCTGCATTGCAGTTGTTTAGTTTTGTACAACATGACTACCGATTTCCCTGAAAGATAATCGACAATCTCGGTAGGCCACTATCCTTTCTCTGTCGAACTCGGATACTTGATCAAAAGATTATCGCTGTTTTCTACGAGGCATAATTGATCGTTTTTTTTTTTAAACACAAGAAAAACAAAATTTCCTAATTTGAAATCGTCGAAATCTCCAAGCCTTAAATAGTGCTTTGAAGTGGAGCCACAGGTGCGCCTGTTGTGCGTCTGCGCTGAAATTCTAATCATTTGCATATCTCACCTCCGCTAATGCATGTTGTAAATTTCATGTTATTTGCATGCCTCTATGAGGGTGTTGCATTTACGGTGTCCAGAAGTTTATATAGCTAACATATTTTCTTTATCAACGTTTAGTTGATTTTTATTCCACTAGATGGCGCTCTTTCATCTCAAACTGCTCTTGTGATCAGAATATTCCTCATTTATTTTTATCATCAACGCCTAACTTCTTTTATATTTTTTCTTACTCTGTTCACAAGTTAAATTTTATATATTTGAATTCAAATTGGATATTTTTTCAATATATTTATATATTATGATGCACTAGCGCTCCATCAGTTATGGAAATTCGAAATTATTTTAGACGCGTAAGATTCTTTTTGAAACTAAACAATTTCTACTGCCCTTACTGCAATGCAAGGCCCTCTCATTAATTTTTCCACAATGCAGTAAGAGCAGTAGAAATTGTTTAATTTCAAAAAGAATCTTACGCGTCTAAAATAAGTTTCGAATTTTCATCTCGTATATCACTTAAATATTTCTATGAATAATTTTTATGAATAAATTAATTTAAATAATAGTAAATGCAAAGCAATGCAATGTGTTTATTTTCAAAATTACATCAAATATTATCTCTACAGACCTTACTGCAATGATAAAAGTTATTGAATGAGAGGGTTTGGCTTATCAGTGATGAACCTTCTAAGCGGTTTCACCAAATTAATCTCCAGACAGCTCTACTATGGTATTGGATTGGTTTACTTTTATACCCTGCATTTTCTATGGAAGGCAGCTTCGGAATGTTTAGTGAACCTGATTATTTGATAAAAATTTCAAATAATAGTAATTATATAACGGGGGGAGGTAGGGATTATTATTTTTTATTAATATCATCGGACAAATTTCTATCCATATATTGATTATAAAAATATCTTAGCAACTTTAACAGCTAAAGATCTCTTTTGAAAATTCTGAAGGTATACTAACTTACTGAAGAATTATACTTATATTCAATAAAATATGCATCTGGAGTGAAATGGCTATAGTTTTAAACTATGTTTTCTAGGAGGGCGTTCGAAATTTGGCAAAGCAGGTGTTGTGACTTTGTCATTGATCTAATTATGCTCAAAAATTTACAGTAAACTTCAATAAAATATTTGTGTATTTCTATAACACTAAAGAGAAATATATTTAATATATTGGTAGAGTCACAAATAAGAAATAGTATAACAATCATTATATAACATCTATATTTATATTTTGAGAAATTTTCAATGTGTTTATTCCAGCTGAGTTAAATATTTATTTCTCTCGAGGAATACATAACATACTCTGTGCAAGAATTCCAATTTCTATCCAACTGACTGCGGAATAGAATGTGTGTATTCATTATCAGAGTTTAATATAAATGGTTGTCATAATCCAATATTATGCCGAAATTCTTCAAATTCCATTAATTTCTCGATCGTCCTTACTAATGGAATTTTCTCGGACTATTCCAGGGGATATAATAATAGTAAAAGTGAATATCAGCGACTAGTCATGCCTTGTTTTCGAATTCGAATAGTGTTTTTCCCAATCTTTTCAATGCCTATAGGTCCTCTTGTTTGAATTCTTATTAATTATTTTGGGTAGTTACATCTTCCTTAAATATTCGCTTCTGCAGCCAAATGTATTAAGATATTATATTAATCCGTTTTCTGGTCAAGTATTCAAGAATATAGTCTTCATAAAATAACATTTTTACGATATTTTAAAGAAAAATATGTTTCGCTAGCAATTTTTTCATATGAATAATGAAATCATATCCCTAATACAGTTGCATAAACCGCTCTTCACTCATCCGATATATTTCCTAAAAAATAATTAATATCAGAGTTAAATTTTCTTTCACAAGTCATACAGGATAATATAATGGCAGAAACTCAGATGATTACACTTTGGATACATTTTCAATGTTCCCGAATTGCTTCATATGATACAATATAGATATTCACAACTTATACACAAATCACCTTATTCCCGTCTCTATAATACGGTCCAGCTAAGTCTAGCTTTGAATGCATTCAACATAATGATTTAGATAGTAAAGTGTTCGGTAGAAGATTAAATAGATAATCAGAATGATTGCATAATCAAGAAGGCTGGTAAATAGTTAAAAAGAAGGAAAATATTTAAACCAATATCAAGGTTTCTTGTTAGAATGAAATCGTACTGAAAAATAAATTCATTAAATATTCTAATTTTAAAATATATGTATCTATATATTTTAAAACAATATATCAAAATTAATATTAAACTGAATTTTTAAAACTTGCTTTTGTGTCTGTCTGTCTAAAAACTTATGGTGAATTTGTAAATATATTTCGAGACCACGTAAAAGTCTGAAATTGCTACTTTTCATTAATATATCTTGACACCTTTTAAAAAAATATATTTTTAAAACGTCATTCACTTTGCGGGTTTATTAATTTTTTTCTATATTATTTTCTAAGAAGTGCGAGTCTAATAAAAATTCAACTCGCATCAATAATTCGCGAACACTTTTACCTATATCTGAGTCTAAAGATGTACTAACATTCAGAATCGTGATATTGGCCTTTTAAATAATGGTATCTGGTGTGAGTTTAGAATTTCTTCGTGTTGGAGTATTCAGGTGGAGAGGAGAAAGTGTATACAAAGGACAGAGATAAAGCAGAGTTGCGGTCACTATAAATAAATAAAAAAAAGTTCTCTGAAATTAGTGTTGTTGCTTGACGCAAGCTTCCCTTGTGAGGATATTGCGTCTGTGATTTGCATATAATAAATAATTAACGGGTAAAATCAGGAAAAAATATCGATACCGACAGGCGTGAGGCCAACCTAAAATGAATCGCTCTCTTAAATATGACAATAACAGATTTTGGAGTCACATTGCTAAATGTCTGGTTAGGAATTGCTGATGCCAGGCAATAGAAGACTGATACATCGAATTATTTCCCTCGAATGAATAACAAAGAAAATAAAACAATAAACTTGCTTCGTTAAACACAGATATTTGGAAAATTATAATCTTCTATATTTTAAAAGGTTGTACTGAATTACCATATATAACTAAGCTAACATATCATACATATTAATTTAAACTATTTTTATATTATGCTCGTTTTAATTTGTCAAGTTAGCAGTTTCCCGTATATTCAAATTTCAAATTTCAACATTGATTCCTATATTAGAGCCGTAAAAAAGCCAACAAAATATAAATAAACAGGCTAACTCTCAAAATAGAAGTTAAAAAGAAATGGTGTTTAAATAATAAATGCGAATATGATATATTATCCTTCATATAAATTCCCCCAAAAGTGTGTTTTCATCAAATTTTTATTTAATAAACAATCAAGTTTCAGAGAGATGGATGTACGTAAAAATGAATTTTTAAATATGAAATTTGATAAGCTCTGAAAATTTTTTTTATCGACTTATGCAATATTGTGTTGATGTAGCTTAGATTAAATGGTGAACCTAACAATATTCAATCTACTAACATTAGGTATTTGCATATATTCATACAATACCCTTAGATTGTATAGTTAGACTGTTTAAACTTGTACCACCCATATCCTGGTACTTGAATCTGAAGCGTGCTAAGTGGTTAGGGCTTCATTTGAGGAGTATTCATAAAGCCCATTGTCAATTTTTTCTGAATATATTCATTTCTTTGATAAAATAATTGAATATTTGAAAAATGATCATTTATATTCATAAAATACATGTTGGTCTCTCTTCAATGTTGCATTTAAAACTTTCACAAACTAGATTTTAAATATAAAATATGTTTAATAACTAAGTTATCTCTAATATTTAGACGCTTATATTTGGTAGTTATGAATGTTTATTTATTTATATATTATAAAAAGGCGCATATGTTCATTGGATTGAATAAAATATTTATTTGCCAATATTCCAGTTGGCTTACGACAGCCTTTGTCATGGCATTACATACCCAACGAGAACGAGGAAAACTCAGCCTGTCAGGGACCACCAGACACCCGTATATTGAATAACCAGCTATAAAACACATTATCGACGAAACAAAAAAAAAAAAAAAAGAATAGACCCGGTTTACAAGTTTCGCCCAGAAAACTTCATCTTGGAACACGACAAACCACGACGTCCCCTGAACAAAGCCAAGTACGACATTTGCAAATTTTTCATCGACAAATATTTTGATGTATGGTGGTCATTGGTATGTAAGGTGGTCCGAGTAGGCGTAATCTATAATTTGGTAATGAATGTCGCGGTCGCAGAGGCCTTGTTAAATAGAGGGAGAGGGAGAGAGATTTAGATTGAAACTAATTTTATATCATCCTTCATGAAAAATTATAGAGATAAATGAAAACTAAAAAGAAATAATAATAAGTAAATATGTAAAGGACAAGGATGAATATACATAATGGAATCTATACAAGGCTTAATTGGTGTCGACAGGTGGGCAGGTTCCGCTGGTGTTCAGGGTTGCAAAGAGGAATTTCATTTGGGCCACCGAGCAGTGTTCCTGGCGCGCGAGTGCTTCTTTACAGGGTATTGCTGGTATCTCCTGTAAAAGCCATAAGCGCCGTGGCCAAGTTGGCAATGGCCTTTCTCTGCTCGAAATTTGAATCGGCAATGAGCCTGTCCATTTTTACGTTATGCGTAAGCGCCTGGAGGAGATCCTCTCTCTCAAGGCCTAGCTTCTGGACATTGGCTATAGCTTCAGAAACTTTCTTGTTTTTCAAGAGATTGTCCATTAGTTTCTCAGCCAATAATCGCTGATCCTGGTTCGGCGGTAATCGGTTGGTGGAGGCTCTTGGGAAACGCTTAGTGTTTCTGGTGGAGTAGGAGCCGAGTCGTCCAGATTTTCTGTCATAGCCATGTCTCTGAGAGGAAGCTCTGCGGCGACAGAAACAACAGTTGGAGGTGCTGCAAAAGGAGGAGGAGGGGCGCTCGACGTGATGGGAGGCTTGCTAGCGGAATTCAAGCGCACAACTGAAGCATTAACGGGGAGCAACAGGTTGCTTTCCTTCAGTCCTGTCCTCCGTGGACAGTTGGCGCGCTTGTGTCCCCTGCTTGTAGCATAGGGAGCATTTGAATCCATGAGTCACATAGACGTGGGTGACAATCCCCTTGGACTTGATATCCAGCCGGGCAGGTATCTGGGAGAGCTTCACTCCATCTCGCAAAGTGATGAAAGCCTCCCGACGGGCAGGAGTCGCCCATCTCCATAATCTTCTGGACGATTGAAGTCACCTGCCCAAAGGGCCGCAGCGCAGCAACGAGGTCGGCGTCCTCCACGAAAAAGAACACATTTCCGATTACGATTCGCTCGGCCCTTTTTATCAGAGGAAAGGCCCTCAGAGTGGCATCCTTGATGTCGAGGCCTTCTTCTATCAGCTTGTCGGCGAGTTGCACGCTGGAAAGGCCGACCAGGATGTGTCCTTCCATCTTTGTCAGTGGGTAGATGTTGCCCTTACCCAGCCTGGTTTCCAACGCCCGGAAATACTCCTCTTGCGTGAAGTCTGGGCAGAATTCCAAGTAAACACACCGGTTCGCCTGTCCCGCTGCCGACCGGGCTCGGAAGGTAGCCTGCTTCTACCTGGAGGTCTGGCAATCGTGCACCTTGTTGGGCTTTGGCATGGCTGGTGGCCTACTGCTGTTGGGAGGGATTATCGGTGCCTGGATGGATCCCTTTTTTGGTCACAGAGTTGGTGTGTTCTGGGTCATGTGGTCTCTTCTTGGAACTGCCCACTGTGGTAAAGAACACATCTTGTCTCTCTATAAGCTGGTTTTCCTGCTCCGGGCAATCAGCCCAATTGCGGCAAGAATTTGCATGTCCGCCGCCTGCTTAGTATTTGCATTTTTATAATTTGTTGAATCTGAATGACTTTCAGGCATTTCAGATTTCTATTGATGATTTCTCGGCGGAAACTTGGCAGATTTTGGTGAGGTTAACATGAGCTTGCAACCCATTCTCTTTGATTTTAGCCAATATCTCAAAGGGATTGCTCAACTCCATATTCTCCACTTCAGGCTAAAAAAAAAAAACGCGGAGCTTGCGCACCGCGTCGCACGGCCGAGAGATAGATTGAAACACTTTTTATTGGAAATTAGGTTTTACAAAATTGATGAAGAATAAAGGAAATATTTACAATGAATTATGAGTGAGGAAGGCTCCACCATCTCGATAGGGTCCTCCTCCAGAGTAGGAGAGGGTCCTCTTGGACCCCCCGCAACTCCAGGGCCAGAAAGTATTTGTAAATGCGGGTCTTTGCAGATGCCATGATGGCCAAGGTGTTGTCCTCCAGGTCATGCCCGAAGATCCAGCTCTGCAGGTCAGGGGGCCGCTGGATGATGGTGAAGGCCTCCACGATTACTGGCCTGATTCGCCTACAGGACCAGTAGCGGTGGGCCAGTGACAGGTCTCCGGACCCACAGGCGATGCAGGACTCCCGGGCTGAGGCCGGATGCGCTGGATGGGGAAGAGCGTGCAGGGCCAGCTGCACAGCAACATCGGCATTGTGGCCCGAGTAAGCACCTCGCCGGAGAGAAGACCAGCTGATGGAGATGGGGATGCTGACGTGAGGGAGCCACCGGCCCAGCAGCTGGGTGATGGGAAGTGCAGCCAGGCGTGGACGCTCCAGCATGCGTCGGGCAGTGCGGGTGGTTAGGAGCTGGAGGGGAGTGGCTGTCCCGCGCAGCACAATGGCATTCTCGATGTTGTCAATACGGTGAGTGTGGTTCCGGTTATGCTCTACAAGCCGGCTGCAGAAAGTGGTGAGTGCCGCGACATTAGCTAGGGTGGCGCGGGTGGTGCGCAGAGGGAGGGATAAAGAGCTGGTGATGTCACCAACGCGCAACCCCGCCCATCGTGATGCGACCAAGAGATATGTAGGCCAAAAGAACCTGCAGTCCCCGATGACATGGAGCTCCTGGAGCTGATGTGGCGGCAGCACTCGGTGGTTCAGCTCCAATATCTCCGAGACGGCTTCCCAGAGCCGGAGGAGCCTGAGGCGCCTAGGTGGAAGCCAAGTCCCAGATGTCGGAGGAGATAGCCACGTCCCTTTCACAGCGAGCCAAGAGTAGGCGTTGAGGCTGCCGCGCAGCGCGGCTTGCACGCCTTTAAAGCACGCCAGGCGAAGCTGTGTCCCTATGTCCAGGAGTCCGAGGCCTCCCGCGGAGACTGGCTTTGCAAGGACCCCGCACGGCAGCCAGGCAGTGTCCTGGTGTGTACAGTGTCCCCAGACAAAGCGCACCAGTCGGGCTTGCATTTTGGCGATTTAGTAGATGGTGAACCACGGCGGATAGCACCAGCGAGTTGGCGGCTCTGGCTCGACCGACGAGGGAGAGCCCGCTGGTGAAGGGAGCCCATCTCCGGAAGGCCGCGTCCACTAGATCCAGAAGATGTCCTTCCTGCATGGCGGCTGACGCTCTGGGCCGGATGTCACAGCCCAGTATGCTCAAACTGGTGTCAGACCAGTAAATATCTAGGGGAGAGTCGACGCGGGCACGCCAGGCGCCGCACCAGAGGCCCACGCTCTTCCCGAAGTTCATTTGAAGCCCGGAGGCGCGCTGGAAGCCCAGGAAGATGGAGGCCACCTCACCAAAGTGTTCCTCCTGGCGGACCATCAGCACGATGTCGTCGGCGTAGGTGATGACGTTGCCCTCGCCAAGGGCACTCTGGAGGCGACGCAGGAGCGGAGTGGTAGCGAGGCTGAACAGCGCGGCGCTTACCGCGCAGCCTTGTCTCACGCCGTTTAGAAGTGGGAAGGCGGCAGTGTAGTATTCTCCAATCCGTACAGCCAAATTCGCCCCGGCGTATAGGAGCTGTATCCACCTGATGAAGGTTGGCGGCAGGCCCGAGGAAACAAGGAGCGACATCAGGAATCCTCTGTCCAGGAAGTCAAAGGCAGACTCCAGGTCCACAGATACGATCGCCAGCGGCAACATCCCCGCAGTTGCTATCTCGACCTCGTCCGTGACCCGAGCGATGTTCCAGGAAGGAGACCTCCCCGGATAGCCTGAGACGCCGTAGAAGGATGGCAGCGAGGACCCTGTAGTCTGTAGAGGGCAGGGTGATGGGGCGGAAGCCAGTTAGACCAGGACCACCTCGGGCCGTGGGGACCAGGCAAATGGAGCCGAGGCGTGTGGATGATGGCAGGGCGCCGCGCACCAAGGAAGCTCCGAACACCTTCCACAGAAGAGCCGAGAAGAAATCTTCATAGGCAGAGAGGAATTCGCAGGGCAAGCTGTCCCATCCCGGGGCCTTCCCAGTGGGAAGCGTGCGGATGGCTGCAGCGATTTCCTCCCTGAAGATGTCTGACCGGTGTAGAGGATCGTCTTCTTCAAGGATGATGGGGATGGTGGTTCCCGCGATGAAGTTGTCTACCTCGGCAGGGTCGGCTGAGTCGTGGGCGAAGCGAGGCCTGAAGAAGGAGAGCGCCCTAGAGCGTAGCTCGCGGTCACTCATAATCTCGCCCTCTTCATCCCTGACGATGGTTGCTACACGGCGGTGGAGGCGGAGCGCACGTCCGAGGTCTGGCAGCGATGGATAGTCGGACTCCGTCGACGAGGCATCGAGCCTATCCCTGATGTAACGGCTGGCTCGGGTAACGTAGTAGTCCTCCGGCTCAGGGCGAGTTGTGTGGAGTGACCTTATTTTCGCCAAGATTTCAGCCTTTATGCGGTTCCATCCCGACCAGAGCTCTCGGTCATCGAGGTCCTCGGCGGCCCTCTCGACGTCCTCGATGTAAGCTGACAGATGTTCAAT
Source organism: Cordylochernes scorpioides (assembly GCA_030710605.1). Lineage (NCBI taxonomy): Eukaryota > Metazoa > Arthropoda > Arachnida > Pseudoscorpiones > Chernetidae > Cordylochernes > Cordylochernes scorpioides. Next base: position 60,580,223 of record CP092867.1, read on the forward strand.
GGCAGCCGCAGACCTCAGCACAACAGCCACACAGGGTGATCCCGCGACAGGGGGAGATCCTAGCTGGAGGAGCACGGCACAGTGGTCAGAGAGACGATAGAATCGGGTGCTGTAGTTCTCTGCCCTCTCTCTAGCGCGGCAGGGAGGAGTATTCTATCAAGCTGGCTGCTGTGGATCCGACCCTCGAAGTCGGCCACTCTAGTGGGAAGGTGGGCCAAGTTGAAGAAAGTGGCGGCATCTTCCAGCGCGGTTTGCTCCAGCAGATTGGAGAGGGCTTCGACAGAGGCCGAATTTGTTGCTCGATGTTGAGGTCACCTACGACTCAGGCATTGTCCCGGACTGCTGTTTCTGAGATGATTCCCACTTGCTCGAGCCGCTCGTGAGGAGCGTGAGATAGGTGACAGTTGATGACGGCCATCTTCTGGCCGTGGACATCGAGGTGGACTAGGTCGATGCATCCAGGTCACAAGACGCGATGTCGCAATAGGGCGACGCCCGGCACAAAGAGGCAGGCGATGCCGGAGCCCCTGGAGGCAGCAGGCGGGGCGACGGTGGCGCTGTAGCCTAGGCAATGATCTTGGGCGTAGTCCAGGGACTCTTTGTTCGTTTCCTGTATGAAGGCGATATCCACATGGTGTTGGGCCAGAAAATGGCAGAGCTCTAAGCTTCTGTCACGAGCGGCGAGCACTCGCGCGTTGAGTGTCATGACGCGGAGGTTCATTGTGGGCTCCTAGTCTGCCTTCTAACGTCGGAGAGACGCTTGTAGAAGGGCGTGTTGGATCCGGGAATCCGCACCACCAGGTTCCTGGCCAGCTGTTGAGTGCAGTCCTTTGGGTGTCTGACATGGAGGGAAGGAGGTTCTTGAGTCCAGGGACAGATTGGAGGGCCTCGATGACTGGCTCCCTCTCGAGCCCCAGCTTCTCTATTTCTGCGAAGATAGATTCTGGAAGTTCTTTCATCTCACTTTGTCTTGGTGACTTTCCACTAGAAGTAAGGTTGATGGCATCCCTATGATTCTGCAGTGGGTCTTGAGACTGGTCAGGGCTGCTTTTGTCGACAGGCTTCGCGGTCGTCGGTAGAGGAGAGGCTGAAGAAGCGTGGCAAAGGCCATCTATATTCTCGGGCGATGTTGCTGGAATGGGGGGAGCAGGCGGAACCGCGGTGGGTGTAGTATGTGCGGGGCCGGTCTTGACCGCGCCGGTGTTTGAGGGCGCCTGTTCAGACACACAGGCCTTTTGGGAGTCAGGGGGCAATTGGCCCTATGATGTCCCTGCCTCAGGCAACGCGAGCACTTGACTCCGTACGAGAGGAAGGCCGGCAGGATCTTCTCTTTGAGGTTGATGTTGAGGCGCGTCAGGAGCCTCTTCAGCTTCACGCCCTCGTTCAGAAGTATGAACAATTTCCGGCGTCCATCCTTCATTGTGGAGCTCGCAACGTTGACAAGCAGCGGGGCGATAGATGTCACCAGCCCGTAAGGCCTCAGGGCGGCGATTATCTCTGAATCCTCTAAGAAGAAGGGCAAGTTGGAGATGATGAATCTCTCCGCTCGTTTGCGGAAGGGGTAGGTATTGAGCAAGGTGTCCTCGATTTCGAGGCCTTACTCGATGAGGCGCTCTGCGGGGGCCTTGGTGGTGAGGCCGACCAAGACGTGGCCGTTCATGTTGTTGAGCTGGATGACGTTCTTTCCTCCCACCAGCTTGTCCAGCGCAAGAACATAATGGACCCGGCTGAATTCAGGGCAGCATTCAACGTAGACGCACTGGTCCACGGTGCCCGAGGCCTGCTGTACCCTTGCTTCAGCGATATTCTTCCGCGTTGCCTTTATCTCCTGAGCGAGAGGGCGACGCCTGGCTGAGAATCCTCCCCGGGTGGCGTTGGTGTTTCTGTGAGCTGGTGCGGCGTTGCCTGACTGCGCCGTTGGAGCACGCTGCGAAGCCGATGTCCTTTGTCTTTTCCGCTCGACCTTGGTGAAGGGAGCAGGCTCGCTGTTGGAATCATGGTGCTCCATGGCCTCAGCCCAGTTCAATACCCGATCTCTTTCAGCGCTGGAAGCCGTAGTTGGAAGGCAGAGGCTAGCAGCCGCTGCCGAATTTGCATGCCTGTCTTTTACAATAGACGATTTTGCATAAGTTCTATTTTCGTTATCATTAATGACAATCTCCATTGATTGGTTTTTCGCCGATTCTTGATCGAATATTTGCTCAATTTCTACAAAATTCTCTTGATCCTATAGAAGAGCATTGGGGCTTTTCAGCCAATATGCTGAACGCATTCGAAATCTCCATCTTTTCGGCTCAAAGCAGCGAAAAACGCGGAGATCGCGCACCGCGTGGCCAAACGGCCGAGAGAGAGAGACATTTGATATCAGAATATAAACGTTTATGGAGATAAGAATCTTTATTTTGATCATCTCAAGCTTTCGGGCTTGTCTGCCCTTCCACAGGAGAACAATACATTAAGAATATAACGCCGCCTGATGCTAAAACTATTATGAATCTATATACATCTATTATATACATTTACACTAGGATATTTTTGCATATTATTTTACTTAAGATATGTTTTTATTTGATTAAGGTATTTACATATTTTACTATTGTTTGTTTTATTCTAAGAGTTATCATATGGGTTGGGAATTCTACTATTTTATTTTAGTTTTATAATGACTATTGGCTATTACGTATAAGTTACAACATATTATTGTTGATATTATTAGCTGTCACTAGGATATATTGTGTTATATATTTCGGGCAAGTCTATTTTTCTATTGATGCTGTTGTGTTTTTTCTGAATAATAAAGATTCAATGATTAGTCTTTGATATTTGTGCTATTTATGTTGTTGTAATGTATTTTGGGTTCTTCTAATGCGAAAGTATGACCTGTTTCTTTGCAGTGTTGGAAAATTAGGAATCTATTGTCTTGGTTTATTATGTTGCGTTTATGTTCATATATTCTTTCTGGCTCACCGCCAGGATTGCATATGGGTTGGAAAAATCGAAGATTTCTATCTCCAGATAGAAAAAAACGCGGAGCTCGCGCACCGCGTGGCCACACGGCCGAGAGAGAGAGAGATTGAGATTAAAGATACTTTATTAAAAAGAGAAAGATTGAGATTGAAACTATTTTTATTAATCGTTCATAAGAGGCTATTTAGGGTTTTATATAGAGAAACATTTAAAATTATTTTTTTTTAACATCTTACGAATCCTACTAAGAGTAGTATGGTTCGATGTCAAACTTTCGCCCTTAAGTCGGAGAGCGTTCCGCATAGATCAGACTTCTTCCTGAAATGCGCTATTGCCATGTCGATAGAGAGAAAATGCATATACAATTCATCTTCTGAACACGGCTGTGGCAGGGCACAGAAACGACGTCATATTATGTCAAAGAAGTGTTTTATAGGTGAGAGATCAGGATAGACTGGTGGCCATTAAACACTGACGTTTCATGTAGGGCATGTTGGCTGATGAATGCTGTGAGAGGGTTAAGTTATCTTGCTAAAATAACATTTGGTACCTCCTAAAGAAAGGGTAGCGGCCGAAGCACGTCACCCATGTATCGTTGGGCCGTCATAGTTTCCTCAATACGAATCTTAGGTGATCTAATATTAAATGCGATGGCTCCCAAAACCACAATGCCACCTTTTCGTGAGGTGCAGCATTCCAAAAATGCGGCCATATTAAACCTGGCACCAAGACGACGCCAAATTCTGGCTCGGTGACTGTCATTACAAAAACATAGATTAGATTCATTAAAGAACACTACCCAGTGCCATCCGCTGTCCATGTGGCTCCATCCTGACAAAATTTAAAACGGAGGTATCTGTGCCATAAGTGTAGGCCGGTAGAATCTAGAGTGTCCTGCATATCCTGAAAATGTCGACAGAAGTAGAATGTAGGAACGTCAACGACATCCGGCGGATTTGTTGGTCCATGCATGATGACGTCCTTCTGGCGGCAATAGAATTCCTTAATAGTGTCCCATTTCCTTGTTTCAAACATTTTCGACATAACTGATGCACTGGGGACTGGTCGAGGTGAATGTCCGTATAGATTTGACTTATGGATCAATAGGCCCTTCAGTTTTCAATCACCATACCTTCGGAAACGTCTGTTTGATGGAATTACTTCGGCTATTCCTGTCAAACAGAGAGATGCGAATGTTGGTAAATTTGCAACTTCGTTCTTTTATATATCAATCAATATGCGCGCGATAGTTGCGCAATTTGCATCATTTACATAACTCGGTAAGCTAACTATACCCTGAAATTTACACATTTTTCTTCCCATTATTTATTGGTGTTGCAAATTTAGAGTTACGCAATATATATTAAGAACAGCAAAGTAGTGTTCATAATTGCATGATGCATATGAATTGTTTAAAATATATACATGTTGTAAAGCACATGGAGCAGACATCGTTGCACCAGGCTCCTCATCCAAAATACAGTCATGCGCCAGAGTGGGAGCGCACTAGCCTGAAGGCAAATGAATACCACACGGATAGGAACATGGTTACCTCGGCTTAGAGGGGACACCCAGGTAGGTGAGGTGGACTATGGGAGTCCTGGGATCGCTGGGTAATCTGGCAACATGGCGACTTAGCTATTGTCTATACTGTGTCTGTGGGCTCAGAATGAATACAGTTTATATGCTAATGATGACGCCAGAGAGGGCCTACCATTCTGGGTGTCCGTGTCCAATCAAGGATTGACCAGCTAGAATTTTATGTTTTCTTAGCTTCTTGGACAATGCCATTGGCCTGTTATTTACCTTTACTGAGTGCCGCTTCCTTTAGCGGTGGAATATTCTTTTAAATGCTATTTTGAAGTTATATCAGATTCGGTGTTTCTATGTACAACATTCCTATGTATACAACATTGTATTTGTACAACAAATATAAAGGATATATATTTTGATTAAATATATTTAGATTAAAGTTTTTGATAAAAAAAAACATCAGGTTAAAAAGTTTCTTTTAATTTGATTTTGCAAGTTTTCGAGCAAATTCAAATTAAAATAAACTTTTTACCTGATTTTTATTTTCCTTTTTCAAATAATTTCTGGGTACTATTGCTCACATAGATTCAAATATATACATAATAATTAAAAAGTAACAAATATAAATTCCGTGAACATGCATATTAAAATTTATATATTTTAATTATATTTATATATATTTCAAAATGAAATTTGATTTTTGAAACTAAAAAATGATATTTGAAGTGTAAATTGACCAATGCACACCTATTTTTTACTGAAAAAATGCCAACAAGATTCAAAATTTCCGCATTGGGATATTCAGACGGTCTATTATTGCATGACATCATTGTTTCCATACACAATATAGAACAAGAAAAAAAAATTAAAAATATTATATACTAGCGGATGTGTACCCGGCTTCGCCCGGGTTTTATCTGAATGAAAGTTTGCCTAACGAATATTATTGAAAATAATTTTCCGGAACATAGACTATTATGAAAATAATGATAATAATATTCATTACATTATATTTTTATTATATATTTATATAATACGAATGGCCCGGGCAACGCCCGGGTTTTACCCGAGTGCGTATATATTTTAAAAACATTTTAATTCAAATACTATTCGTTACAATTATAAATTGGCGCCATGGATGTCACTCTTGTGAAACGTCCCGTTCCAAACTGTGTGTTTTTAAAATGTTTTAATTAAAATACTATTCGTTACAATTATAAATTTGAACGATAGGCTCATTATTTCTTTATACCGTTATTATACCGTTATATTATATATATTATATTTATTATTTATATATTACACGTTATTTGTTTTCTTGGCCGACTGTTTTACATATGGTGTTATCTTAAAATTGCTTGTTTTGAATATTTTTTAGATTGAGATTATTAGCTAGTATGTAAAAAAATTAACTCTGTTGAAATTTAATTTTGTATTTATATATAAATAAAATTAATTCTGTTGATTTTTTTTATATTTAATCGATAACAGCGAAGTTACGCATGTTAATGTTAGGGAAAAATATTTTGATGTTAAGCAAAACCTGCTCCATCTCGTTTTACATAAACTTTGAAAATTTGGTCGAAATTGATGCATTGTAGCGAAAGTTTTTAGTGAACAACACTTATGAAATTTGCATTTTATTAATATAGATACATTTAGTTAATTAAGACTATTAAAATCAGAATAATATTATTTAATCTAATATACTAATTAATAATAAATATGTACTTAATTGTGACTACGATGTTTAACTAAAAAAAATATCAAAACATTCTTCTACTTTAATTAATTCTACATAAGAGTAAACATAATTCTTTGCGTATTTCCAAATATCAAACTTCCAGAGCGAGAATTAATATTTATATTTTATTTCTCCTGTCAAAACCCTTGAGCACCAGAATAATTATTCTGAGATACTCGCAATTTTGCCGTCTTAGAGAACGAGACTGATTGTACGTTGATTTCTTTAATTTGTTTTTGTTCTTTATAGTTTTCTGCTGCCTATCTCTATAATTCTCTGTCCCTTTCTTAACTTTTATTCAAAAATAAAGTATGTTTCTCTATCTTCAGATGATGAAAGATTTGATAAGATTTATTCATCTCCCCAATATTTCGATGGATCTTTTACGTCCATCTATTACGAGGTTTTTTGTTTTTTTGAAGCACACAGCAGGTCGCGCACTTCAAGTGAGCCACGGACGTCTTACAAGCTTATTGGGCGATTAACCATATATGATATACATTTGAAACAAAATTTAATATAAACAAAAGAAAACCAATTTAATATATATATAGCGATTTAATTAATTAAAGAAATAAAAATTATGAAAGAGAGAGCATTATTTGGTAGAATGTTGTGTGGTGAAAATTACCAATAATTTCATAAAGGCCATGTTACATATTTCAGTTATACTATTCAAACCTATTATATTCAAGCTGAAATTATATATATAATTCATATAGATAAATTTATAATATAATCGGATTATAATTAAAAGATTGAGAGATGCTGTTATAGTGTCGGTGCTTCCATGTCTTTTGGCGACGAAGGTGTGAAATGATACAAGTAATACTTTTAATTACTACTGCTCTTTAAGTGTTTTATAACACCACCTCTTTTTCTCTCTCTCTCTCTCTCTCTCTGGAAAAACACTTGAAATGGTATCTCAAATCGATAGAAGAGTAGTCAGGAGGTCATATGGGTTCCTTGATATCTAGGCTGACATGGTCACCTAAGTTATATGGATGGGTTTACTTCCAGATGATGGTGGACATCCATGTGTATCTCTAGAACAGAATTCTCGGCTAATTTTTATTCAGACAAAATTTTTGAACATTCTAGATTTTATTATCTGAAATGTGAGCGGTCTTAATGGCTTCTTCATGATAAAGGACCCTCATGAATGGGAACATGCTTTCAAGATTTAGTCACGAGCGCGGCCCTTAACCTGGTCACCAACCTGTAATTTCTAGACGTGGTTTTCTATCTTTTGCTAGGTTAACTGCTGGGTTTTCTGATCTGAATATAATTTTAATTCTTTGTGGTGAAAATATTTTCGGACACATGATTCGATTAAACATAAGATAATACCGTGTAACCTATATAGAAGAAAAGACGCGATAAATTGAAAAAAAAAACAATTATTTTTTGTACTTACTGCGGAGAAAATATTGAGTTTTTCATATCAGTAAGTACAGTAGAAAGTTTGTTTCAGTTGGAAAAGGTTTATACATTCGTGCTTAACGGTTTTATTTTATACATGGATCAGCGTTCTTAAATTTCTTATGTGTGGCAATACAGAAGGAGTTTATTTATATGTTTAGATTTTCAGTGTGTGTTTTCCTAAGGTAATTATTAAATATACCTTTTGACATCGGTTTGGTATATGCGAGTTGTCAGATCCGTAGATTTCATTATTTTCAAATATGTAACTTTTCAACATGATTGCAAACAGGATAATAATTGACAGCCTATAGCTATTATATACCTGTAAGGATCTCTTACACAACGTATATGATAACGATAGAAAGATTCTTATTTGTATAGATGACTTCGGACAGTCAGAGGGGAAGTGGATTAGAGGGATAGAAAACTGGAAACCTATCTCATCATCAAGGAAAGATCCAACTTAATCAAAGCATAGTTTAGTCCACTACTTTGACTGGGTTTAAAAGAGGGTTCCAGGGACCCGAAAACCTTACGACGTTGTTTTCGCACATACATCAGTTCGTTATCGAGTCCTCTTCGTTGTTATCAATCTTTGGGAACCTATAGCATTCACTAAGTCTTTTATTAATTTTAAGAATTCTTTTGTCGGCTTCGTTGGCAGGGGTAGTAGTATAGTTCCTAGAGATACTGGTACTGGAGAGAGAGAATCTTTCTCTTTTCATTTAATATTAAGACTTCCTGATCGGTTCCTTTAAAAGTGTTGAATATATTCTATGCCATGCTCCATTCAATCCAGAAAATTCTGGATATAATGAGAACATCTTGAAGGAATTAACTATTATTTTCTTAATAATCATAACAATGGTCTTCACTTCAGCATCGTAGTTCTTATAAGAATTAGTTATGATATCTAGAAATAAATTCAGAGAAACACGAAAAACATACGGCCCTCCAAATTCTAGGGTAGCGATCCAAGGCTTGACAACTGTGGCTAACGCCTGGTGTATGCAACAGCATTGACTCTAGCACCTAGATTGAAAAGAACTTGGAGGCATAAAATCAATATTATGAATACCAAAAAGTATCAATGATGCTGGAAATTTGGTATGCATAACCGTAGGTGCCTCATCAGGGCTTTTACCTAGCCACCGATCATTTTTATGATTCACCTCCTGGTCCTGAATAAATTTTCTCTCGTCACTTTTCTATACACAAGAATATTCATGAGCATGATTGACCACCTTTTAATTTTTAAAACCCAGTTACTGTTATTACCTTTGGTTGTAACTAATGATTTGCTTTCAGGGTCAACATGCGATCCCAGATCCATCTTCTGAACATTCTCATACCCACAAAAAAGCGATAGCTTCTTATTCAACTATATATTGATTAATTCTCTTCATGTTCATAAAATTCTCTTAAGACCCATACAGTATACGGCAGCTATTTGAGGGCGAAATGATGTTCATGGAAAATATGATTAGAAAAAGGAAAATATAGCATTTATTACATATATGTTGAAGTTTCATATAGATTAACACATACCTAAAGGAAGACATCATTTTATTAACCCGCCATCAGGGGTAATAATAGCTTCTATACGCTGTAGAAAACCGACTGCAGGAAGTAATGAGATGGGTCTTGGGAATGTTTGCCATTGCATCCACTATATCAGCTCTGAGACCTGCAACAAGCGTTGTGGGAATGACTAATTGAGTTCCTCTCAACTACAACTCACACCTAATATTCCAGCGGAATGTCATCTGGTGAGCTGGGGGCCAAACGTTAGGTGTGACATGTTTGTGAAGATCATCGACCAATTATTTTTGATGTTGTTATGTCTGTATGAGATGGTACTGAGTATTCTTAAAAACATACGGCCTCCCACGTGCTACAGTGCCGATCCAAGGCATGGCAACTTTGTTAAACATCTCAGTGTAAACAACGGTATTGACTATGGGACTTAGAGTAAAATAAAATAGGAGGCATCAAATCACTATTATCAAAACCAAAAACCATCAATGATGGTGGAAATTTGGCATGCATGACCGTAGGTACTTCATTAGGGCCTTTACATAGTTACCGATCATTTTTGCGATTTATCTTCGGATCCTGAAAAAGGTTTTTCTCGTCTGAGAAAAACGAGATCATTCCTTTCTCCTCGGGATGTTTGAGCTTTTTAGAAGGCGATTGGCTCTGGTCAAATGGTTCACCTTGTTTCTTTCGGACAGGAACTGTCCTCTCTCCATTACCTATGACTTTTAACGGAGGTCCTCATGAATCACACATCTTATTCCAGTATGAGATGCGTCAGTTGTAGTAATCGTAGGTAAGTATTGACTAAATAAGTAAAGAACCAGTCCATTTAAAATATTTTTTGCTGCCTGTAAGGTTATTCTTGTTTATATCACTATTCGATTTGTAAGTATTTCATATATTTTTTTAAAGGCTTCTATATTCGCATTTTTATTAGGACCCTTTTTCAAACAATTTATAATTCCAATTAATATAACCTAAGACCTGTCATATATATATATATATATATATTGAGTGGAGGGCGATTTAAAAGTGGCTTTATAAACTCCTAATCCCAGTGATCCCACGTTTTCAAAGTGATATGTTAGGTATAACGTTATATTCTATAGGTTGCCTTTATATAACTATTTTAAAGGGTGGAGGCTAGCTATCATTTATTTACTCTGCCATAATATTGTTTCTTGTTGACCTCGCAAATTATTATGTTATCAAGGTAGATATTTACAGCCTCAATATCGAAATGAAGTTCACTCGAATATATTTGAGAGAACCTGGTTCTGAAATAAGGCCACAGGGCAAACATTTAAATTGCTAAGCATCTAAGCTAAACATGAATGTCATTATATATAAATTTATATTATAAACAAATAGATATATATGTAAGAGTATGTAAATCGAACTCGATAGCGTTCAAAATCCTGAAATTGGCAACAGGTGGTGGGTTATATTTTTGCTACTCCATTGTGTGTAGCAGTGACGTGGACATCTTATTGTGCTTATAAATCCTTCAATCCAGCTATTCTCTCTTAGGTAACATCTTTTATCTCTATCGGGTAAGTGCAAATTTCTTTAAACCTTCATTAATATACCATATAAAGCCATTTTGGCAGTGAATTTCGAATTTCAAAAATCAAACATAATTTAGAAAAAAATAACTGAATGAATAATAAGAATTTAAAAAAAATGATTGTTTTGTTTAAAAATAGTATAACGGTGAAATTGTAAAAGGATTATTACAGAATTGGTAATATCCTATATTGATTAATCAAGAAAAGCTAACCACGTACGCATTGCCCCTCATCAGCGTGGTGCAAGCTGATAAAAGAGCGTTTAAAAGAGTTTAGGACATCTTGAAAAATCATGAAAGGTATTTTAAGGCTGGAAAGGCGTGAGAACATGAAATATGTGAAAAATAATACAACATTTAAATTGTACTAGGATGAGGTGGAATAAATTTATAAAAAATGAATCTCCTGATTGTGCAAAATTTGACTATTAAACGATAAATCGATAATTTATATATTTCCTATCATATAAGTGCACTATAACATTGAAAATATCCTAATTGATATGAACCTTTTTTGCAAATCTCACAAAGTTTGATCTCGTAAAAAATTATGAATTAATATAGTTCTACCGGCCAAGAATATCACTGGCTTGCCTACTTCATAGAGGTTTGGTATATGAATATATATATACAGTTAAACCTGCCTATAGCGCCCCCTCTTGGGACTCACTCAATAGGGTGCTATAGACAGGTCACTTTTAATGTAAATCGCATCGTACTACTTATTTAAAATCGGGCGCTATAGACAGCTTTAACTGTATATGTAAACAATTTTAATGGAAAAAGAAAATTCCATTTAGAATATAACCACGCTATGAAAAATAAAATATGTATTGTGAGAAAAGAATAGGCGAGAGGTATTTAAGGAACATTGAATATAAGATCTTATAGGTTATTTTGGAGATTCATTAATAACACAGGTCTACAAAAAAAAAACTTTTTTTTTGCACAAGAGAACCTGATGGTGTTTCTAGTGTAACTTTTCATGCTGAACTCAAAAATCTAATCAGAAATTTCCCATCACCCATGGTTTTTGCCTGATGGTCTTTTTTTAGTATTGGGATAAATACAGTAATAAATGCAACCAATGTTACATAAGCATTTTTTAAGTTACATCATTAACTAAGCTAGCGCTTATTTTTGACAAGAAGAGTTGGTATGTGGAGCCAAAAGCTTTATTTTATTTGTTATTAATTAAATTTTGCTCTTTATGAATCATAAATATTAATTTAAATAACAAATTATTGATATTTTAATTGAATATTTATAATTTATTATTATATAATATTATAATCTGTTTTGCTTTCAACTCAAAAATAACGACAAGCTCTGTAATGCTATTTGCTCATTAACAGTTTTAATATATATATATTTACACCATTTACACAGACGGATCCCAATCATCAGAAGGAGTTGGGGCTGGAGTCATCCTACCACCTCCTCTACAAACCATACAACTTAAACTCCACCAGGAGTGCTCAGCGTTCCAAGCTGAACTGCTTGCCATTCTCTACGCAACAAAAATCACCATGAATTTCCCGAAAGAACACTTTATCATTGCCTCAGACTGCCAATCAGCTCTATCAGCCATATGTAGGTCTTGGCCCCCAAGAACACAACTAATTGCGGAAATAATCTACAACCTGCATTTTTCACCAAATGTGCACTCTGCTGGATCAAAGGCCACAGCGGTATTCCAGGAAATGAACTGGCGGATCAGGCGGCAAAGGCTGCAGCACATTCTAATCTGCCACTATCCTTTACCACCCTCCCAAAGAGCGTCGCGCGCGGTAAAAAAGAACAGATAGCCCTCAAAATGTGGACAGACCTCTACATGCAAGATTACTCCACCAGAAATCTACGAAGATTTGCTGCTACCCCGAAACTACTCCTCCAAATGCTTCGAAACATCAAGCATGGATCTACCTCCACAACAATCCTGACCGGCCATGGCTACATTCAGACAGACCTTGCAACGGTATCGAAAGAAGACCCAACTTGCCCCCACTGCCAAGATGAAGACCAAACCGTAGACCACCTCCTCTTCACTTGCCCAACCTTCCAATACCAAAGATTCCAGACAGCCACTCTCCTAGGTATCCCCAACATATGTTCAGGATCCCTAGAAAATCTCCCAAGAAAGAAATCTGCCTGGCAACACCTCATTAATTGGACTTCCACTGGCATTGTATATAAATCCAAGAAGACTTAGGTCAGAAGGACATCCCGGGTAGTTGGCGACTTCTGTACGCTCCAGGAATCTGGGTTACTTAAATAAATAATATATATGTCATAATTTGTATATAATTAAATGCAACCCCGACCCACTATGTATGTACCATGTATGATTTTCAAAGATTTAATAAAAGAATAAGGTAACTGGAGGAAAGAAAGTAACAAAAGACATAGGAAGCAAATCTAGAGGAGAACATATTTATTAATAACGTCGCAGTTAACCTTCTGACCCCGGGTCCCTGCGAGCTAAGTTTAAACCAACACTTCCTGGAAAAACAGGACGTATCTAGTATCCGCAGAAGTTATATTAATCGAGAGACACCCAATGCTTCCTGACAGAACCGGACGTATTTTGATAGCCGCGGAAGTAAATAGAGTCGAACAAACACGACACTTCCTGACCCAGGCCGGGCGTAACTAACACCAAAGGAAGCCGCCGGCCAATCAGAAGATAGCATCTAAATAGGTCAACCAATAGGGAAAGATCAGGTGATCATCTCTCAACCAATCAGAGAGAAACTGAGTCTTGGTGTTAAATCGGAAAGCAAGAATGGTCAGTTACGTTTTCGCTCTCATAGGAACAACACCTACAGTTGTTCAGTGGCTCTCGCCGAGTTCGGACAGTTGCTCCTTCGCTTCCAACAAGGTAACATCTACTCTAGAGATCTCTCTCTCTCCGCTCATTTCATCTAAATCCCATCATCGCCATGTGATCAACTAATTAATAAGTCAAATCGCTCAGCTCTTCTCAAGCTTTCTTCCCTCCAACCCAGTTGCCTTTTATTTTCAAAACAATCACGTGTCCTGATTATTCCTAACTGTGTGCTTCACTTACCACTCAACGACTGCGCTTCAACCCAATCTCACCATTCGCATCCAACAACAAGAAACCCCGCAACGATATTGCCACAGAACGGTTAAGTCGACAGGATTCTACAACAGTGTAATACATCAAATATTATAGTGTAATAACAATTGCATCATATTACACAGAGTCGATAGGATAAAGATTATAGAGCTTAATCAGGATAAAGATTATAGAGCTTAATCAGGATAAAGATTATGGAAATTAACCCAGGCGCCAGCAAAACCAAAGGCAATAACAAACCGAGAGAGAAGAGACTGACAACGAACGAAGCGACAAGACACACCCTGGCGACGGTAATTTTAGAACTGACCGCCGCGCTACAAGGGGCAAGATCCACGCAACTGGAAGCGGTCTTCCGGAACGCCACCCACGGGGCAACCGCCGCCCGCTCCGCCGGTACGTGTCCGAACAACCTGACGCCCACCGAGGAGTCGCCACCCGCCATGCCGTACCCGTACACCCGGAAGCAATCCACGCGACACGGGCCCAGTGTACCGACAACGCGGTCCACTCGAATGGAAGCAGTACAAATGACTAGATTTCCCTTTCAATTGCGCGGACAGTGCAAAAGGTCCCGATCCGGTCCAACAGATATTCCAAGCCAGCCACCCCAAGCCGAAGACGCCACAGTGGAGCCCTTTCGAGATTAAGGTAGGCAATCCACCCAATGACACCATCAAATTGACTTTGGACTTGTATCTGACCCAGGACCTACCATGTACCTTTCTCATTGAACCAGACGCAGGTTCGAACATATTGCCGTATCACTTATACAACAGATTAAAAGCACAACTTCCCAACTTAAGTCTTAAAAACCCTTCCCTTGATCTATCCACCCTAAATAGTTTTACGAAAATAATAGGACATTTAACTTTCCCTCTGACAATAGGCCAAATAACCCGTAGAGAGAACTTCCACGTGGTAAATGCATCATTGCCATTTGGAGTTCTTACCTTAAAAACCCTTTATCAATATAAATTAAAACTAAATTATAATCGCGGCACTATTTTCCAACTTGGCGTCCCATTGTCTAATACTATCTACCACTTTAAACATGTGTCAAATGAATGCAAGCACGGGCTAGGTCAAAACCTGTCCCAAAGGACTCGCACAGCACCCAAAGCTTTCACACATGGAAACCCTTGCCTGCATTCATTGCCCAAACCCCAAATATTTACATGCCACCATTCTAATCTCACCCCACGCAACTTTTCACTCAACCCAATTGCCAATACTTTATGCCCACCACATATAAAGCCACCACGACTTCAATCTACAATTCCAATAATGCCCAAAAAAGTGTCCGTACACCGACACAGCTCACCCACTTACCACACAAAATTCACACATGACCACACCTCGCCACACCATAAACACGCAAATGTACCTCACAACATACACGCACCCATACGCCACCTCGCAACAAACACGCACAACCCGCACAACAAACGCAACACGCACGCCAAAAGACAACAACGACAAACAAGCGCATGCACAACCGTTAAGGATAATACAATCATCCCGTCTACACAAAACATAGAAAAAATTCACGCCACCAAACAACCACACAATCGAAAAACATTGCGATCTTTCCTAAAAGCTGTGAACGTCTATAAAGAGTTCATTCCAGACCACGCCCGCTTGCGGACGCCACTTGTCAACCTTCTAAAAAGGGATGTCATGTGGGTCTGGGATGACGAATGCCAGAAAGCGTTCACTAACCTGAAAGAAAACTTTACCACACACCCCACATTACACCTTTACCAGGAAGATCTGCAATGCCAGGTGTACTATAACACCTCAACATTCAACATTACAGGCGTTCTTAAACAAGTCTACCCTGATGGGAAGACATACACCGTTCAACATTTCAGCCGATCTCTGCGTTGTCACGAGCGAAATTATTCAGACTTGGAACTACAATGCCTAGCCATTGTGGAAAGTGTGGATAATTTCCGCACCTGTCTAAATGGCAGAAAGTTTACAATATTTTCTGACCATCCCGCATTGCAGTGGTTGAAAGAGATCAAAGCTCCGTCAGGCAGATTGTTTCGATGGAGGTTAAGACTGTCAAGATACGAATATGAGGTCCGTAGCATAAATGGAGTACAACAATATGAAACGGGCGTTGGAACTCGTATCCCATTTTGTGGCTTTCTAGATGCGCCACTCATAAAGAGCCAACAGTCTTCTCCACCGGGAAAATCTCGCGTGACTATGGATCACAATAAACTGCGCACCGTCTCCCGAAAAGGAGTACTTAAAACTATAGTCCCAAGTTCACTTACAACCAGACTTCTTAAGTCCGTACACACACAACACCACCACCCAAACATCTCCAAGATGACGAGACTCATCTCGTCACAATATTATTGGCAGAACATGACACAAGACATCGCAAAACAGGTAAAAACCTGCCCCACCTGCCGATTCGCTAGAAGAATCGATGAATACAACCAACCTTCACGTAAAAATACCGACACAGGCACCAAAGCAAAACAAAATTCGTACATAAAGCACAGCGTACACACAACACAAACAATGTCAAAATTACCACACCCACGTCAGAGAACCGATCACACATCTCAACCTAAACCAATTACCGCCGACATATCTCTAATAAAACCATTGACGATCAAACAGGAGAACTGCAAACCTGACAACCAGCTCAATCATATCACACCACTCCCTAAAGATATCAAACAGGAGAAATGCGAACCTACCAATCATTCAAATTCTACAATTCATAAGGTTCAAGCAAATATTTCAGAGTCCCCAGTTACAAAAATGTGGACGAACATGGGGCAATATCCTATCTTTCATCTGATTTTTATCCTTTGTTTATTAGTTCTACCGTACAACTGTATCCCAATTTTATTCATTAATTACTTGTTTATCTATGCCATGCCCGCGCAGAAAATCTTCGAACTACAAGAGGTAGTTTTTAATTTAGGACAAACATTTATAAAACTTCTCATAATTTTAGGAACCATCTTCGCAGAAAATCTAAATAAACTCCGAAAAGATAGCAGTAACTGAAAGATGACCAACCAGTGTCGGAGAAATCACGCTCCAAAAACAAGATCTGAGCCGCACCAAAAATAAATAGACGGCAGGAAATGAGAATTTTGAGACACCACGACAGGAAGTGTAGTCCGCAGCGATAAATTCGGCCTCTGTAAACAAAGCGGAGCGCCTTCGTCCGATCTCCAATTTCATTCCCTCTCGTTTGCCCGACACACCCCACTTCCGTATCTCTAATTACAATGAGAAGATCCCCTATTGAGGTCAACTGGGAACCTCGCTATGCCACCGATTTTTGATTCCAGTTCGAGTCTACATATCGATTTTTACCACCCAATTCCACATCCACGAGACAACACATAGAACTAGCTCACACATTTCTTACACAACCGACTTCTAACATTTTTCACAACACACACACAAAGACAAAAAATTACACATAAAGGTTATATAGATTTCCATGTCTCCTGTACACACAACATAAACGCACTTGAGGGATAGAATCACGTTTTTCACCTAAGTGTCGCTACAGATGAGACAAAAAATTTATAGGGCATAATTGAGCAAGTAAAACATTTATAGGGCAAAATGGAGCAACCAATACATTTAGATCAGGGCATGTAGATATACAAAAGGGTTCAAAAATACACTTTATTGTTCATATCAATCATTTTTATTATTTTCTCTCAATTAAAAATGTAAATATTTAATCAATTTATCAATTTATTCAACTTATTACCACTTTTAATCATTAATTATCATTTTTTTTTCTAATTAGTTTATATTATCATTTTTATTTATCAATTATCATTCTATTTACCACTTAGCTTATACTGCCACAACTCAATTATCAACGAAAACTCACTGGCTTTCGATTAAACTAAAAACATTAAATCACCCTTTGTTGTTGAAACCTTTTTATTTTTCATTTTTTCTTTTTTTTCCAAGCACTCAACTTTGATTTCGTTCAACTCTTATTTTTATTTTTATTTTGATTTCTCACAAGCCCTAATAGAATTCCTTCGATTTCATTCCCAATCTCGAATAGAATATGGTTAGGCATTTTTCCTTTTTTTTTTCACCATTCAACCAAGCACTCAACTTTGATTTCGCTCAAAAAACTTTTATTTTATTTTTATTTTTGATTTCTCAAAGGACCTAATAGAATTCCTTCGATTTCATTCCCAATCTCGAATAGAATATGGTTAGGCATTTTTCCTTTTTTTTTTCACCATTCAACCAAGCACTCAACTTTGATTTCGCTCAAAAAACTTTTATTTTATTTTTATTTTTGATTTCTCAAAAGACCTAATAGAATTCCTTCGATTTCATTCCCAATCTCGAATAGAATATGGTTAGGCATTTTTCCTTTTTTTTTTTTTTTCACCATTCAACCAAGCACTCAACTTTGATTTCGCTCAAAAAACTTTTATTTTATTTTATTTTGATTTCAAAAGACCTTATGAAATTCCCTCGAATTCTTTTCCAAATTCGAGCAAAAAAGGTAACTAGGCATTTTCCCTTATCACCATGCAACAAAACAATTTTTCTTTTTCAACCAAAAACATTCAATTTTGATTTCATTCAACTATTTTTATATTGTTTTTATTTTGATTTCAAAAACCTTAATAGAACTCCCTCGATCTCCTTTCTTATCTCGAGTAGAATTCGTTTAGGCACATTTTCCTTTTTTAGCCCACTATGTACCATAGCATTCATTGATTTCTTACAATTAAAAATTTTTGATTTCTATTAATTATACTCAACCTATATCATCAACACCATTCTATCTTACTTTTATGTCACCAGCAATGCTTGTATATAGCCCCTCAATACCCACAACTAATTTTCCCACAAAATTATTTTTCACTTTACAGAATTCTCTCAGGCTAACCCCTTCTTGAATTCTTCACATGTAGGGGGCGCATCTGTCATAATTTGTATATAATTAAATGCAACCCCGACCCACTATGTATGTACCATGTATGATTTTCAAAGATTTAATAAAAGAATAAGGTAACTGGAGGAAAGAATGTAACAAAAGACATAGGAAGCAAATCTAGAGGAGAACATATTTATTAATAACGTCGCAGTTAACCTTCTGACCCCGGGTCCCTGCGAGCTAAGTTTAAACCAACACTTCCTGGAAAAACAGGACGTATCTAGTATCCGCAGAAGTTATATTAATCGAGAGACACCCAATGCTTCCTGACAGAACCGGACGTATTTTGATAGCCGCGGAAGTAAATAGAGTCGAACAAACACGACACTTCCTGACCCAGGCCGGGCGTAACTAACACCAAAGGAAGCCGCCGGCCAATCAGAAGATAGCATCTAAATAGGTCAACCAATAGGGAAAGATCAGGTGATCATCTCTCAACCAATCAGAGAGAAACTGAGTCTTGGTGTTAAATCGGAAAGCAAGAATGGTCAGTTACGTTTTCGCTCTCATAGGAACAACACCTACAGTTGTTCAGTGGCTCTCGCCGAGTTCGGACAGTTGCTCCTTCGCTTCCAACAAGGTAACATCTACTCTAGAGATCTCTCTCTCTCCGCTCATTTCATCTAAATCCCATCATCGCCATGTGATCAACTAATTAATAAGTCAAATCGCTCAGCTCTTCTCAAGCTTTCTTCCCTCCAACCCAGTTGCCTTTTATTTTCAAAACAATCACGTGTCCTGATTATTCCTAACTGTGTGCTTCACTTACCACTCAACGACTGCGCTTCAACCCAATCTCACCATTCGCATCCAACAACAAGAAACCCCGCAACGATATTGCCACAGAACGGTTAAGTCGACAGGATTCTACAACAGTGTAATACATCAAATATTATAGTGTAATAACAATTGCATCATATTACATATTTATTTAAATTGAACCTAACGATTTGTTTAATAGATTTGCAGCAGAAGTGACAGTTAAATTTGAAGTGATTAGTTTATTCTTCTCTATCGATTTGCTTTTATAAATCGTGTGCACTAGACTGTGTCAATATGCCGAGGCGTTGCATTAATATTCCTGATATTTTCTGTTATATTTATGGGGAATTAACTTTTAAAGTTCAAAGGCGAAACTTTACACCGCTCATCAAAAAGTGCTATGAACTTTATTTTGGCTTTAAAGTCGGTGACCAAGATAAGACTTGGGCTCCTCAACATTGTTGTGTAATTTGTGTTCGACATCTTACAGGGTGGATTAAAGGTGAAAGTCATATACCTTTTGCGGTTCCAATGATATGGAGGGAACCTAAAGACCATTCTTCAGACTGTTATTTTTGTTTGACAAAGACTACAGGTATTACATCCAAATCAAGACATACAGTTGAATATCCAGATTTGCCTTCTGCTATGAGGCCGGTTCCTCATAGTGATATTTTACCTGTTCCACAGCCTCCTGAAAATGTAATATTTAGTGACGATGATTCAGATAGACGAGAGCAACAGTGGGATGACACAAATTTCGAAGCAGGTGCTTTATCTGAACCTCATTTGTTAACCCAAGGAGATTTGAACGACCTCGTACGTGATTTAGATTTATCCAAAAGACAGAGTGAACTTTTAGGCTCTAGGTTAAAAATCTGGAATCTGCTGCATAAAGGCACAAAAGTATGCTTTTTTCGCAAGCGTCAAGATGAATTTCAAGACTTCTATTCACAAGAGAATGATTTAGTATATTGCAATGATGTTGTTAGTCTAATGGAAGCGCTTGGTCATGACCATGATACAGAAGAGTGGCGTTTATTCATTGATTTTTCAAAAATTAGTATGAAAGCTGTTCTCCTTCACAATGGAAATAAGTTCCCATCAGTGCTAATAGCACATGCATCCAACATGAAAGAGACTTACGAAAACATGAAACTGCTTTTGAAAAAGATAGAATATGAAAGATACGGTTGGAAATAATGCAGCGATTTGAAAGTCGTTGCTCTCTTGCGTGGATTACAGCTTGGATATACAAAATTTTGTTGTTTTCTGTGTGAGTGGGATAGCAGAGATAGGGAAAGGCATTACATTAAAAAAATCTGGCCAAACCGTAAAATCTTTACTCCAGGATATAAAAATATTGCAAATCTACCCCTGATCGATTCAGAAAATATTTACTAACCACCATTACATATTAAACTGGGATTAATGAAGAACTTTGTCAAGGCAATGGATCGAAATGCCAGTGGATTTGCCTACCTAAAACAAAAATTTTCTAGTATAAGTGAAGCGAAGATTAAAGAAGGCATTTTCGTTGGACCTCAGATTCGAGAATTGCAGCAGGATGGAAATTTTCAAAATAGTTTGAATGAAGTTGAAGCAGCAGCATGAAATTCCTTTAGAAACGTTTGCAAAAACTTCTTAGGAAGTGTCAAGGTTGAAAATTACCGAGACATAGTTAATGATCTGTTGCTTTCCTACAAGGCACTGGGATGTAACATGTCCCTCAAGATCCATTTCCTGCATTCACATCTAGATTTTTTCCAGACAATCTTGGCGCAGTTAGCGATGAGCATGGTGAGAGGTTTCATCAAGATATATCAAGCATGGAGAAGCGGTACCAAGGTAAATGGAGTCCCGCTAATGCTTGCCGACTACTGCTGGACACTCAAGAGGGATCTACCAAAAGCAAAGTATAGAAGAAAATCTACTGTCACTGCTTTTCAATAAATAAATATGTTTCGTTCATATATGCCTATATATTAACAATATTTCCAAATTTCAAGTAGGTGTATCTCAGAAATATTGCGTAATAGAAAAAAAACTAATGGTATATTTGGATTCAGGACATGTATATAAGATGCTATTTCTTTGTGGACAAAGAAAAATATTTTTTGATAAACCAGTGCAATGCAATAAGTGTTATGCAAAACTGCTTACGTAACATTGTTTGCATTTTTTACTGTATTTATCCCAATACTAAAAAAGACAGTCACGCAAAAACCATAAGTGATGGGAAATTTCTGATTAGATTTTTGAGTTCAGCATGAAAGGTTACACTAGAAACATAATCAGGTTCTCTTGTGCAAAAATCTTGTTGACCAGTGTAACTTGAAGTAATAAATATATCTCATCACAAATTTAAGTGTATGAAAATTATACTATATTATTTTATTATAAATCTATTTTCACCATCCAATTTCAGTATGCTTTTTATGAATAATTCGGAATAATTTCCTTTTATGTAAGTAGTTTCTCATGAAAATGATTACACTGTGCTAATAAGATTCAAGGTAAAATTTAAGGTATTATAGAAAAGAGGGTATAGATGGAAATTTTGCCGGGAGGATATTGATTTAAAGAGACAAAGGTCGCCTCTCCAGTCAAAATAGACGTCAAATCTAGACGCTCTCTATTGACCGTCACCGCAAACTAGCGGTCTCGGGTCGGTGACAAAGCCACAAAACCAGCTTTGGCAAACTGAAAAGAGTCCACCTAGAGACCATGGTTTCGGGCTAATGGCTCTCGTCAGTCTAGGGCGGACTTAATTCCATGATATCCACACGGGATCTAATGGAATCTTGACAATCTGCCAAATAGGTGTTTGCTGGCAAAGTGGCTGGGCCAAATCTATGGCTAAAATATAGATGAAAATTTTGCCGGGAGGATATTGATTTAAATATACAAAGGTCGCCTCTCCCGTTTATCATGATAGAAAATTGGTCAGGTATTAATATTAAAAACAAAAAAAGCTATATCATGATCACTCACCTGCGCATTTATGTTTGTATCATGATATTTGGCCAACCCACATTTTATTGATAGATCAAGAAAAACCAACAACCGAACGCGTTTCAAATAATAAATTTTAATATAATTTTTAAATTAAAGTTATTCTCCAATTTACTTAATAAAACTTTATTATTACTTAATTATTATTAGAAGCACTTGTATATAATTAAATTTATTGTATTTAATAACTAATTTTCAAGTTATCATAGATGTGATAATACTTAATTTTGTTACTAACATTAATATTTTTTTATTTATTATATATATGTATATATTAAAAATAAAGAAAGCATATCCTGACCAGGAGCACATGTGTTTACAGAAGGCATATGTTTTCTTTATTTTTAATATCAACACCTGACCTACTTATTTTTTTCTATTTTGTTATATATATTATATTATATACTAGCTGATGTACCCGGGCTTCGCCCAGGCTTTACCCGAGTAAAGGTGTGTCTAACGAACATTTGTTAAAACAATTCTCTATAAACTTATATAAAAAAATAATAGATATATTTTGATAATTTGAAACTCGTAAATTTGAATCTCTCGATGAAGTGAACATTTTCTCCCGGTCCCTTGAAAAATACTCGATAAGTTGAATAAAATCAATATTAATTGATTCCCTCGGTAATTGGAAGTTAAAGGAATATTATCTTGCCTTGAAATTGTATCATTATTCTTGTCTCAAATAAATTGACGTATCATCCTGAATTTTGTCTTTCCTAATTTTCTACATTACAAAATCATCGTAATCATGATAATATTTAGAGAAGATTGTAAAAAAAAAGTTCTTCAAATAAAAAAAAGAAATAGCCAAAAATACTAATCAAAATAAAGCCGAAAATTTTCCTCAGGTTTATAAAAAGCGACATGCAAAATTTGGTACCAATTGGTTCAGTAGTTTTTGAGTTTATCGCGAAACAGACATTGACTTTTATATATAGAGAGATATGTAGTGTTGCAAATGTCATCCTGTCGACTTAAACGGGTCTACTTTTGTAACCCCGAGTAAACCAACGTGCGAATAAACTGGTAGTCGTAGATGGGAGGTGAAGTGTTGAGGTTTTCCCACACGCGTGCAGCAAGAAGCAGAGGCAGGGTTAGATGTTAGCACAAAG
>CP092867.1:60604064-60695475 GCA_030710605.1 Cordylochernes scorpioides
CGGGTAGGAGACAGCCCACGGTACAGAAGTGGAGGCCATGACACACACCTGGTAGCCTAACACCGAGACAAGGAGAGAGAGCCAGAAGCGGCTTGGGTAGATGAACACACTCTATCACGCTCTGAGCTGACAATAGTTGTGTTGACCTCAGGCGCGGTCTCCTATAAAACCCCGGAAAGGGCACTTTCCTGGACGTGTCATGTCCTTTGACTTTGCCTAGTATCTGTCCCCAGACCACTCCTTTGCTGTTTCTATTTTTACCTCATAATTTTGAGTTCGTATACAATCAACGATACATATTATAATAAAAAAATATAGCATATCATACAAAATATGGGGAGTGGTAACAAATAGAAATAGTGTACATTCTAATACGAGGGTTTATGTTTTTATAAATGATTAGCTCCAACTTAATTATTTAGAAGATGTGTGAAATACACTAACAGTGTTATTTTATTATAATTCAAAATATACTACATATATATATACTAGCCGAGTGGCCCGGGCAACGCCCGGGTTTTACCCGACTGGACCCTGCTTCGCCTGGGTAGTGTTCGAGCGAGGTTTACTCATGAATGAATAGAGGCCCCAACTGTTTGTAAACTTAATGTAATGAATTTTCTTTCAGCAAAATGGAGATAAATTGCAAAGAGCAATATTGCGAAAATGCGTGTAAAAAAATCTGAAATATAGGATCCATTTCACAAACACATCTAATGAATAGAGTGCTGTTTGGAGGAGTGGTCTAAACTGTTAATTTTTAAAAACCATAACCCGGGGTCATCGAATGCAGATTCAGACACTTTGTTCTGAAAAAAAAAAATTGCCCCAATGGCTCCTGATTCTTGAAAAAGTCCAACCCCTCCAGTGAGTGCAAGTAACCAAACTGGGCTTTTATTCTTAAAAATAAAAAAAATCTAATGATTAGTGTGAATAAAGGAAAATGGTCGGCACAACCTGAAAATTTCACTTTGTCCACTTCACTCTCGGCTGTCCAAGAAGAAACAGCCAGAGCAAACATTTTAAAGGGCACCTAATCCGGCATTTACATATCTAAATAGTTAAGCAACTTTTATAAATGTAATATATTTCTGCAATATTGAAATACCTGGACTTGGAAGAATTTTGTATTAGTTATTGTTGCAGTTTTAGAAAAGTGTGGGAAATTGGATATTTTAACAAAAGAATATAATTTTTAAAATGGTATATAAAATAAAAAGGAAATTTGCATAATTTTCTAATAGTCAAGGGCAATTGTAAAAATATCAAAAAAGCAAGACCAAATAAAAAAATATATATATATGTGTGATGTTTCAGTAACAGCATTGTTGCCATATAAAGACAAAATTACTGAATGTATTCAGTACCTTTGTCTAAAGATAGCCAAAATGTAACTGAAACCACACATAATGTAATTATTTGTATTCGGTCTTGCTTCCTTTTTTTTTTTAATCATCCCTAGTACGCGTGGTACAGGCCATGATAACCATGGTGGGTAGGTAGCGACTGCTTTTACTGTAAGCGCACCACATGTCTACAAATGTGATACATTGCTACCAGCTAAATGCATTTTCACTATGGTGTGATTTCCACATGATGGATCTGTAGACACATTATAATCTCTCCAGAGCTTAAGGTAGCAAACAGTACTTTCACATTATATAAATATCAATGCCAAAATCCAGAGTTATGATAGCATGTTGCAGTGTAATGTAGACCTGCAGGATGGGAAAAAGCAATATTATTTCCGGCTTTAATTTGAAAAAGTATTATGAAACGTTAAAAATATAATCTTAACTTTTGAAGCATGAAAAAATGCTAACTTGATGTGTATCAATTTAGTCTAAAAACAAACAGCATGTAAAAGTAAGCACCAATCGAAAGCATTTATTAGCTCTAACAGTGCTGCCCCCAGCGGTAAAAGACTGGAGCTAACGCTTCACGGGTTGGTAAAGTTTCTGTTAATATTACATTAACTTAACAATATTCCATGTCTTGCCAACACAAATTTTTAAAAATAATATGCATAAAAATAATGCAATTCTAAAAATCATAAATGAAGCATCATTAAATTAAATGGGAGAGAAATGGTGTTCCAAAATTTTTTTTTGTTGTAAAACTTTGACCTTTATATTTTAACAAATTCTTAATGTACATAACCCAAACCAAATTGTCTATAAAATTCTGCAAACAAATATAATATTTTAGAGGCATGAAAATTCTAATGGTGTAAAAATCAAAACAGCAAAGTTATCCTGATAAATGCAATGAGCTATGATAAGGTGTGTTGCAGGCTAACAAAAACTTTAATTGAACCAGAAATGTTGATACCATAAAAAAAAAACAATTTTCAAGAATAGAGTTATGTAAATGAATTGAATGTGAAAAAATTAAAATAAAATAAAGTAAAAAAAGCTTTATTGATGAAACAACAGTAGAGCACAATAATGATAACAAATTATGTATTTACAAAAGTCAAGCTTCCCAAAATCATTATTCGAAGAAATCTCTTTAAAAATTGTCAAAATCTAGATCAAAGCCCCCTGATAAACAATATTGCGTGTCTTGCTAAAAGTAGAACTAAAGACAAATAAATTTTTAGGGCTGGAAACACGGGAGCATGCTACATAGAGTTGCCCATGCGAGAAACAGGGAGACTCAAGATGCACACCAACAACTTGCAATGTTTGACCCTGAGATTTATTAATTGTCATAGCAAAGGCAACCATAACTGGGAATTGCAAGCGTCTAAACTTAAAAGGCAGATCATTTGGAATAATAGGTATTCTAGGAATAAGGACCTCTTCCCCTCGAAAAGAGCCAGTTAAAATCCGAGCCTGGAGAACATTAGTGCCCATTTGAGTGATGCAAAATCTAGTGCCATTGCAGAGACGGGGTGGATCAAGGTTTCGTATTAAAATTACTGGCACACCAACTTTTAGTACAATTTTGTGTGAAGGTGTACCAGACAATTCTAGTGAATTCAAAAATTCAGGGGGATACGACACAGATTCATCAGGATCAACCATTGTATCAATTGATCTATAGATTTTGCTTTCACCCGGGATTGAATATAATATTGTATTATTTATTTCTAGCACAGTGCTATTTTTGGGGGCTAAAATAGTGCGGGCACATAACCATTCTTCAGATAAATAGTTTACACCTATATTAGGGAAAACCTTTTCATACAGACTTTCTGAAGATTCCACCACTTGGCAAAAAGTATTTGAAAACTGGATATTACCCTCGGAATCAGTTTCTAGTTGACCTTCTCCTATCTTTAAGAGTTCGTCTGCAAATTGTGCAGCAGTGGTATCATTATGGAGTTGAACTCTCATGTTGACCGTGAGGTGCATTTTCACAATATGGCTCCAAAGATAAGAAGACTTTAAACAGGCATTCAGCTCATCAGCAGGTGTACCTCTAGTGACTACTGGAAGAGTCTGTCGGAAATCACCGGCCAAAAGCACTACTAAACCACCCATGGGTTGTGGATCATCACGGATATCCTGTAATGTCCGATCAAGGGCTTCCAAGGCAATTTTATGGGCCATGGTGCACTCATCCCAAACCAGCAACTTACAGCTACGTAAGAGTGAAGCTTTATCACTATTTTTTCGTATATTGCAAACAGCAGTCTGGCCCTCTGCAAAAGTCAGAGGTAATTACAGCACTGAATGTGCAGTTCTTCCGCCCGCAAGCAATGTTGCAGCTATCCCTGAGGAAGCAACAGCAATGGCAATATTTTGTGCCTTCCTAATCATTGCTAATAGAAGATTCAAAAGAAATGTTTTACCTGTTCCCCCCGGCGCATCTAAAAATATAATTATGGGTTGTGACGAATTAATTTTTGCTAAGACAGCATCAAAAACTCTTCTTTGTTCTGGCAAGAGTTTGGGCAGCATGGATGCAACATTGTCTTCAAGTTCTGCCGTATGATACGCAAGTTCTCTCAAAATGTCAGAATTGGTAACCACATTTCTCCTGGGTGCTCCTAAGCCTAATTCCTGCAGTTTCTTCCCACATATAGATACGACACGATCCTCAATGTTACACAATGTTTCATTATATATCAGATCATTATACCTGATGGAGGAATCGAGAAGCTGATAACGATGAAGAATATCACTTGCCATCTCATCTCTATAGGTAATCCATAACTGCTGAGGGTTCGAAATTGTGCACGTAGAAATTAATATGGCAAACAATTGCCTTACTCTTGTAGGAGCCTGACAAAGAACGGCCTCATCCATTGTGACAACCCAATGGTTATGATTCTCCAATAATCCAATAGCTGCGCATGTTTCTCTAAATGTTTCGTATTGACTGCCATTAACAATCTTCAAATATGCGAAGGAAGTTGGTCCCTTGATGTTATGTAGTAACATACGTAAACAAAAGAATTCAAAGTTACTGACATGCACAGCGTAAACCCGTCCAATAGTGTCTGATCTCTTCACTCCAGGCTGTCCTTCGACCAGCTTGCCTTGAACGCGCCTTCTCCATTCGTGGGCAGAAGAATTCCAAGTGTAGTATTGGGGAACATCTGGATAGAGCAGGGTCCTAGCAAAGGAATCAGTTTGGCATAATGAAAAAAATGCAGTCAGGGTTGTCCTTGGTGGATTACGCATTAGATGGGCAAGAGTGTTTTGATTGAAATATATCCGTTCTCCATTCTCAAGATGCACAGCTAAATGGATAACAGCTGGATGGCGTTGGTGTAAAGGGAAGCTGAGAAGACGCCAAACAGCTTCATTGCTGCTTATGTATCTGGCACACTGATACATTCGCACCTCATTTTGAGGGTCAGGACCTCTACCTTCTCTGCGTAAATTAATAATAGCTTGATCACTGCCCTTATTGACATATTTGCAAATATATTTTATTGCCTTAACAGAACTACAGTTCTCAACATTGATATGTGCACAAAACATCTTCGATAGCAATGGAGAATAAGGCACCACCCAACGATTGTCAATTGTGACCTCTTCTCGTCCACGTATTTTAACCTTTGCAGTAAAGCCACCTGCTTCAGGTGCGCGTCTCCTATATAAAGGATAACCATTCTCATTAGTCTGGGTTTCCAGCAAAAACTGTTATGGATATTTTTTAGAACAGCTACTATTCTTCATACAGGGAGACACAGGGTTGTACTCACCGCAAGGCCCATGTATCATATTCTTAACCACAATGTTATACAATAGCGGGTCTTGAATAGGATCTGGAAACTCAGCACATATAACAGAGTCTATCTGAGTGGGATGGAGCTTATTTGCTAGCCAAACTAATATGTGAGCATGAGGAAGTCCCCTTTTCTGCCATTCAACAGAATACATCCACGCAACTGCTTCTCCATATAATTGGCCTTTTGTTAGAGCCCCAATAAATTTAACTAATTTTTGCCGAAAAACCCGAGCTGTGATATCATGTCTATCCAGTTGTTTTTGTCCTGGTAACAACGCTGCAGATAGCTCTTCCCAAGAGGGGTTACTTGTAAAAGTAATAAAAAGATCTGGACGCCCAAATTTCCGAACATAACAAAAAGCATCCTGCGTATATTCTGCCAAATACCTGGGACTATTGACAAAACTTGATGGTAAAATGATCCTTTGACCCAAGCTATTAGGGTTAATATTTGCATCAGTTGACAGGGCATCGCGCAAATGAATATAACTCTCTGCACGCAAGTTTCTCTGGTGCAGCGTAATATAGCGCAAACGTTCACTTTCTACCTTCGCATACATATCGACCAGGAATTGATGAAAGAGCTGGCCAAATTGAACAATGACATTTGGACTATTTCGGCGAACCATAATAAAATAGCCATAAAAATCCATAGAAGACACTTTACTTGACAAAGGCTGGCTAGTGTTTGGGTCGATCTGAGGAATATGAAAAGAATATCCTTCTTGGCCTTTCCAGAAAATTAAAGGATATTGAAGGGCATCATAAAAGCGATGTGTGTCGCTAACATGTTGTATCAAATTATCGCGCTGATGTAAAACAATGTCACGTGAGCCAAACTGATTACCAGCTAAGACAACCGCAACCTCATCAGCTGTAGGAGCATTATACCGTCTAGGATGTTGACCAGGAGGTGTCCGATCAGCATTTACAACAACTCTGTATGCATCACTGGGGAGATTTTCAAGTGCAGTTTTAAACTGTTGAACCAGTAGATTGTGTTGGTGCAACATGCGCTGCAAACCCTGTACAATATTACGACGTACTCCCTGTATTTGCTGGCATCTTCGATCAATCTGAATATCATCATCATCATCGCCCATAAAATAGATCTGAAGAAATCTACTTGGCTGGTTCTCAGATGGCATAAGTGAACCTATTCTGTGGTAGACCTGGCCTTGGATAGAAAATGTGGTTGGAAAAGTAACAGAGTGGGTTTGGTTTTCAGCTCCAAATGATGTCATTTGAAAGCAGGAATTATATTTGCGAATATTACGCAAAAAAATGGACTGAATCAGAATTCTCTCCAGATAAAAGGCTGCGAAGTGGCTCGGGAGGTAAGTCAATTAATGGCAAACGGACTTTCCCGTTTGAACAGCACATTCCAGAAGACTCATCTTTCCATCTTAAGGCCCCACAAAACCTGCATGTAGTGTCCATCATCCCAAGGGAAATTAAAGGGTGCTTAAAGTATTCAACAGCAACAGAATAATTAAAACCTGCATTTTCCATAGAAGACCAAACGCTGCTGAAAAAATTATGTGTTCTAGTATTCCTCCGAGTAGAAGAATATATTTCTGAATGAGCCTGTAAGCGAGAATGGATGGGAGCAGGTGTCTCTAACGACCGCACAGCGGCTTGACGCGCAGACTGTGCACGCAATCTTCGAATATTCTGTCCTCTGGTTTCGCGCAGTCTGTAAGCATGCTGAACCCTAGAGCTATTGGAACGCTGAGAAAGATTGCTTCTCCTATGGCTTGGCATACCTACAAACACAAAGCATTAGTAAAAATAAAAATAAGGATAACTGAAAAAATGTAAAATATCAAGGGCTGAGAATGAAGAAAAAAATCAAAAATAGTGTATTAAAATAAGCTCGACTCATGACTAAGGCCAAAATAAAAAAATGCATAGAAATAATCTGAAAGGAGGGGAAAAATGCATAAAACTCAGTGAAAACGTAAAACAACTGATTAAAAAAAATCAAATGGAAGAAGACGTAAAAAAAAAAGTATAATTTGCGGAAAAAATATGCACAATAAATAAATGAGCAGCTACATATTAGGAAGCAGATAAATATAAATACTACCCAAACAAATGACAGCAAAACAAAAAAAAAAAAAGACAATGGAAGAAGGCCTAAAAAAAAAAGTTAATTTGGTTGAAAAAACTGCCCAATAAATTAAGCCTATATAGACATATATGAGCAGCTACATATTATGAATCAGATAAATATAAATACTACCTAAACAAATGACAGCAAAAAAAAAAGACAATGGAAGAAGTCCTAAAAAAAAAGTCTAATTTGGTTGAAAAAAACTGCCCAATAAATTGAGCCTATTGCTGAAAAAATATGCACAATAAATATGAGTAGAACATATATAGATATACATGAGCAGCTACATATTAGGAAGCAGATAAATATAAATACTACCTAAACAAATGACGGCAAAACAAAAAAAAAAAAAGACAATGGAAGAAGGCCTAAAAAAGAAAGTTAATTTGGTTGAAAAAACTGCCCAATAAATTGAGCTTATATAGATATATATGAGCAGCTACATATTATGAAGCAGATAAATATAAATACTACCTAAAAAAATGACAGCAAAAAAAAAAGACAATGGAAGAAGGCCTAAAAAAAAGTCTAATTTGGTTGAAAAAAACTGCCCAATAAATTGAGCCCACCCCTTAAAAAAAGCAGTTATTAAAAATGTATAGAAGCTGCTTACAATATAAAATATTGCATGGAACAAACATATATAGTAAAATATATGTAGTGAGCTATACAGAAAAAAACATAATTAGAAAATTATTTCTAAACAATAATCTAAATCGTAAATGATTATATGAATATATAATACAAAATGAATATTCCTTTTATGAGAATCAAACAGTATACCTTTGTCTAATTTGTATGAAAAAACTGCCCAATAAATTGAGCCTACCCCTAAAAAAAAGCAGTTATAAATGATAATAAGTATTAAACATATATAGTAAACAATATATAGTAAAACATATATAGTAAAATATACGTAGCAAGATATTAAAAAAAACATAATTAGAATTAGAAGAATTAGAATTAGAATTATATATAAATCTTACCTTTCGAAATACGCAGCGTGTATAAGCAAAACGTCTATTAACCAATCACAATCAAGTTCGTCGCGACCAGTACGGCGCCAAGCGGCAAAAGGCGCGAACTAATCCATTTCAGTTAAAAAAAAATTAAAAAAAGTACATTAACCTTTGTAGTTTTTTGAATAGCCTATATGTTAAACGAAATCTTCAGCTACCTACATGCGAAATTCCATAATGATTGAGTCAGTAGATTTTGCGTGATGCGATAACAAACATCGATTTCGCATTTCATTTTTATAGATATAAGGATAACAAACCTGAAAAATAGGTTTATTTGTTATTTAATAATGATTTTAAAAGAGGAATTATAATAAATATTCCTATTCAAGACCTAAAGTTCATGGTTCCTTGGTGCAAAAGCAAAATAGACTTGATGGTGGATTTTCCTCGGTGAATATGCGCCCTGTATAAACGCACTTTATGAATTTATTGAACGTATATATATTTTTTTTCTTATGTTTACGTAATTTTAATCCTTTATGTTCTTTATGTGAATTGAACTATGTGTATTATTCTTTTCCTTTATTTTGAATGAAACAACTTAAAACTGTACTTATGTACTATGTGATAGATTATATAATAAACCACTAGATACAATACTATATAAAGATCAAGCCGGTTCCATATTCTATTATAAAGTGCTTAATTTTAAGCTTTTGATGTAGACAAGGATAGGATTTTAAGACTCTTTAAAAGGTTATAGTGACTTTTTTATTGTAGTGTACATTCAGGAATACTCTTTGCCAATATGACGACATAAATGGCCTCATGTTCTGTTTGTGCTTCAAGAGAAATATAAATATTCGCCTATTTTTGTTGTGTTATTGGCGTGTCCAATGGAAAGCTTCAGATGTGATTTGTCTATTGACAGACTAATTAACACATTTCGATCTCATAATCATGACGACGTATCCTTCCAGTTCTATCTATCTCTATACCATATTAAGATCCATCTGGATAGGTGAAATATTGTGGAAGCATATGCTAATCAAAAATATATATACAAACTCGATTTTCATTGTTATATAGATACATGTTTAATATATATTTTTATTATTATCCCTAGTACACGTGGTACAGACTGTTTAGTCTTTGTGTGTTAGAACTGAGAATGACTAACAGTCATTGAGATCCCGGAGAATAATTAGGCTTGACTTTTTCAGTAATATTAAACTTTATTGCTTAATATGGTAATCCGAGAATATCAAAGGGCTTATTTACATATGTACAATTTTATCTTGCCTATCTTCAATTCTTTACGTTCTTAAACTTTATCAGGTTTTGCTTCCGCTTCCTTTGCTTTGTCTTTTAACCTGATCTTCCTTGATTTCTCCAACTTTATTCTCGCTAGCTAAAGTTTGTCTTCTTATTCACTCTTCTTCTTATTCAGACGTCTTCTTATTCAATCTTCTCCTTATTCAATCTTCTGCTTCTTGATCTTTAGTCTGTTGACTTTAACTTCGCTCTTCTTTGAACTTCCTCTCAGCGACTGCGACCTTTCTCTCTTCTACCTTACTTGCTATACCTTTTACCTAACTTCTAACTCGCGCGCGCTTTTCCGTTCAAATACCTTCTTTTATACAGCTGAGAAATGTCACGTGGGCGCACTCTGTGGTGATTTAGCGGCGCATCCCGTGACTCGCGCCATCTAGAGCCGCTTTCCCCAACCATTCTTAACATACCCCCACCCTCTTTGTGTGAGCACAAAGAGCTATATCCTCTTCGGAGGTCACTTCCAAGGGGTAAATCTTTTGGATGGGTCTTATCAACACACCCCGCTTTGTTTTTACCCTCGCGACTCTGATTTTTCCATCCCTGCCCGGAATCAATTCTTCTATCTTTGCCATTGGCCAGTCTATTCTCTTTTGATCCTCATTTCCAATAAGAACTATCTCTCCGATTCTAAGAGTAAACTCCGATCCCTCTTTTCCCTTTTGTACCAACAACCCCAGATATTCCTTTCTAAACCTCTGTCGCAATTCCCTCTTCATTTGTTGTAGCCCTCTCTGTTTCCTTCTGAATGTATCGGCTGTAATCTTTTCTATCTCAGGAAAATGGGTCGTCCTGTCCTGCAGAAACATAGCTGGTGTTAATGGGATTAGGTCATCGCTATTTTCTGTGATGTACGTCAGTGGTCGCTTATTAATGGTGGATTCTACTTCGATCAAACACGTTTCCAATTGTTCATAATTTAACTTTTTATGACCTAATATTTTCCTTAAGAGGTTCTTGATCATTCTAATCATTCGTTCCCAGAATCCTCCCCACCACGCCGCTGTAGGTGGATTTAACTTCCAGCTTATTCTTTGTTCTTGTGTTTCTTTTACGATTTTATCCCACTTTAAACGGGCAAACAAATTCCTTGTTCCCACCAGATTAGTACCGTTGTCACTATAAATAGTACTGGGCCTTCCTCGCCTTCCTATAAATCGACTTAATGCCAATATAAAGGAATCAGTCTCCAAACTTGATACCATTTCAAGATGAATTGCTCGGTAAACGGCACAAGTGAACAAAACCATCCACACCTTGGATCCGTCCTTTAAGTACAGGGGGCCAGCTAGGTCAATACCCACCACTTTAAAAATTCCAAGGGGTTCCGTTCTGTCATTAGGAAGTGGTGCACAAGAGATTTTGATAGGTCTTTGATCAAATCTTCGGCATTTCACACATCCCCTCACAATCCTTCCAATGGTTTTCCTTGATTTTATAATCCAAAATTTCTCTCTCATTATTGACATCAAGATATGTGTTCCCGCGTGATTGTTGCGCAGGTGTTCTTCCCGGATCATCAGATCGACCAGAGGATGTTTATGTGGCAGCAAAAATGGTCTTCGAAAGTGTTCACTTTCTTCACTGTATAGTAGTTTGCTCTCTACATATAGCAGTCCGTCAGAGAAGACTCCCACTCTCAGATTCTTACCACAAGTCTTCCCCGGTTCGAAAGCCTCTCTTTGTATAATTCCTACCATAGTTCTCTCTGCTTGTTCGATTTCTTCAGCTGATAATGATCCTGCACATATTCCTCTCTTGCAACTTCTTGATAAAAATCTTTTAATCCATCCAATCACTCTAAGGTTACTGGAATAGGAAGAAAATTTGGTGGAAAACCATCTCCTTTCCAGTGTAACCTCTGCTAGTACACATTCCTTACTTTCTATATTTACTTCCTCTTTGTTCACCATCAATTCGGTTTTCGGCCAATCGCCTGGATCCTTATACAACCAGTGGGGTCCCTTCCACCACTCCGTCTTAAGATAGCGAACAGCAGAACAACCTCTTGAAGGAAGATCAGCTGGATTCTCATCTCCTGATATATGTGCCCAGCTTTTTACGTCGGTTAAATTTCGAATTTCGGTAACACGGTTCTTTACAAATGTGTTCCAGGTTTGGGCTCTCGTTATCCATGTTATTGCTGTAGAAGAATCACTCCACATGTACGTTGGGTAATCCACTCCCAGAGCATTTCTTATTGCGTTCAACAGCCTTGCTCCTAAGACACAGGCCATAAGCTCGAGCCGCGGTATACTTATCTTCTTCAGAGGAGCAACTCTAGCTTTGGCCCACAGAAGAACTACTCTGACTGTATCCTGTACCACAGATCTAGTAAAGACAACAGAGGCGTAAGCTTCACAACTAGCGTCGCAGAAGACATGCAATTGCACGTCTCCCCCAGAGTCCAGGTACAGGCATCTAGGTATCACCACTTGATCTAATGACGCCACTTCATACAACCAGCTTCGAAATTCCTTCTCTATATCGGTCGGCAATTGCGCATCCCATTCCAACTTAAGATTCCACGTTTTCTGTAATAGAACCTTGGGGCTTATCAATACAGGACTCAAAAATCCCAACGGATCAAAGAACCTTTGTATGCAGGACAGCACAGTCCTTTTCGTCAAACTGTTCGGGACCTGGAATGGTCTGGTCACATTGCACTTCAACATGTCCTTCATGTTGTCCCATAAAAGTCCCAAAACAGAGACATCACTATCCGCCTGTGCAAAGACTCCCGTAATCGCCCACTGGTTCAATTCCATCTTGGCTTCTGTCATCAACTGTATAGAAATTTCCATGAAATCTTCTACCTCCTCTTCTTTCAGTGATGTTACGCAATTGTCCACGTAAAACGATTTCAGTAATTTCGTCGCTACAAACTTTCTTCCATCTCTAATGGATTCTAGGTGATATTCTATTACCGCAGCCAATAAAAAGGGGCTACATTTCAGACCAAAAACAACTCGTTTGTGTCTTAAACCTTTTGTCTCGTTTGTTCCCGTTTTCCACCATAAAAATCTCAGACAGTCTCTGTCCATTTCCTGTACGGAAATAGTCTGAAATGCCTTCTTGATATCAGCTACAATTCCAACCTTTCCCCGTCTAAAACGTAGAAGCGTCTCTGGTAAAATCTCTAACAGATTGGGCCCTGTCTCTAAACAGTCATTTATAGCCAAGCCATTCGCACCTTTGCAGGATGCATCGAAAATTGGTCTGATTGGGGTCGTTAAACTTCCTGGCTTATACACAGGTCGATGTGGCAGATAATGTATCTTGGAATCATTTATTCCCATCGGTATTTCCTCAATAAAGTCTTCCCTAATCCAGTCTCGCAACACGCCATCATATTCTTCAAATTTTCTCGTATTATAGAGTTGCTTAGTTCTCGCTACTAGTCTTCCATAAGCTATCGCCTGATTGTCATTTAATTCTTCCTTATTTTCCCGCCAAGATAAGGCGACTATATAACGTCCATTTCTTTCTCTTTTCACAGTTTTCTTGAACTCTGCTCTTACCCGTTCATCGTGTTCTTTTCTATTTTTGTCTGAGTCTGCGTCCTTTATCCCTAAGACTTCCAAGTCCCATAATTCCTCTATTCTGGCCTGATTCAATAGAGCTGTGTTCATAGTCGTAACTAGGCCTTCTTCCTGGTATGATGGGCGTCCACACAAGATCCAGCCAAACATAGTCTCTATGGCTGTTGGTCCTGACTTCAATTTTAACATTCTACCTGTTAAGCACTCACCGAAATAATCACTCCCTATTAAGATATCAATCTCCCTGTTTTGAAAGTCCTCGTTATTTAGTTCCACGTGATGAGAAATAAGTTCCTCCACCCACTGACCCATGGGAATAGAGGTGGTCCTACCGCAAATGGTCTTTTCTTCCAGGACATCAATACCGATCTTATTTCCCTTCCTGATGTTTTCCAGTTGGATTCTATAGATGCCGTGTTTCTCTACTCTGGTCATCCCTCCTCCAAATAACGCCTTCTGTATTTGTCCCTGACCAATCCTTTCTAGGTTTAACTGTCCAATCAATGCTCTTCTGATATAGCTTCTCTGGCTTCCGGAATCGAATAAAATCCGTACTATTCTTTGTCCTCTTGGACTCGCTACCCTAGCGCTTACGATCATCAGCAGTACTTCACTGGAGCATGTTTGGTTAGCCATTGATGTTGAAGGAGACTCCAGGTTGTCCTCTTTTACCTCTGTTTTCTTCTCGTGTACTTCTCCTCTTCTTCTTGAGCACATCAGTTCGACGTGTCTGCCTTTACATGTGAAGCACTCACATTCACTTCTGCACTTTCTTGCCACATGTCTTCTCCCCAGGCACCGGAAGCAGACCTTTGCCCCGGCAGCCCTTTGCTTACGCTGCTCCAACGTCATTCGTTTTGCTCTACTACAATTTCTTGACCTATGTCCAGTCATATCACAAAAGACACAACTCTCGTCGTCGCCCTGGTTCAAAAGATGTGCCGCTGTCGGAGTTGTTCTTCTCTGGATCTCCTTTTCTGGCATCTTTTCTGCTCTTCCGAATCCCGCTCGTACAAATTCC
Organism: Cordylochernes scorpioides; assembly: GCA_030710605.1. Lineage (NCBI taxonomy): Eukaryota > Metazoa > Arthropoda > Arachnida > Pseudoscorpiones > Chernetidae > Cordylochernes > Cordylochernes scorpioides. The sequence goes on from CP092867.1 coordinate 60,618,225, forward strand.
AGGCGTTCAGCTCCCCTAATCTCTTCCTTTATGAATTTTAAAAAGATTCCCCAGTCTCTGGGAGCTGCCAGGTTCTCCTGCGTTATCCCCCGACTGGTATCCCGCTTCTGGTCTCCGCTGCCATATCTGCAGCACCTGTTCAGGCAGGCTGGACTCCACCATCGGGTACAGGAACACGGCGTTCCGATCGGCAGTCACCCCCAATGACTCCAACGATCTCAATGATGCCATAAGAGGGTCGTACAGATCCGCCAATGTTCTCCTCTGAGAACTTGCTCTTTCCACAATTAACTCAAGTAACTGTCTGACATACATCTCTGTCAACAGTACTCGGTCACCAAACTTCTCCTGTAGAGCCTCTATGGCCTTTGTATAATTGGCCTCTGTTACGGTGTAACCCTCTAAAAATTTTTGGGCTCTTGAACCCTTAGTCACCGCTTGATGGAGGTAATGGAATTTATCTACCCCGCTCAAGCTGTCGTCCTGGTGTATCCTCTCAAATTGCCCCCACCATGGCAACCATTCCTTCAATGTCCCGTTGAACTTTAAAAGTTCCAACTTGGGCAATTTGCAAATTCTTTTTTCCATTGATGCAGATGTAGAACCTTTTCTTTCCTGTTGAACCGCCGCAATAGATTCTAACGCTTCCTGCACCTTCACTTCGATTGTGTCTCGCATACATTCATATGCATTGCATCCTTCCGCCTCAGCCAAGAACAAGTCTTCCGAGGCATCCTCCTCTGTTAGCAAGCTCCCAATCCTTCCATTCAACGCCTCCACTTTCTGCCCTAATCTTTTTAGTTGTAGATGTAGAGCCAATATTTCTATTCTATTCGTAGGATCATCCTCCATTATCCTTTCAATCTCGGCTACCTTCTTTGTCATCAATCCTCTAAGAGGAGATCTCATTTTCTTTAAAGCTTCCATTCTCTCCAGGATCACGTCCGGCTCACCACTATGTTTAGTCTTTGTGTGTTAGAACTGAGAATGACTAACAGTCATTGAGATCCCGGAGAATAATTAGGCTTGACTTTTTCAGTAATATTAAACTTTATGCTTAATATGGTAATCCGAGAATATCAAAGGGCTTATTTACATATGTACAATTTTATCTTGCCTATCTTCAATTCTTTACGTTCTTAAACTTTATCAGGTTTTGCTTCCGCTTCCTTTGCTTTGTCTTTTAACCTGATCTTCCTTGATTTCTCCAACTTTATTCTCGCTAGCTAAAGTTTGTCTTCTTATTCACTCTTCTTCTTATTCAGACGTCTTCTTATTCAATCTTCTCCTTATTCAATCTTCTGCTTCTTGATCTTTAGTCTGTTGACTTTAACTTCGCTCTTCTTTGAACTTCCTCTCAGCGACTGCGACCTTTCTCTCTTCTACCTTACTTGCTATACCTTTTACCTAACTTCTAACTCGCGCGCGCTTTTCCGTTCAAATACCTTCTTTTATACAGCTGAGAAATGTCACGTGGGCGCACTCTGTGGTGATTTAGCGGCGCATCCCGTGACTCGCGCCATCTAGAGCCGCTTTCCCCAACCATTCTTAACACAGACCATAATAATCATGGTGATTAGAAGTAGGCAACTGCTTTTACTGTAAGTGTACTACATGTCTACACATGTGAAAAACAGTTAGAATTTGCACTTATAAATGTGACAGAGCCCCGTTTGGTTACTTGCACTCGCTGGTGGGGTTGAACCTTTGCAAGGATCGGAGGCCACTGGAGCATTTTTCTATAAATCAGAAAAAAATTTCCAATGTGAGAATCGAACCCGGAACTTAGCGGTCGAAAACGAACGGTTTAGACCATTCTCCCACCGATCCTCCCTGTTTAATATGAATAAAGGTAATATACCCACCCCTAGATGATATTCTTTACACATACAGAAGAATGTATCTTAATATAATTTCTTCTTATTCGCGGTAATGACTCAACAGAACAATGGGATTTGTCAGAATGCATTTTTCCGTCGTCACTCTCCTCTCATTATCGCTGGTGCCGCTGGTGTGGTCCGCCGGTCTGTCTCAGCAGGACATCAAGACCATACTGGACGCTCACAACAATTACAGAGCCAACGTCCAACCTACAGCTACCTTCATGAAGGCTTTGGTGAGTATTTACTTTCTTTATCAACAAATTATCTCGATATTTTACTTTTGTTTTTTGTATCAATCTCTCAAGTCGAGCAGATGATTTAGGTGAAGAAAATTTTATTCCGTTAATAATATTTGTAAGATCAAAAAACTTGCGCATAAAATTAAATTCAAAAGACAAAAACCTCTCGCAATCAGTATCTTTTATTATTACAAATAACGGACGCTAGCTTTCGAACAATTAGTTCTTCAACGGGCGTTAACAGGTAAAAACGCCCGTTGAAGAACTAATTGTTCGAAAGCTAGCGTCCGTTATTTGTAATAATAAAAGATACTGATTGCGAGAGGTTTTTGTCTTTTGAATTTAATAATATTTGTATTCTCTATTTCACATGTGTTTTCTAAGTAGAAAACGCGCCTCTTCTGAAGATTATTGTGCTTATTTATGATTTTTAAAAATCATCAAATTATGTAAATGATCACACATTTAAGTGTATATTATTTTAAATCGGCCAAATATTGTAGCTTTTTCAGTAAAAAAGGAAGCCTAAAGCTCTAGAAAAAAACCTCTCGCAATCAGTATCTTTTATTATTACAAATAACGGACGCTAGCTTTCGAACAATTAGTTCTTCAACGGGCGTTAACAGGTAAAAACGCCCGTTGAAGAACTAATTGTTCGAAAGCTAGCGTCCGTTATTTGTAATAATAAAAGATACTGATTGCGAGAGGTTTTTGTCTTTTGAATTTAATAATATTTGTATTCTCTATTTCACATGTGTTTTCTAAGTAGAAAACGCGCCTCTTCTGAAGATTATTGTGCTTATTTATGATTTTTAAAAATCATCAAATTATGTAAATGATCACACATTTAAGTGTATATTATTTTAAATCGGCCAAATATTGTAGCTTTTTCAGTAAAAAAGGAAGCCTAAAGCTCTAGAAAAAAATGTGTATTGTAGGATGTTTTCGAGTAACTGATAGAATATAAAAAGGAAAATGATAAATCTGTAGATTCAATCAATATAAGCTTATTATTTTATTATTTACCTTTAATCCACAGAAAACTCACAACTACCCCCCCCCCCCCCCCCAATTTTAAAGAATTGCACCAGGCCAATGAAGCATCTTCAATAAGGTGTAGGTTCAGAATATTAAAATAATTTGCACAATATCACCTTTAAACAAGATCAACACAGTCAATAGGAATTATAGAGAGGTGTCCCATCAATTAACGAGGTCCTATAGTCAATGCTCTGTTGATTTGTGTGTGTTGTGTTGTGTGTGTGTGTGACAATTGACAATTAAAAAAATATTTATTGTCATCTTAGACAATATTACATATTTTCAATCATAGGGAGAGAAAAAGAAATAAGAAGATGAGAAGAGAAGAGAAAATATATACATGTACTAGCGAACCCGGCCACGCGTTGCTGTGGCTAAGTTGTAATATGTTAAATTAATATTATACTAAACTATTCAGTACAGTAAAGTTAATATTCACTTATAAAGATAAAAATGTTTTAGCCGATCTAAAGCCCTACGGAATTGAGAATGGAACGTTACGTTAAAATTTGAAAGTAATTTATATATATATAGATAATATAGCCCTTTATAATCACTGCATTAATAAATGTCAGTGAACTTGTTTATATGTATTGTTTTTTGTTTTTGAGATATTCTAATAGAACGTTCTCACAATTTTTGTAAAATATTTATATATGCACAAACACAGAATTTAAAAATATGTCTTAAAATTTGCTATAATTATTGTTATAAATATTATTTTAAAATAATTCGCCAGAAATCGTCCCGGTAGTATACTAAACAACTTCCCAAAGTTTCATGGCAAACATCTAAAATAAAATAATACTTTTAATACTTTGCTACAATATTAAAAAGAGGGGTGCTTAGGTGTTTAAAATGTAAAATGTGCTCTAAATAGTATTACATAGAGCCTTCATAACAAACATATTTAAAATAAACCAATTAAAATATAATAATGCTGTAAAAAAAGACTTTGCTACAATAATATAAAAGAAATGAAAATAAAAAAAGACACCCACGCTGAGCCTCGAACCTAGGTTTGTTATAAATATTATTTAAAAATTGTTTATGTTAATTTTTATTTTAAAAAGCCTACATTTTAAATAAAATAATATTTTTAATAATTTGCTACAATAATATAAAAGAAATGAAAAAAAAAAAAAACACCCACGCTGAGCCTCGAACCTAGGTTGTGGGGGTACGAAGCTGTGTACCTAACCTATAGGCTAAGCTTGACGTTTCAAATACGCTCATGCGAGGCTATTTCAGGCCATACGCCTGCCGCGAGGGGGCGCTGATTGCGAGTGAATTTACGTTTTATTGTAAATAAAAATGCAACGAAAGGTTATTTCTAAAGAGTAATTAGCCAGAAACCATCCCGGTAGTATACTAAACAACTTCCCAAAGTTTCATCACGATCGGTTGAGCGATGTAGAAGATTATCACTTACGGACGGACCAACAAACATTCATTTTTATATATATAGATGAAACATATTTTACAAGATGGTGATGGGAGATGGAGGAAGAAAACCTCGGCGCTGGAGGGTCCTGGACCAGGCGATGAGCGGGTCTTTCACTGCTTCTCCGAGCCCAACCTGTACAAAGTAGCGATAAATTCGCAAATTTGCCGAAGCCAAGATGGAAAGAGCGTCGTCCTCAAGGCCGGACCCGCCGAAGATCCAAGCCTGCAGGTCAGGGGGCCGCCCTATGATGTTGAAGGCCTCTCTGATGAGAGGCCTGATGGAGGGACAGCACCAGTAACGGTGGCTGAGGGAGCGGTCGATGGACCGCAGGCAGGACAGGAGGGGCCGACCGAGGCAGGATGGTCCGGATGGGGCAAGGCGTGGAGGGCCAACTTGAGGGCCGCGTCGGCCTCGTGGCCCGAGTAGGCGCAGCGCCGCAGTGAGGCCCAGTCGATCCTGGATGGTGGATTGATGGTGGGCATCCATCTCGCCAGGAATCTGGAGATGGGCGTGGCGGCGAGGCGCGGGCGATCCAGGGCCCTTCGGGCCGAGCGGGTCGTGAGGCTGTTGAGGAACGGCGTAGCCGTCCCTCGCAGCACCACGGCTGCAGCTAAAGAGCTAGATGAGGGTGCAGACTCCGCCCCGAAGCCCACGGCGTTCTCGGAGGTCAGCCTCCGACAGAGGGCGCCCAGGGCCGCGGCGTCAGCCAGGGCCGAGCGCGTAGGACGGGCGATGAGGTGTTCCTCCTCGATGAGGTCCCGGACTCGGGCTCCGCTCCAGCGGGCGGGGGCCAGGAGGTCGGGAGGGCGGAGGAACCGGAAGCCGCCGATGAGGGGGAGGTCCAGCAGCTGAGCCGTGGGGACCGCCCCGTGGTTGAGGCCCAGGATGTTGGAGGCCTCCTCCCATAGCTTCAGCAGCCGGAGACGGCGGGGCTGGAAACGGGTGCCGTCCGGTGGAGGGTGGATCCCCGCTGTTGCCGCCGACCAGCCAGCTGAAGGCATTTCTGCCCCCGCGGAGCGCGACCTGTACCCCCTTGAGGCAGGCGAGCTGGAGCTGGGTCGCGAGGTCGAGAAGGCCGAGGCCTCCGATGGCAACTGGCCTCGCCATGACGTTGGCGGGAAGCCACGCCGTGTGGTCTGGCCCCCAAACGAACCTCGCCAGTCGGGCCTGCAGCTTGGCGATGGTCGGGGGTGATGGGAGGTATTCATGCAGGTGGTGCTGGATCGTGGACCCCACCAGCGTGTTCGCCGCTCTTGCTCGTCCGACGAGGGAGAAGCCGCGGGTGAAGGGCGTCCATCTGCGGCACGCAGCCTCCAGGAGAGCCAGGAGATGCTGCTCCCGGTGGGCGACGGTGCTCCTGGGGGCGATGTCGAGCCCGAGGATCCTGATGGAGGTGGTCGACCAGGAGGCGCCGAGAGGGGAGACGCCGCGGTTGCGCCAGGCGCCGCACCAGAGGCCAGCGCTCTTCCGGAGGTTCACGCCAACTCCGGAGGCCTGCCTATAGTCTTCGAAGACGGTCGCCACCCGCTCGAACTCTCCGTCGCGATGGAATAGGAGGACAATGTCGTCGGCGTAGGCGATGACATTGCCCACGCCGAGGGTCAACTCCAGGCGACGTAGCAGCGGCCCCGTGGCGATGCTGAAGAGTGCGGCGCTTACGGCGCAACCCTGACTGAGGCCGTTGAGAAGGCTGTTGAATGAAAGCCTCCGGCCCGGATGGTGGCGTCCACCCCGGCGTAGAGGATGTTAATCCAGGCCATGAAGGCCGGCGGGAGGCGGAGGGATGTTAGCAGGGACTCCAGGAAGCCGCGGTCCAATGAGTCAAAGGCGGACTCTAGGTCGACGCCCATGACGGCCAGCGGCGAGCCAGGGCGGTGGCCTCCTCGATGGCGTCCGTCACCATGGCGATGTTCCATGACGGGGACCTCCCGGGGACGGCGTAGGTCTGGCATTCCGGCACAAGGGTCCGCAGGTGGGGCTTGAGGCGCCGGTGAAGGATGGCGGCCAGGACCCTGTAGTCGGCCGAGGGCAGCGCGACGGGCCTGTAGCCATCAAGGCCGTGACCTCCGCGGGTCTTGGGCACGAGGCAGATGGAGCTGCGCCGCGTCGACGGAGGCAGGGCACCGCGGAGCCGTGAAGCCGCGAACACCCGGGCCAGAGCTTCCGCGAAGAAGTCCTCGTTGAAGGCGACGAGGAGTTCGCACGGCAAGCCGTCCCAGCCGGGGGCCTTTCCGCGAGGGAGGTGCTCGATGGCGTTGGCGATCTCGCTGGGGCTGATGTCCGGCCGGTGGAGCGGGTCCTCCTCACTCAGCTCGCGGGTGGTAGTGGGCGCGCTGATGGCGATGAAGGCAGCTCCCGCAGCTGGATCGGTGGTGGGACGGGCGAAGCGGGGCCGGAAGGTCGCGAACGCCCTCCGCCGAAGCTCGGGGCCCTCGATGACGTTATCTTCGTCGTCCCTGATGACGCTGACCGGGCGTCGGAGGCGGATGGCGCGTGCCAGGTCCGGCAGCGATGGGTAGTCGGCCCGGATGGAGGAGGCCTCGAGCTGCGCCGCGATGTAACGTCTCGCCCTGTAGACGTAGCTGTCGCTGGCAGCGTGGCGTGGGTCGTGCAGGGATCTGGCCTCCGCCAGCAGCCCCGCCTTGATGGAGGTCCACCTATCCCAGAAGGTCCCGTCGTCGTCAACGTGCGCTGTGTCTTCCTCCAACTCCCGGATTTAGCCAGCCAGATGTTCGAGAGCAAGGCCCGAGCGGAGCATCGCGGCCAAGCGAGGCGGGTGGAGGAAGAGACGGCGGTGGTGGGCGGGCCCACCTGGAGCAGCACAAGGCGGTGGTCCGAGAGGTGGTAGTGGCTGGTCGCGTAGATGGACACGCGATCCAGGACTCCAGCAGGGACGAGGATCCGGTCCAGGCGGTTGGATTCGACTTGGTCGCCGTGCATGGCGACTCTGGTGGGCAGGTGGGCGGCATCGAACTGGGTGGCCACGTCGACCAGCGCGGCCAGGTCCAGAAGAGCGGCGAGGGCATCCGACGATGACGATGATGAGGGGCCCCGATCCCTGATATTAAAATCGCCGATGATCCAGCAGGCCTCCTCCTGTGCCGCTGTCGCCGCCAGGAGCTCCAGTTGCCGGTTTCTCTCCCGGGGTTCATGTGCCAGATGAACGGCGATGGCCGTCATCTCCTCGCCGTGGACATCTATGGCTGCCAAGGCGATGTGGCCCGGCCACAGGATGCGCTGTTGCAGCACGGCTACGCCTGGTCCGAAGACGCAGGCGAGTCCAGATCCCGAGATGGCTACGGGATGGGCCAATACAACAGCGCTGTAGCCGAGGCAGAGGTCTTGGCCGCTGCCCAGATGAAATGCGTTTGTCTCCTGGACAAACGCGATGTCCAAGTGATGTTGCCCGAGGAGATGACAAAGGGCAAGGCTCCTCCCCCGAGTGGCGAGCCCTCGCGCGTTGATGGTGGCGACGCGGTGGTTCATTGGCGCTGTAGACCACGCAGGACCTTCCTGGTCTTCTGGAGGGTCTTGCGGATGGTGGGGTTGGAGTCTGGGCACGAGGCCTTGAAGGTTTCGTGCAACTCGTCGAGGGTGGCGACCTGTGCCTCTGTCAGCGTGGGCGCTAGCCTCTTCATGGTGGTTTCAGAGGTGAGGAGCTGCTGTGCGTCCTTGCAGTTAAGACCGGGCAGCTTGTCCCAGTCGATGGAAAGGGTGGGGGTCTCCTCGATGTGCTTCAGCAGCTGTTTGAGTGCGGATTCTCCCCGGGCAGGCGTGGAGGGAGGTGAGGTCATCTTCTCCACCGCCATCTTGTGGTCGAGCGAAGGGATGCCAGGCTCGAGGGGCAGCCAGGGGAGCAGGGAGGGCGGCAGGGGCGGGCTGGGCGAGATCCATCGGTTCGGCGGGATGGGGCGCCAAGGGGATCGCCGGAGCCTTGGTTGATTTCTTCGCCGGCTGGACAGGGGACGCCGGTGTTGCGGGCGCAGGTGCCGGCTTCCTTGGCTGCTGAGGAGGAAGAGGGGGAGGAGGGGGGGAGGCCTTGCGTCGGTGGGAGACGCTGCTTGCCTGGGGCTGCCGTTCCCTTGCCTGGCGAGCGCTGGGCAGTTGGCTCTGCGGTGGCCCTGTTTCCAACATTTCGAGCACTTGATGCCAAAGGAGAGGAAGGCAGACAGGGTGTCTCCTTTGGACTTGATGGTCATTCTGGTGGGCAGCGACTCCAGACGCACACCCTCGCGGAGCAGGATGAACGCCTCCCGGCGGCCGTCGTTGAAGGTATACTCCCCCATCTTGATCATGATGGGGGCGATGGAGGTCACGGTGCCGAAGTTGCGCAGGGCCTCCACGATGGCGCTGTCCTCGACGAAGCCGGGCAGATTTGCGATGACGATGCGTTCTGCCCTTTTTCGGAAGGGGAAGACCTTCAGGTGAGTTCCCTCGATGTCAAATCCCACCTCCACCAGACGGCTCGCATGGTCCTTGGTCGCGAGGCCCACGAAGTAGTGGCCGTTCATTCTGTTGAATTGGCTTATTCTCCCTGGCCCTCCGACCAGCATGCCAATTGCCTTGAGGTAGGAGTAGTCCGGGATGTCAGGGCACAACTCCACGAAGATGTAGTTCTCGTGGTTGGTGGTGGCCTGCCTCGCCCTGGCTGCGGCGATGTTGGCGCGCGTCGCCTTGATTTCATGGGGCGGCATTGACCTCGACCCAGATGGCCGCTTCTGCTGCTGGGAGCTGGGCTTCTCAGCAGGCCTGCCAGGCTGCTTTGCGGCGTGCTCCGGCGATGAAGTGCGGCGCCTTTTCTTGCTCTTGACAACGGTGTAGCCGTCGTTGGCGTCGACATCCGCCATCTCGCTGTCGGCCCAGTTGAGCGAGGTCGGGTTGGGTGATGTGTCGCTGGTCGAGGCAGCAGTCGGCGGCGTCGTGACGTCACCACGCGCGGCGGCCAGATTTGCATGCATGTCGCCTGCCGGCGAATTTGCATATTTTTGAATTTCAGAAGAAATTTCATTAGTAGTTTTCATATTTATTTCTTTTGGCGATAATTCCTCGCCTGTTGGTAGCAGGATGCTGGGCCTTTCAGGCGCTTCTTCAGCACATCCTGGGCTTTCCGCCAATACCTCACTTGCCTCACGCGCCTTTTACACGCACTCAAAAGGCGAAAACGGCGGAGCTCGCAAAAGCGTGGCCGCACGCTCGAGTGTGTGTGTGTGTGTGTGTGATACTCTCTTCCTCTACTATCTAATGGATTTTTTTTTTCAAATGAAAAATAGATCGAATACCATTTTAATAACTTTCGATATCAGTGGCTGGACCCAAGTCAGGCTCTAAAACGAGTACATAGTGAGCATAGCATGGATTTAAAAAATAAATTATTTGAGGAGAGCAGAATTCTAAATGTCTAATGGGATAACCTATATCCTGGTGATCGGTGAATTACGTTGAGCTATATTGAAGACCGATTTGAAAATGTTAAAGTAGCAGTAGGATTACACATTGATAAGTTGTGTATTCTCGATGTTTTTTCATAGTAGTAAAGTTTACCTCACTCACTTCGTCTATATAAATATCATGAACTCTGTCGAATAATGCATGTAAATTTTTCAATATTTCATTCTAAGTTCTAATTTGTTTGTTGTTTTGTTTCCTCTGTATTAGGCGCAACTATTTCAATATCGCGCCTGGCTGATTGATATATAAAATTTTAAAAATCGCAGTAAAGACAGTTGAAATTTGAATTCATTTTTTTAAAATTCATTTGTGTGCTTAATGTTTTTATATCTTATATATTGATGGTGCATTATTGCCCTACTTTTAATTATCATGATATTGAATATTTTAATATTTTCCTAATTTTAAATACACATATACACTGCGTGACATTGAAAATGGAACACCAAGAAATAGTGGCCAGAAAGTGATGAAACTCGGCAGACAGAGAGAGACAGGGACGAAAAATAAGTGATCTATATTTCAAAATGATAGTCATAATACAGAGCGAAACGGCGTCGGCTTAGTGGCAAGTAGGACCACCGCGGACGGCGATGCACGCAGCAACACGTCTAGGTAGAGAGTCAATCAGAGTACGGATGGCGTCCTGAGGGATGGCTCTCCATTACCTCTCAACCATTTGCCACAGTTCGTCTTCTGAACGCGGCTGTGGCAAGGCATGCAAACGGCGTCCAATGATGTCCCAGACGTGCTCGATTGGTGAGAGATCAGGAGAGTACGGTGGCCAGGGAAGCATCTATACATCTTGCAGAGCTTGTTGGCTAATGCGAGCAGTGTGCGGTCGGGCGTTATCCTGCTGATAAAGGGAATTGGGTACCCCCTGAAGGTAGGGGAGTGTCACCGGTCGCAGCACATCATCAACGTATCGTTGGGCCGTCATAATGCCCTGAATACGAAGTAAAGGTGACCTGGAATCATACGCGATTGCGCCCCAAACCATGATTCCACGTTGTCGCACGGTGGGGCGTTCCACAATTGCTGCCAGATTGGACCTTTCTCCACGTCGACGCCACACGCGTACACGGCGACTATCACTGGACAAGCAGAAACGCGACTCATCTGAGAACACGACCCTGTGCCATTCCGTCATCCACGTCGATCTAGCCCGGCACCATTCCAAACGTTGGCGCCTATTCGGTGGGGTCAATGGCAATCTTCTTAGCGGACGGCATGAGTGCAAGCCATTAGCAACCAATCGACGGGAAATGGTTCTGGTCGAGATGGAATGATCTAGGGTGTCTTGCACATGTTGCAGGATGGCGGTACAAGTGTCTTGTGGGGCCGCCACTGCTTGTCGAAGGATACGCCGATCCACACGTGCTGACGTCACTCTGGTTGCACCGACATTCCTATAAATTGCCACATTTCCTTGTTCCAACCATCCTCTCCACAGTCGGTGCACCGTGGACGCACCAAGGTGTGTATCAGCTGCGATTTGACGTATGGACCAACCTGCCCTTTTCAGTCCGATCACCATGCCCCTCGTAAAAGCGTCTGTCTGCTTGAACTGCCTCCGTTTACGATGACCTGGCATTCTCTGTTATTACACGTGTCTTTTGACACATGAACAAAATTTCTACAATGATTTTCCTTGAAGAAATAACGACACGAATACTGTCCTTTCTGCAAGTTCCTTCCCTTATATCTTACTCCATGTGCGCACGAGAGCTGCGCATTTTACATCATTTGCATAACTCGGTTAGGCGCGTCTACCCTGAAATTTGCATAATTTTCTGGCCACTATTTCTTGGTGTTCCATTTTCAATGTCACGCAGTGTATATAATGGCATATCCTGACCACCAGCATATGAACCTTTTTAAAATTATGTTTTAATTATTTTCTTTGTTCACATACATATATATCTCGCTACTCTAATATTGAGTTGGGCCGAAATGAGCGAAAAAATAATTTTTTCACTAAAAGTTATAAGTTATTTATGAAATATAAACCTATCATTTTGTGTGTGATAAGGTAGATAATATTGTCGGACAGAAAATACTCTATTCTTATTTTTTCAGGTAACCACACTAGAATATTCAGTGAGGCTATACAATATGTCATCTTTGCAAAGAAAAACAGAAATTAAAATATCTCATTACATCTTTGGGGCCCAGTATATTAGCGAATAAAGAAAGACGTTCATGACAGCCAACTTACCTCAGTGCAAAGTATTTTAACCAGCGCCATATCAAGTCGAATGGTTGCTCTTTCTCGAAAAAAAAATTACAATGCAGTAATCAAGAAAATGAACTTGGATTTATCGTTTTCTCCTCCACGGTATGATGGTGATTGATCATCGCTGCAAGCCGATAATGATAGAAGAGAATATTAATAACATTGGTGTCTTAATAAAGGCTTTGTTTGTGATAAGAAATATAGAGAAAATCTCATTTAGCAACTAAGTATAATAATAAGTACTAAAATATTGATAGAATTCGTATGAATGACATTCATATATAAATATATATTCGAGATTTATTCCACACAAGTTACAATGGGAGGACTTTGTGTGCATAATATCGTACAGGTAATATATTGAAAGTGGTTTTATTTCATAGTATGACTATGCATTGAATGAAGATATTAATACGAAAATGTTACTTTTACAAATAAATCAAATTTTCATCGCAGTAAGGACAGTAGAAATTTGATTTATTTGTAAAAGAAACATTCGGTATTAATGTCTTCATTCGTTGTATATAGAGAGCGCGTTATTGCCTTGTATGCCTATGCATTATTAAGGCTGCCAACATATTTCAGAGAACAGATAATATCAAATATAAACCATAATTATCATTATTTGAATAGCAATGTGTTCTTTTGGATAGAACTATTGTTAATGCACATTGAACAAGGTGTTTATAATACGACAATATCTTGTGTGTAGGTGTGGGACACCAAATTGGCGGCCCGCGCACAGAAATGGGCAAACACGTGCTCGGACGACCACGAAGCCGTTGCGGTCACCCAGAATCTACACGGGAACACAGAACAGAGTGGAATCATGCAGGCGGCTGTAGACGACTGGATGACTGAAGAACCTTACTACGACTTTGATAAAAATGTCTGTATTGATGATATTGAATGTGGCCACTTCAAAACTGTAAGTGTTGTTTGTATTTCTTTTGTTATATATTTTCTTATTCCTATATTCTAAGATGTCATATTAACGTATCTTTGTTAAAAAATATTGGTATTTCAATATCACTATATATATATATGCATGATAATTAGGTAATTATAAAATAAGAGATAAAACTGTTTGGTAAATAAGAAGGATTAGTAGAATATTGATCGAATAAATATATTATAATCAATTAGGTTTCAATATACCCAAACCTAAAAAATTAGGTTTATTCTGGCTTTAACACTTCTTCTATAAAAAGTTTGGGGACGAGTGATTAAATCCCTCGATACGTGAATGACCTTCACCTATTATTCATGGTTGCAAATATCATAGGCTAGGTTGCTCTTTTCGAATGATACCTAGTGTAACCAGAAACTTCATCTACTATCGAATAGGTATTTGTCACTGTATAACTATTTGGGCGTCCCTTAAACGCCTGTTACAAAATTAAATAACAAATTAATTCATTTTAAATATTATATTTTAAGCTTATCGGCGACCCCAACTGTACCTTTTCAATAATAACTGTATTTGCTATTGATTTGCATTTAATTCTAAATGAACTGTTATCAAAGAAAGAGGCATTTCTTTTAGTACATGGATACTATTCTCCCGCAAATTCATGTTTTGAATGAGAAATATATCTACGAAAAAGAAGTAAAATTTAAAGTGACTTAAAAACCCATTAAAAATCTTATTTTTCTTTTATTATCTCTCTTTGAATTGTTCATTTTCACCTTATTTTACATATTGAGCATTTATACATTTTGGTACATCGCTTTTCCTATTCATAAAATTTCCATGTGTTTTCTCAGACTCCCATCCCTTTAAATTTATTTTTCCCCTTCGTAGTTCCTGTGCTCGTTTCCAGTTTGCTTTGAATTTATGACTCTAGGTTTACATAGATTTTGGCCCAATTGTTATGCTTATTCTATTCCCAGTGAAAGAAAGCAGGTACCTGATTCAGTTTAAAAAAAAAATAACAAAAGCAATAAAAATAATAATAAAAAACCCATAACAATTTGGAAAATTCAATAATGTTGTCTTTTGACATCTAATCTATGTGTATCTCCTTTTTACACGAAGAAGCATTCCTGTTTCTGTCCAATTAAAATATATATATATCTCAACATTGATATAACTATTCCGATAGACCATCCCTACAACTGCTTGAATTCTGCCTATCACACAGCTACTTGATCTACAACAATCTACTTGAAACGAGAGTTATTTACATTAGTACTAGTATATATTTACATATATGACTCAGATAGATAATATGATGACCCTACAGCTCTTTCTGAATATATCAATTTGAATCTACGCGATATACTTTGCGCATAGATAACAGTTCCAATATATCCAAATCATCTTCCATTATTTATATAAACAACAAAAAACATTTTCATAAGTTTAGAGTTTAAATAATAGAAAATAGCTCTCAGCCATTCTTTGATATCAAATATACAGTTACTGGTGACAATATCTATTTTAGCAATTATCAGAATACAACACACTACCGGAACATTTCTAACAAAACGTTCATAAAACTAATACATATATCCATTGTAGTAAAATAAGGGATTCAAAAAGTGAAAAATTCATATACTATTCAAAATATTGATAAACAATGACTACCTAATCAACTTAAGTAAGACACAATCCTACATGCCAAAGGCTACAATAAATTTGAATACTCCCGCTCAAAACATTTTCTACCTTTCGGTTGATATTGACCCGATACCGTAACAGCAGACATCTAAGACACAACTCATTTATCCTTTCAACAAAACAAACTCCAGCCTGGAAACAGAAATGATGTTTTATAAAATTACTTTCAGTTCCTGCATATTCAGATTCATAGGTGAAGCAGGAAAATTTTCAGAAGTAAATGAAACAGCGCAAATCTTTCCTCAAAATTATGGATCACTATCTTTATGGGTTATGATCGAGAGCAAGCCATTTTGAATAACTATTTTCTAGACTAGAGCTATTAAAAAATCATATATCTTAACATCCTCAACAAACAAGAAAGATTTTTCCTAAAATGTTGGTCCTCAAAATTAAAAAAAAATAACTATCAGAAAAAATGAATATCCCGTGACTACCTGCAATTTACAAAAATAATAATTCGGGAAAAGCTCGTCAACAGCCCACCTTGGCAGCATTACGGAGATGCATTTACCTCGTGGCAAACTGTTTGAAAAATATTCTTTAGGTCTTTCGAAAAGATGCCCTTATCAAAAAATATCTCTGATATAATCCACACACAAAGTACACTTTTAAAAACACCTGACTTTTGTAACTTAATAACATAAAAAAAAACATATTCATATTTTTACCTCATTGATATATTCATTTATATAAGAAACCTTTTTTTCCAAATAAAAGTATCGTCATAGCCTATTATATAATTGTTGAGACTTACTTACAGAGAGAGAGAGAGAGTTTGGTGAAAAACACGACCTCTCTCAAAATAGAGAACCTTCAGTTATTACTTTCTTAAAATACCATCGCGGCTTCTGAGACAGACAGATTTGATTTTATATTCAAATATCATACTTAGAATAATCATTTGTCAAACATAAATTTCTAAAATCTGCCTATTGAGTGAAAATATGAATCTTCCATGGGCAACTTTCAGTCCAACATGTCAACCGAGTTTGGTATGAGCACTATATTGACTGATGGATGGTGGAACAAAATGATCTCAGAATAGAGGTTCAGAAAAGATACCTGGACGACATCCTCGAGTATGCTATAAAAAAGACGCACTTATAATATTGCAGGCCTTAAATTCTCATCAAACACGTCTTGCATTCACAGTTTAGAATGAGCCCTAATGGGTTTACAATATTTGATCATTATTTTCACCAAAGCCTTTGAATTCTATCACTCGGAAGTTCATTTTAAAAATATAAATAATCATTCTAATTTTACACGCATATTTTGATACTCAAAATTCTATAGTTGAAAATATCACGATTGATAGGAATATTAAAAAATAAAAACGCGCGTTGCTCCACTCCATAGCTTTAAAAATACTAGAAGAAAACCACTATCCGGAACTTGATATCAAGAGGCTGGCTGCCCACTCTACTTCATCCCCAAGCATAACTTCAATTACTTCTAAAAGACCAGGCCTTTAGCCAATCGAAAGACACGTGTAATACCTCACTCTGTTGAAATAATATCCATAACCCAAAATCTTATAAAAATAAAAAATAAAAACTTTTTTTGTGCTAATCACCACTCAATGAGCCAAATATTCCGGAACCCCATTACCAGAACCAACGTCAAAAAGCTTCCAAATAACAATCTCAAATCATTTATTTTCTATGCTGCCAATACTGTAATGCTACACACGTAGCTGAAACCGGTCGTTTTATTCACAAAACTATCCAAATGACCCGGGAAACGCCCAGTTTTTATCCGATTGAATGTTTTTATTCAAATACTATTCGTTACAATTATAAATTGGCGCTGTGGATGTCACTCTTGTGAAACCTCCCGCTCCAAACTTTGTGTGTTTTTAAAATATTTTAAAAAATGTAAATTTTCACAACGATATTTGAAAATTGTATTGGAAGTGTCAAGAAAAAGACGTTTTACATGTACATTAGGTCAGCTGATATAACCTCCCATCTTCACCGCTAGAGGCGCTGCTTGCGAGCGAAAGGGCAAATTTGCAACGCAAATTTGCAAATAACTCGAAGAATATTCGGGATAGAGAGCTGAAATTTCCACCATAAGTTTTTCCAGATTCTACTATATATACTTTTAGAATTTCAATCAGACAGTTACGAGCGTCATGCGTTCTTCATCTCTTAATTTTAACTTTATATTAAAACTAACATATGCATTTAATTAAGGCGCCAAATGATAATTGTAACAAATAGTATTTGAATCAAAACATTCAATCGGGTAAAACACGGGCGTTGCCCGGGTCATTCGGCTAGTTAACATATACATTGAACTGCCTTCTATGTACCAATCAGCCAGATGAAAAACAACCCAACCCTTCACCTTCAGATTGTCTTTCATAGCCTTGTTTCTTTTAGAATTAATTAATTTCAGATAATAGGGTTAATTAATTATAGTGAAGTTTTTATTTCTTAACGCTTTATTTATTTTTGTTTTGCTTTGAAATTTTAACGAGGCTTTACTTTTATTTGCACATGAAAGAAAAATGCATATGTACGTTTGTATATGTAGATTTTTTTTTTTTTCATTCTGTCGTCCTTTCAGTGTTCTTTTGTATTTGCAGATGTCTTATATAATTTTTATAAAACTAGCCGAGTGACCCGGGCAACGCCCAGGGTTTACCCAAAGGGCCTGCAGAGACTTTAAAAGTATAGATGGTGGCTTAAAAATCGCAATGGGTATATTCAGATTTCCTAGAAGCAGCATTTCAAGTAAGGATGAGTAAAAATACTTTCTAAGTATAAATTAGTTAATTCGACCATGTTTTGATTTCCAGAACCTATGAAATTACAAACAGTAATTCGACAATACCGATAATTCGACCCCTTGCGATAATTCGACCTTGATTTGATTTCCCAATCTCTGACCTATCAAATAACAAACGGTAATTCGACAATATTAATTATTCACCACTTCTGATAATTCAACCATTTTAAAATGCAAATTTCGACGATTGATGTTTACTTACAACTTTACAAAAAAAAAAGGTATTATAGATGCGAGCAACGAAACATTTTGAACCCATATAATGCAAATTCATATCCTCACTTATAGGGTGTCAAGCCTAAAGGATGCGAATTCATGTCCCTGATTTCTAAAAATTAACATAAAATTGTAGGCTACCAACGCGAATTCGCGTCTACTGGGATCTTTTCCCATACCTTCTTGCCTATTTATCAGTGGGTTGGGTTGGGGGGGAATGTCAGCTGTCCCAATGTACCTGTAAAATGTCACATGCGACCGAGTTCAAGCAGCCATTATTTTTATTTATTTCAAGCTATATAGATAACATTAAAAGAAAATATCATTTTTTAAACATGTTATTATATGAACAACTCGATTTTCATACGGCCCACTGGACCATGTAACTCTGGAATCATAAGTGCAAAAACAGACATCCCTAAAGGACTCCTTTAAAATATCTTTATGATTCTTTTTTAATAATATTCTTAAACATTTTTAATTTTTTTTTCATATTTATTAACTTTTCAATATAGAAAATAAGATAACATAAAAGGGATAAATTCATTTAATGGACCTCACTAAAAACTGCATTTCTAGCCGAGTGACCTGGGCAAAGCCCCAGGTTTACCCTAAAGGCCTGTGAATGGGCAGGATAACCATATGTGTGCCATTGCAAAGATCCTAAATCAATGTATAGAGCACTGGGGAAAATAGTTTTTTTTTTTTTTTGCTTATCCCTAGTACACGTGGTACAGGCCATGATAATCATGGTGGGTAGTTAGCGACTGCTTTTACTGTAAGCGCACCACATGTCTACACATGTGAAAAGCAGTTTGACTTTGCACTTACAAATGCCAGAGCCCCGTTCGGTTACTTGCACTCGCTGGTGGGGTTGGACTTTTGCAAGAATCGGGGGCCATTGGAGCATTTTTTTTTTTTTTTAAACAGAAAAAAGTGCCCAATGCGGGAATCGAACCCGGGTCCTAGTGGTCGAAAACCAAACGGTTTACCCAGCCTTCCACCGACCAAAAGTCAAAATAATAATAAATATTTTATGAATGAACAAATAATACAAAAAATTGCTTTCAGGTGAGAAACTATAGGCATTGGTGAAAACTTTAAAAAATTATATTGAAAAAAAAAAAGAAAACAAATATTAAAAGAAAATTCAATACAACACAACTATATAGCAAATACAGCCATTATTTCTAGCCGAGTGACCCGGCAACGCCCCGGGTTTAGCCTAAAAACATGTGAAGCGCTAGATAACCATATGTGAGACATTGCATAGATCCTGAATCAATGTAAAGAGCACTGGGGAAAATAGGTAAATAAAGACCAAAAATCAAAATACTTAATTATAAATATTTTATTAGTGAACAACTAATACAAAAAAATCCTTTCAGGTGAGAAACTATGTTGTTGATGTTTCTTATCCCCTTGTGTAAAGATTACACGAATTCCATGATCTCATGGAATGGGGTATAGGGGTGCAGCTTTCGTTGATCATGGCACCATGATCCAGGCACACTTTGGTGAAAGTCTGACTTTGCCTGTGATTTGAGGCCATTCCAAATATGGAAGCCTTTGTTTCTGACTCTAACATGAGCACAGACGCAGCTCCTCCGTATCCCTGGAGTGGAACCATTGCTGAGGTCCATCAACTGGGTCAGTTGAACTCAGGATTTTTAAAGAGGGAGTGTCCCTCCTGGTTACAGCATCAAGTCTACCAGAACAAGACTTGATACAATCGTGTAGAGAGTTTACTGTACCTCCCAACAATGTCCACTGCACCACAGGCCAGTTACAGAGGGGTAAGCATGGGAGGTGTGAGAAACTATAGGCATTGGTTGATGAGGCACAATTTGGATTGTAGATTATAAACAAAAGGTAATAAGACCAAATCCAAATATATAAATAGTGTGTGACGTTTCGGTAACAGCGTTGTTACCATCTTCAGACAAAAGTACTGAATGGAAAAAAGGAGCCTACAGCACCCGGTGTTCCCAGGTGGTCACCCTCCCAAGTACTGACCGAGCCCGACGTTGCTTAACTTCGGTGATCGGACGAGAACCGGTGTTTTCAACGTGGTATGGCCGTAGGCCATAGTACTTTTGTCTGAAGATGGTAACAACGCTGTTACCGAAACGTCACACACTATTTATTTATTTGGATTTGGTCTTATTACCTTTTGTTTATAGGCATTGGTGAAACTTTAAACAAATTTTTTGGAAATGAAACAAAAAGTAAAAGAAAACAAATCTTAAAAGAAAATTAAATACAACACAACAATATACCAAATTAGACAACATAAAAGGCATACATTCATTTATTTGAAATAAATATCCAAATAAATAAATAGTGTGTGACGTTTCGGTAACAGCGTTGTTACCATCTTCAGACAAAAGTACTGAATGGAAAAAAGGAGCCTACAGCACCCGGTGTTCCCAGGTGGTCACCCTCCCAAGTACTGACCGAGCCCGACGTTGCTTAACTTCGGTGATCGGACGAGAACCGGTGTTTTCAACGTGGTATGGCCGTAGGCCATAGTACTTTTGTCTGAAGATGGTAACAACGCTGTTACCGAAACGTCACACACTATTTATTTATTTGGATTTGGTCTTATTACCTTTTGTTTATAGGCATTGGTGAAACTTTAAACAAATTTTTTGGAAATGAAACAAAAAGTAAAAGAAAACAAATCTTAAAAGAAAATTAAATACAACACAACAATAAACCAAATTAGACAACATAAAAGGCATAGATTCATTTATTTGAAATGAAAAAAAAAAATTAAAAGAAAACAAATCTGAAAATAAAATTGAATACAACACAACTATATAGCAGATAAGACAACATAAAAAGGAAAAATTCATTTAAAGGACCTCATTAAAAACTATATTTCTAGTTTTATAAATACGTGGGTTCAACTTTACCCGTATGCTATTCAAAGTTCGCACACGTGAAAAAGCCACATAGAGCTGTCCATGAGTAAACACGGGCTCATGTAGCAAGAGACCCACTCTAGCAAAGGTTTGGCCTTGAGCCTTATTAATAGTCATGGCAAAAGCCAACCTTAGTGGAAACTGACGCCTCTTCAGAATGAAGGGAAGGTTGGTATCTGAAGGAGCCAAAGATATTTTTGGCACCAATACAGTTTGTCCAACTTTGGTCCCTGTCAGTATTTGTGCTTCTAGGACATGAGAGCGCATGCGCTGGATAACCATACGTGTGCCATTGCAGAGACCCTGCTTAGGATTCAAATTTCTAAGGAGCATAACAATAGCACCAATCTTAAGGTTTAACCGGTGTGGAGGCATTCCTGTGGGAGTAAGGCTATTAAGGAATTCAGTAGGGTAGTTATTTTGTTCCTCCACATTCTCACACTCGACACTGTCAACACTGAGAAAACACTGACTCCTGTTTGGTAAGCGATCCAAAACTTTTTCATTAATCTCTAATGAATCTGTGTTTTTTGGCGTTAAAATCACAGACTGGCTAAGGGCGGTAATATCACCATAGGAAGAACCAAATATTTCCTGCACCAGGTCAACCCCATGAAAGATACAGCTTTCTGGAAGAGAAATGAGGCCCTGTTGGTCTGTAGGTAGATCACCATCACCAACTTTAATTAACCATTGAGAGAAGCTCTGTGCATCAATACCTGCTCGCATATTCTGAGTAAGGCGCAAGATCACAAACAATGGCCATAGCTTGCTTTGCTTAATGCAAGCAGCAACAATTTCAGCTCTTGAAGCTCGAGGTACCACAGGTAGCACTTGGCGAAAGTCACCTCCAAGAACAACAACCTTTCCGCCAAAAGCAAGGTCACAATGCATAATGTCCTTTAGGAGACGATCCACAATTTCAAGTGCTCTGTAGTGGGCCATAGGAGCCTCATCCCAAATAATTAAGAATGATCTACGAATAAGCTCAGCCTCAGAACTATTGGCCGAGATCGCAGCTACAGAATTCTCAAGCAAGGGAATCGGCAGCTTAAACCTGGAATGGACAGTCTGGCCACCTGACAAAAGGGTAGCCGCTATTCCAGTGGAGGCCAGCGGAATGACAATTTTTCCAACGGCTCTAACACAATGAATTAGGGTGTTATAAACATAAGTCTTGCCCGTACCACCAGGCCCATCAATAAAAAAGCAACGTGGATTTACATTGAGGGAATCAACAATTGTGTCAACAATTGACTTTTGATCTGGTGTAAGGGACCTATACATTTCTGTCCCAATTTGCAGCTCTGCATTAACATCAAGGTGATCCTCTCCTGAATCAAGAAGTGGGGTTAGGGGTGCAGGAAGTCCATAATGGTGGCAACTGAGGCGATTTTCTCTCAGCTGGAATTCAAGCTCTCTGAGAGTCATCTGTTCAGCAGCTGCGTCAGATGTTGCACGAGAAAAGTCCTCACTAAGATACCCCTTGCATTTGGTCCACAGTGATACAGGGTCGGTAGGATTATTGTAGATGAGAATTGTCGCAAAGAGCTGCCGCAGTTGACAAGGCATTTGGAACAAAGCCGCCTCAGCTAAGCATGCATCCCATTCAGAATCATCAGCCAATAATCCACAGCGCTGGGCAGCCTCTTTAAAAGTGGAGCAAACAATATCATCCACAGTTCGCAAATCTTCAAAACTCTGAGCACCTGCAACATGTAATAGTAGAAGCCGGAGGTGGTAACGCTCAGAATCTTTAGGATTCACTGAACACATACGTCCAATGCACAAAGCCCCACCCCGAACTCTAGCACTCCATTGATTCTGCCTGAAAACATAAGCGGAAGGTATGTCTCCATATAAAAGTGATCTTGCGGATACATTAACACAATTGAGCTGAAACCAGGCAGTCAGAGTTGTGCGTCTGCGTGAGGCATTTTCAAGAGCCTGTTCTTCACTACCTTCAACAAAATAGACAGATTGAAAATTAGGTAGATGAACAGCTAAGCGACATATGGTATGCGAGTGAGCATGCAAGCGATATTCAAACATTCGCCACATTGCCTCAGGAGCACTTACATACCGAGCGTCAAGAAAGTTTTTGATTTCATCATGTGCCCTGCTTTCCATATCTAATTCTCCAACAGACACTTCCACCTCAGCC
The DNA here is from genome assembly GCA_030710605.1 of Cordylochernes scorpioides. Taxonomy (NCBI): domain Eukaryota; kingdom Metazoa; phylum Arthropoda; class Arachnida; order Pseudoscorpiones; family Chernetidae; genus Cordylochernes; species Cordylochernes scorpioides. The sequence continues at coordinate 60,641,248 of CP092867.1, forward strand.
CTGTCGTGTCCCTTATATACATACTTGAAAAGATATTTGACACTTTTCACAGAGGCACAGACCTCCACATTAATGTGAGCATTGAACCTAACCAGCAGATAGGGGTTATAGGGAACAACCCAGCGGTTATCCACCTCGTGAGTGCCCACAACTAATGTCTGGCCGTCATCTCGACGTCTGTAGCGAGGATAGCCATTATTGTTAGCCTCAGTCAGCTGCAGGAATGATTTAGGGAAGTCTTTAGTACACTTGCCATCAGACATGCATGGTGAGTGAAGATTGAAGTTTCCACAAGGACCATGGAGCATAAGTTTACGAACCATGTCATACAGCTGAACCTGCATAGTAGGGCTAGGAATTTCTGCACAAACCAATCTGTCAATGGCATCCCTGTCTCTAGGCTTGTCTTCTTCTCTAAGCATAAACAGCATGTGGGCATGCGGTAAACCGTGTTTTTGGAACTCAACAACATGCACCCGAGCAATGACCACTCCACACTGTTTGAAGTCATCAATTCCATCATTTCATATGGAAAGGAGGACAAAGTAGGAAGAATAACTTTCCCTTTGTGGCAGCAGGAGCTACCAACAGTTTCGCCAGGGAAATGAAGGGCTGAGCAGTAAGGGCAGACTATATCGAGGCCCCCAATAATATATTCAGTGGGAACAGGAGAAATAGGATTAGGGGTGTTGTTCCCGCGGCGAGTCCTATAAGCGAGTCTTCCACGGCCTCTGCGAGGCATGATACAGAAGCCGCTGAAAAAAAAAAGCTAAACTAAAAACCAAGTTGAGCAAATACGTGTCAAAATAAATTTAATGTAAAAGATCTCAATTTTATCATAAAACAAATTAAGTAATCAACAATTGAGTATACAAATAAATAATTAGCCTCTTATTGAGAAAAATAAAGATGCCAAAGACATTATGAAAGATACTGTAAAAAAGAATTATGAAAGATACGGCAAAAAAGAAAACCAGACACAAAAAATTGAGCAAAATGTAAAATTAAAAACTATAACAAAGAACCCACAAATTAATTTAATCAGAAATACAAAAAAGACGCTGAAAAAAAAAGGTAAAATAAGAACCAAGCAGAGGAAAACTATAAAACTGAAAGCCAGGACAGGTATAAAAAGAAAATTCCAAGCATGTGAGGAAACAATTGATGGAAAAAAAAATGTGCAAATAATATGTATATAAAAAAGCAAAGCCCAATTCTAAACCCAAAGATTTTTTTTATGAGAAGAACATCAACATATTATATTTCAACATATTAATATCAACATATTATACATAGCTTCCCTGACAAAAATTCACCAAAAAATTTAAATATTCCAAAATAAGTAAGGCACTTTTGCAGCCCCCCTGACAAAAATTCACTAAAAGAGTTAAGTATCCAAAAAAATATTTTGGTATATATATTGCTAAATGTGTAACAAACATGTATATGAAAAAGCAAAGCTTAATTCTAAGTTTTAATATTTTTTTCAATATACAGAAGAAATAAGACACAAAAATGGAGCTAAATTCAAATGAAAAACTATAACAAACAGATATAAAAGATAATTATTATAGAATAAAGTAATAATTCAATCTACAAATCGAAAAATGTATATATTTAAATGAAAAACTAAGTTTCAATATTTTTTTTAATATACAGAAGAAATAAGACACAAAAATGGAGCTAAATTCGAATGAAAAACTATAACAAACAGTTATAAAAGATAATTATTATAGAATAAAGTAATAATTCAATCTACAAATCGAAAAATGTATATATTTAAATGAAAAACTATAACAAAGTACTTACATAATCAAATTAATCAGATATATAAATTATTTCAAAACACATTTATACGGAAATTTCAAAACAAATGATTGATGATGATAAATGCAAAAAATCTACGATTGTAAAATAGATTAAATTAAAAAATAAAAATAACTGTTAACATTAGGAAAATAAAAACAGGCCTATGACACGAAGAAAAAAATAACGAAAATTTTGATATATAGATTGTTATGTGTAGTTCAGAATCTTCGGAGGAGATAGCTCAGGACTTTACAATGGAAAACTCTGTTACGGTATTATCTATATAGATGTTCATGTGTTAATTTCATTTTCGTTCCACATTTATATATATATATATGTTTTGAAAATAGAGTAATTCATAAATAAATCTTTAATTAAAAAGGCATATATTGGATCAAAATATAATTTACTAGAAGAATGGCCCGGGCAACGCCCGGGGTTTACCCGAGTGCGAATATATTTTAAACACGTTGTCTTGGGTGGTCGCTATAGACAGGGTGGTCTGTATAGACAGGTGTATGTATCACACAGCCGATAACAGGGTTGTCTAGGGTGGCCGCTATAGACAGGGTGGTCTGTATAGACAGGTGTATGTATCACACTGCTGATAACAGGGTTGCCTGAGGTGACCGCTATAGACAGGGTGGTCTGTATAGACAGGTGATTGTAACACACTGATGATAACAGGGTTGCCTAGAGTGACCGCTATAGACAGGGTGGTCTGTATAGACAGGTGGATGTATCACACAGCTGATAACAGGGTTGTCTAGAGTGGCCGCTATAGACAGGTGTATGTATCACACAGCCGATAACAGGGTTGCCTAGAGTGACCGCTATAGACAGGGTGGTCTGTATAGACAGGTGGATGTATCACACAGCTGATAACAGGGTTGTCTAGAGTGGCCGCTATAGACAGGTGTATGTATCACACAGCCGATAACAGGGTTGTCTAGGGTGGCCGCTATAGACAGGGTGGTCTGTATAGACAGGTGTATGTATCACACTGCTGATAACAGGGTTGTCTAAAGTGACCGCTATAGACAGGGTGGTCTGTATAGACAGGTGTATGTAACACGCTGATGATAACAGGGTGGTCTGTATAGACAGGTGGATGTATCACACAGCTGGTAACAGGGTTGTCTAGAGTGGTCGCTATAGACAGGGTGGTCTGTATAGACAGGTGTATGTAACACACTGCTGATAACAGGGTTGTCTAGAGTGGCCGCTATAGACAGGTGTATGTATCACACAGCCGATAACAGGGTTGTCTAGGGTGGCCGCTATAGACAGGGTGGTCTGTATAGACAGGTGTATGTATCACACTGCTGATAACAGGGTTGCCTGAAGTGCCCGCTATAGACAGGGTGGTCTGTATAGACAGGTGATTGTAACACACTGATGATATCAGGGTTGCCTAGAGTGACCGCTATAGACAGGGTGGTCTGTATAGACAGGTGGATGTATCACACAGCTGATAACAGGGTTGTCTAGAGTGGCCGCTATAGACAGGGTGGTCTGTAAAGACAGGTGGATGTATCGCACAGCTGATAACAGGGTTGTCTAGAATGGCCGCTATATACAGGGCGGTCTGTATAGGCAGGTGTATGTATCACACAGCTGATAACAGGGTTATCTAGAATGGCCGCTATATACAGGGTGGTCTGTATAGACAGGTGGATGTATCACATAGCTGATAACAGGGGTGTCTAGAGTGGCCGCTATAGACAGGGCGACCTGTATAGACAGGTGGATGTAACACACTGCTGATAACAGGGTTGTCTAGAATGGCCGCTATAGACAGGTGGATGTAACAAACTGCTGATAACAGGGTTGTCTAGAGGGGGGGCAGGGAGGACACGTGTTCCCTGGCAGCCAATGGGCGCGCATTCTATCCGTGAGCTTCAGACTTACAGACAGACAGACAGAATAAGGCAATTATATAAGTAGATTTTACCAATATTTCAGTTGACTGAACGCCAACCTTTATCAAGGTATTATAACATATTTATGTGTGTTATAATACCTTGATAAAGGTTGGCGTTTAGTCAACTGAAATATTAGCAAAATAAATGATATTTTGATCCAATATATGCCTTTTTAATTAAAAATTTGTGTGTGTGTGTGTGACAATTGACAATTAAAAAAGATTTATTGTCATCTTAGACAATATTACATATTTTCAATCATAGGGAGAGAAAATAAATAAGAAGATGAGAAGAGAAGAGAAAATATATACATATATGAAACATATTTTACAAGATGGTGATGAAGGAAGAAAACCTCGGCGCTGGAGGGTCCTGGACCAGGCGATGAGCGGGTCTTCCACTGCTTCTCCGAGCCCAACCTGTACAAAGTAGCGATAAATTCGCAACTTTGCCGACGCCAAGATGGAAAGGGCGTCGTCCTCAAGGCCGGACCCGCCGAAGATCCAAGCCTGCAGGTTAGGGGGCCGCCCTATGATGTTGAAGGCCTCTCTGATGAGAGGCCTGATGGAGGGACAGCACCAGTAACGGTGGCTGAGGGAGTGGTCGATGAACCCGCAGGCAGGACAGGAGGGGACGACCGAGGCAGGATGGGCCGGATGGGGCAAGGCGTGGAGGGCCAACTTGAGGGCCGCGTCGGCCTCGTGGCCCGAGTGGGCGCAGCGCCGCAGTGAGGCCCAGTCGATCCTGGATGGTGGATTGATGGTGGGCGTCCATCTCGCCAGGAATCTGGAGATGGGCGTGGCGGCGAGGCGCGGGCGATCCAGGGCCCGTCGGGCCGAGCGGGTCGTGAGGCCGTTGAGGAACGGCGTAGCCGTCCCACGCAGCACCACGGCCGCAGCAAGGGAACTGGATAAAGGCGTGGTCTCCGCCCCGAAGCCCACGGCGTTCTCGGAGGTCATCCTCCGACAGAAGGCGCCCAGGGCCGCGGCGTCAGCCAGGGCCGAGCGCGTAGGGCGGGCGATGAGGTGTTCCTCCTCGATGAGGTCCCGGACTCGGGCTCCGCTCCAGCGGGCGGGGGCCTAGAGGTCGGGAGGGCGGAGGAACCGGCAGCCGCCGATGATGGGGAGGTCCAGCAGCTGAGCCGTGGGGACCGCCCGGTGGTTGAGGCCCAGGATGTTGGAGGCCTCCTCCCATAGCTTCAGCAGCCGGAGACGGCGGGGCTGGAGAAGGGTGCCGTCCGGTGGAGGGTGTATCCAGGCCTCACCGCTTTTTACCAGCCAGCTGAAGGCATTTCTGCCCCCGCGGAGCGCGACCTGCACCCCCTTGAGGCAGGCGAGCTTGAGCTGGGTCGCGAGGTCGAGAAGGCCGAGGCCTCCGATGGCAACTGGCCTCGCCATGACATCAGCGGGAAGCCACGCCGTGTGGTCCTGTCCCCAGAAGAATCTCGCCAGTCGGGCCTGCAGCTTGGCGATGGTCGAGGTTGATGGGAGGTATCCATGCAGGTGGTGCTGGATCGTGGACCCCACCAGCGTGTTCGCCGCTCTTGCTCGTCCGACGAGGGAGAGGCCGCGGGTGAAGGGTGTCCATCTGCGGCACGCAGTCTCCAGTAGGGCCAGGAGATGCTGCTCCCGGTGGGCGACGGTGCTCCTGGGGGCGATGTCGAGCCCGAGGATTCTGATGGAGGTGGTCGACCAGAAGGCGCCGAGAGGGGAGTCGCCGCGGTTGCGCCAGGCGCCGCACCAGGCCTGCTTGTACTCCTCGAAGACGGTCGCCACCCGTTCGAAGTATCCGTCGCGATGGAATAGGAGGACGATGTCGTCGGCGTAGGCGATGACATTGCCCACGCCGAGGGTCAACTCCAGGCGACGTAGCAGCGGCCCCGTGGCGATGCTGAAGAGTGCGGCACTCACGGCGCAACCCTGTCTTAGGCCGTTGAGGAGGGGGAAGGCGGCGGTGTAGAATCCTCCGGCCCGGATGGTGGCGTCCGCTCCGGCGTAGAGGATGTTAATCCAGGCCCTGAAGGCCGGCGGGAGGCGGAGGGAGGTCAGCAGGGACTCCAGGAAGCCGCGGTCTAGTGAGTCAAAGGCGGACTCCAGGTCTACGCCCATGACGGCCAGCGGCGAGCCTAGGGCGGGTGCCTCCTCGACGGCGTCCGTCACCATGGCGATGTTCCATGACGGGGACCTCCCGGGGACGGCGTAGTTCTGGCATTCCGGCACCAGGGTCCGCAGGTGGGGCTTGAGGCGCCGGTGAAGGATGGCGGCCAGGACCCTGTAGTCGGCCGAGGGCAGCGCGACAGGCCTGTAGCCATCAAGGCCGCGACCTCCGCGTGCCTTGGGCACGAGGCAGATGGAGCTTTGCCGCGTCGACGGAGGCAGGGCACCGCGGAGTCGTGAAGCCGCGAACACCCGGGCCAGAGCTTCCGCGAAGAAGTCCTCGTTGAAGGCAACGAGGAGTTCGCACGGCAGGCCGTCCCAGCCGGGGGCCTTTCCGCGAGGGAGATGCTCGATAGCGTTGGCGATCTCGCTGGGGCTGATGTCCGGCCGGTGGAGCGAGTCCTCCTCACTCAGCTCGCGGGTGGTGGTGGGCGCGCTGCTGGCGATGAAGGCAGCTCCCGCAGCTGGATCGCTGGTGGGACGGGCGAAGCGGGGCTGAAAGGTCGCGAACGCCCTCCGCCGAAGCTCGGGGCCCTCGATGATGTTATCCTGCTCGTCCCTGATGACGCTGACCGGGCGTCGGAGGCGGTTGGCGCGTGCTAGGTCCGGCAGCGATGGGTAGTTGGCCCGGATGGAGGAGGCCTCGAGCTGCGCCGCGATATAGCGCCTTGCCTTGTGGATGTAGCTATCACTGGCAGCGTGGCGCGGATCGTGCAGGGATCTGGCCTCCGCCAGCAGTCCCGCCTTGATGGTGGTCCACCTATCCCAAATGGTCCCGTCGTCGTCATCGTGCGCTGTGTCTTCCTCCAGTTCCCGAATGTATCCAGCCAGATGTTCGAGAGCAAGGCCCGAGCGGAGCATCGCGGCCAAGCGAGGCTGGGTGGGGGAGGAGACGGCGGTGGTGGGCGGGCCCACCTGGAGCAGCACGAGGCGGTGGTTTGAGAGGTGGTAGTGGCTGGTCGCGTAGATGGACACGCGATCCAGGACTCCAGCAGGGACGAGGATCCGGTCCAGGCGGTTGGATTCGACTTGGTCGCCGTGCATGGCGACTCTGGTGGGCAGGTGGGCGGCGTCGAACTGGGTGGCCACGTCGACCAGCGCGGCCAGGTCCAGAAGAGCGGCGAGGGCATCCGACGATGATGATGATGAGGGGCCCGATCCCTGATATTAAAATCGCCGATGATCCAGCAGGCCCCCTCTTCCTCCTGTGCCACTGTCGCCGCCAGGAGCTCCAGTTGCCGGTTTCTCTCCCGGGGTTAATGCGCCAAATGAACGGCGATGGCCGTCATCTCCTCGCCGTGGACATCTATTGTTGCCAAGGCGATGTGGCCCGGCCACAGGATACGCTGTCGTAGCACGGCGACGCCTGGTCCGAAGACGCAGGCGAGTCCGGACCCCGAGATGGCTACGGGATGGGCCAATATAACAGCGCTGTAGCCGAGGCAGAGGTCTTGGCCGCTGTCCAGATGAAATGCGTTTGTCTCCTGGACAAACGCGATGTCCACGTGATGTTGTCTGAGGAGATGACAAAGGGCAAGGCTCCTCCCCCGAGTGGCGAGCCCTCGCGCGTTGATGGTGGCGACGCGGTGGTTCATTGGCGCTGTAGGCCTCGCAGGACCTTCCTGGTCTTCTGGAGGGTCTTGCGGATGGTGGAGTTGGAGTCTGGGCACGAGGCCTTGAAGGTGTCGTGCAACTTGTCGAGGGTGGCGACCTGTGCCTCTGTCAGCGTGGGCGCTAGCCTCTTCATGGTGGTCTCAGAGGTGAGGAGATGCTGTGCGTCCTTGCAGTTAAGTCCGGGCAGCTTGTGCCAGTCGATGGAAAGGGTGGGGCTCTCCTCGATGTGCTTCAGCAGCTGTTTGAGTGCGGATTCTCCCCGGGCAGGCGTGGATGGAGGTGAGGTCAGCCCCTCCACCGACATCTCGTGGTCGAGCGGAGAGATGCGAGGCTCGGGGGGCCGCGGGGCAACCAGGGAAGCAGGGTGGGCAGCAGGGGCGGGGTGGGTGACATCCATCTGTTCGGCAGGCTGGTGTGCCGAGGGGATCGCCTGAGCCTCGGTTGAAGTCTTCTCCGGTTGGACAGGGGACGCCGGTGTTACGGGCGCCGGTGCCGGCTTCCTTGGCTGCTGAGGAGGAGGAGGAGGGGGAGGCCTTGCGTCGGTGGGAGACGCTGCTTGCCTGGGGTTGCCGTTCCCTTGCCTGGCGAGCGCTGGGCAGTTGGCTCTGCGGTGGCCCTGTTTACCGCATTTGGAACACTTGATTCCAAAGGAGAGGAAGGCCGACAGGGTGTCTCCCTTGGAGTGGATGGTTAGTCGGGTGGGCAGCGTCTCCAGCCTTACGCCCTCGCGGAGCAGGATGAACGCCTCCCGGCGGCCGTCGGTGAAGGTGAACTCCCCCATTTTGACCAGGATGGGGGCGATGGAAGTGACCTTCCCGAATTGACCCAGGGTGTTCACGATGCTGCTATCCTCCACAAAGCCGGGCAGGTTGGCCACGACTATTCGTTCCGCCCTCTTGCGGAAGTGGAAGACCCTGAGGGACGTACCCTCGATTTCCAGGCCGTCCGCGACCAGACGGTTCGCAAGTTCCTTGTCCGCGAGACCCACGATGAAGTGGCCGTTCATTCGATGAAACTGCGTGATGCTCTTTGGCCCCCCGAGTAGCGTGCTCATGGCCTTGAGGTAGGAGTAGTCCGGGATGTCTGGGCACAGCTCCACGAAGACGTAGTTCTCGTGGTTGGTGTTGGCCTGCCTCGCCCTGGCTGCGGCGATGTTGGCGCGCGTCGCCTTGATTTCCTGGGGCGGCATTGACCTCGGCCCTGTTGTCCGCTTCTGCTGCTGGGGGCCGCGTTTCTCAGCAGGCCTGCTTGCCTGCTTTGCGGCGTGCTCAGGTGTTGAAGAGAGGCGCCTTTTCTTGCTCTTCACGACGGTGTAGCCGTCGTTGGCGTCCACCTCCGCCATCTCGTTGTCGGCCCAGTTGAGCGAGGCCGGGCTGGCTGTTGTAGCGCTGGTCGAAGAAGCAGTCGTTGGCGCCGTGACGTCATCACGCGCGGCGGCCAGATTTACATGCATATCGCCTGCCGGCGGATTTGCATCTTTTTGATTTTCAGAAGAATTTTCATTTGTATTCTTCATATTTTATGTTTTCGGCGAAACCTCCTCGCCTGGTTGAGATCCAGTGCTGGGCCTTTCAGCCACTTTATCAGCGGATCGAGGGCTATCTTCCGATACCGGATTCGGCAGATTTCAGCGCCAATGACACACACTCCAGAGGCGAAAACGGCGGAGCTCGCGAAAACGCGGCCGCACGCTCGAGTGTGTGTGTGTGTGTGGAAATAAATATATTGCATATATATCCTTTTTATTTTCTCGACTTTATAGATATACTACCTGTAGAAGGACAATGAATGTACGATAGAGCCCGTTACACCAGTAAAGAAAGATATTACTAAAATAATAAATTTGATTTATCTCAATATCATAAAGTAGCGGAAGTATGGTATTTAAGTACAAAAATATGCACCTCTTTTTTTAAAATGGAATTTAAAAAAGCATTTTAGTTCATAATGCCGATACGGAAAGTTATTGTGGTAATGATAAATATGACAGAACACCTGTTTTGGCTAATTTTGTTGACAATGAAGGCAATGGCCTGGTACCATGGTTTACAGGTTAGCTCTTGTCACAACTTTCCAAAACTGGGGTTGTGGTACATTCTTCATCTCCACAGACTTCTGTATTGGAGTAAAGAACCAAAATTCTCTGTTTGAATTTACCTTTAACGGGAAAGAGGCTTTTTCGATGTAAATTTATTAAAAATATATATTTAAATGTATTTATATTGACCAAAGATATGAAAATAGAAGGAAAAATTATGCATTAAAAAAATATTTTGAATCATTTATATAGTTTATAGGATTCTTGAAGGCAGATATTTTTAAGCAATAAAAACAATCGCACGCTCTAATATAAATATATGTTGTGAAATATTTCAATATATATTCAATATCTCCATATTTGATATAGTCTAACAACCAAAATTTTAAAATAAAATTGGATTGAATGACAGCCGGCGCCAGACAAGAGAAATGTCTTCGATTACATTGTCGGTCCGAAAAACGTAGTCGAATGGCTCTAGAATAGATCAGACGCTCCATGATCGGCGCCGGTGACTCACTCTCTCGGTTCTCCCTCTCTGACTTCACATCCAACATGCCTCGTCCTTTTGTACAATTCCATTCACGCCTCAACCCACTATGACCATTGTGGCCACCACGACTGCATCAAACCAATCATACCACACTACATTCATCCAGCAAGATAAGCTCACTACCAGAGAAAAAGATAGGATCATCTGCAATACCACATGAAGTCGACAGGATCTGCCTATCACGACAGTCAGTTAACAAGATCAAGGTGACATCACCACATATGTATATATATATATATATCATCATATTATATATATATATTGTCTGTACTCTCCCACGCTGGAATGCCGTCTTTGCGCGTTTTCCCTCATACATAGGTCATTCTCCCGCAGTTGGAGTCCTTCCATCTTCCCCCAAATTCACCCTAGGATCTTTGCCTCTCTGATAGCTTGTCATCCATCTTACACTCTTTTTTGATGAATTATATTTCAAGCCGAAATATATATTTTTCAAATATAAGTGACATTCTCGCACGACTCGACACTCACAAACCCTGATAAATTGTACCTAAATATGTTTTCTGTGTTTCAGGTGGTCAGCGCTAACATTGAGAGGGTGGGGTGCGGACTGTCACCTCCCTGTCGTGAATCAGATGACACCTGGTACTATGTCCATTGTTACTACGAGCCAGGGTAAGTTTACCTTCACTTAGTCTACACATAACCTTTTTGTAGATAGATTCCAGTTATATATATATCGTAAAGATTAAACATATGATAAGACTATCTTTATAAGAAAAGGAATATCTACATAAATAATATGTCATGTTTTTTTTTGTCCTATATGTTCAAATCAATATTTATTATATCCCGATTAAATTTATAACTTTGTAGAATGATGATTAAATAGGGAAGCGCACTCTTGTGGTTTCAACAAAAGGTATACGAAAATTAGTTTAATAATGATTGAAATGAATTTCTTTTAGAAATATTTCCTAATTCCATAACAACTGATTAGTAAAATACAAACGATTCTCCCAATAGTGATATCCCACATCTTATAAGATAATATTTCCTAGGTAATATGTGTATAGGAATCCAAAATTCAATAAAATTGATGCTTCAAGATGTATATCTTGTAATGGTGGTGGTATCTTGTCCATGGAGCAGATGAGATCGGTCCATGCACCCTGATATATCCTGTATTATTTAATATATATATAGCTTAAAATATAACAAAGAGAATTTTTGAATGCCAATCGATATTCAAGATAGGTTGGAATTTCTATTGGTTATCTCAAAAACGACAAATTTCATTTAAACTAGATTCCAAAAGGTTTTAAATTAGGCGATTCCTTATTCATACAACTTTATTGGGAAATATTGTAGCGTTCTTTTCAAGATCGTGAATAAGTTAAATCACTTGATATATATATATATATATACTTTTCATTTTAATATGTATTTCCTATTGTTCAGTTTTTTTCTCATTATAAGAGTTGAATAAAAGAAGTTTCAATGTGTCCAGTGTGGGAGATTCCAAGCCCTATACAATCGGCAAACCCTGTAGTGCCTGTCCATCTGGGTGGAAGTGTGACTCCACTGGAAAACTCTGTACCAAGTAGATCCTGTTTTAGAATAAATACTGGTGTTATGTCATATTAGTTATAATTTATTTAAACACTATTATACCTTCCCACTTCTATAAATAACCCAAGTTGAAAAGTTTAATGGCAATGATTGAGAGGGGAGAGCTAAGCTAAATATTGAGAGAGGGACTTGCTTCTATATATTTTCTATGGTATTGCCATTACATAATTGTTAAGTAGGCCTGTGTAATCATTCCACTGAGGAGGTTAAAAAGAAGTCACTCAAAAGTTGGCAAGAAAATGTAAAAAATAGTGGTTGATGTAGCTATAGCCTTAAAACAAACTTTAAACCAGCAAATGACTATCATAACGATTGTAATAAACAATTGCTTGTACCTTATCTGGCGGAAGGTTTGAACCTTCTATTTTTTAGGATCAAATTATCTTCCTTTACAGGATGTTTCATAGTCCCTTGTAAATACTCTACATTATGAACCGGTTCAGTCGGAAATAAAAGCGTAAGGTTATATTAGGTTAAATAGTTACGACTTTGAGATATTTTACAATATAAAAAGAGTCACTATATTAATAGTCAGTAATATATATCATAACTCCATTTATTACTAATTTGATAATTCTGACAATTATTATTATTTTTTTAAATCGATAAAAGTAAATTTCTATTTGTTGAGAAAATCGGCTCCTGAGACACCTTTGTTGACCTTTGAAACCGCAAAAGATTATTGTAAAAATCTGAGAATAACTAAAAAGCTAAGTTTAAAATTTAGACCCTATAGGTTTCATTTCTGTAACATTCGCGGTATAGAACTTTTATTCCTTTAATGTTTTATTTTTTTGTGGAAGGTACAATACTATATCTGTTCCCCACTGTCGATTATATATTTTAGGGTGAATTTTCTGATGATGAATGTTCTATATTTGCGGTGTGATTCCTGCCAGAATCAGTAGCCAGTGTAGCCGGCATTGTTGGAGGTCACCGCTGCCACACGCCTCGGCATTGATTCAAATAGTATTTGGATGTGTTTTTGGGGTACAGTAGAACAGGCAGCTTCCTCACGTTGCTAAAGTTGATCTGGTGTTGAAGCTGAGGGTGTAATCTGGGTCAATCGTTGAGAAACCATGGACCACATGTTTTCTATCTGCGAAAGATCCGGAGAGCGAGCCGGCCAGGGAAGCAATTCAATCTGGCGATTGACGAAGAACCTTTGAACAATGCTTGCCACGTATGGTCGTGCATTATCCTGTTGAAATATGGCTGTGGGCAGGCCCTGAAGTTAAGAAGGACAACTGGCTCCAACACCTCGGAGATTTAGCGTTGGCTGTTTAAAGTACCGCAATGCGTACTAGAGGAGTGCGAGAGTGGTATCCAATACCGCCCCATACCATAATACCCGGTACAGGACCAATGTGGCGGTGTATAACGCAGCTGTTCAGCATTCTCTCTCCACGATGTCTCCAGACCCGAATCCGACCATCGTGGTGTTGCAGACAGAAGCCTGACGCGTCAGCAAGGACAATTTCATTCCATTCAGCCGTCCACATCCTTTCATCGCACCATTGTAAGCGGAGACGTCTGGTTCTGCGTCAATGGTAAGCGAAAAAATGGACGTTTTGCGAACAGACCACTCTGCTGTAAACGGCGTCGAATGATACGCGCAGACACTGGATGATGCGTTACAGACTGAATGTGCTGTGCTACGGTTCGTGATGTGACTGAGCAATCTGTTACTGCCATGCGCACAATTTTCCTTTCATCACGTGAAGTGGAGCACTGAGGTGGATGCGATCGAATACGTCGGTCCGTCGTACCTTCCTGCAATTAAAGATCAAATATCTGCATTACAGTTGTTTGGTTTTGTCCAACACAACTACCGATTTCCCTGAAAGATAATCCAAAATCTCGGTAGGTCACTACCCTTCCTCTGTCGAACTAGGATACTTGATCAAAAGATAATCGATTTTTTCTACAAGGTATAATTGATCTTTTTTTTTTTGAAAAAAAAAATAAAACACAAGAAATACATATTTGCCGAACTTGCCATAGGCGCGCGTGTGTGCCTCTGCGCTGAAATTCTAATCATTTGCATATCTCACCTCCGCTATTGCATTTTGTAAATTTCATGTTATTTGCATGCTTCTTTCAGGGTGTTGCATTTACGGTGGCTAGCAGTGTATTTGTTCAGGATTATATATATATTTTTAAAGCATTTCTTCATTTTAAGCCAAAAGTATTAGACAAGCGATTGAGTTACCCCGTTTCTAAATTTTTCCCTGCCGCCAGAAATATATATTTAGTATTTTCTTTTCTTAGAAATATACTTTTTCCCCCAAAGCCTCCATGAACGATTACAATTTTACGATATAAAAAGCTTAATATTGTTTCCTTTCAAATCCCGCGTAATCCCTTACACGATTTTAGCTAGATCCAGATATCGGCTAAAATGGAACTTTATATCAATTATATGATTGATTAAGAGAGAAATACTGTTGTTAAATAATTATAAATTATAAATATGTGTGTGTATATCAATACGCGTAAAAGGTAAGGTAAATCAAATAAAAACGACTCAATTAATTGAAAATAAAAATAATAGGACGACTCTATAGGAAGAATAAAAAAGGATCAAGCCCAATAAACAGCTATCTATAGAATGCCAAGCGCGCCCCCCGATCTTTATTCTTTATAAAGTCCTGGAATTCCTTCCATATATAGAATTAAATATATTAAATATGACATATATATGTGTATATATTTCCTTAAAAGAGATATTGGCCTATAGTTTATGCGTCTATTTTGAAGCCAACATTTGACACGAACATACCATTCACTTACTATATAATTTTTTAATAAGGTTTATACAAATATATTTTCATATTTTTGAATGATAAAACGTTAAAAAATATAGTAGATGAAAATATGATAGAATGAAGAGAGAAAATATAAGAATCAAAATGTATTAAGCAATATGAATTTTTGCTATGAGTATATAAACATTTATATACATATTTACATAGGGGCGAGCAGTTTTCAATCTCTATAAAATGATCGATATTTCTTTATTTCAACACAAAAAACTGCGATATTCTCGCTAGGGATCTTATATTTTTAAACCGAGTGTTATAAACACGCTATATATGAGGCATCATGATAATAATAAAAACTATAAGATAGATTATAAATCTGATCCTTTCAGGTTAGAAAGATAGTCATGAATATATTTACGAGATTGGTTAAATCTGTGAAAATTGTCTCTGGCATAAACAAATTCAAACATATATACAAATTGTTAACTGCCTGTTATCTAGCGCTGTAGAAAAGTGGGTATTCCAATAGTAGGTGTCTCGAGTCCTGATTTTCCTTGCCGCAGTAAGATCTATAGTCCTCTACAGTTTGAATTGTTGACAAATATCTCCTAAAAATTGCGTGTTTCTTTGTGAACTGGCTATTGTAAAGGTTAGAACGGTAAAACTATGAGTTTCCAAACGAGAAAAACCTTTGAAATGTTTCATTTGTTTTAAAAATAATTTATCCATTTTTGCACTTAAATATGATATGTTTATACTTGGAGCATGTAGTCTAAAACATTTTGATCCTCTATAGAAAGTTGAACCATATCATATATTTGATTATTTTATATTCAATATAATCTGTGAGAAGGGGGATGAAGTTGGACGAAGTAGTTTGTATACTCTAATCGCCCAAAGAAGAATTGGATATTGAGTAGAATTTAGTTTTTACTTGCATCGACTATTAATATATTTATACCAAATTTCTTAATTGTTTTATACACAATTATTATTTTTGAGTATTTATTCTCTATACATTTTCTACTAAAATAAAACAGAAATAATTTAATTCTCTGACTGCCTTGATATTTACAATAGTTTTTCCATATATCCGGATAATCCCCTCATTCAATACATTTGTTGAAAATGTATTGTAATATTGGGATTGAAAGCGAACCAACGTATTTAAACCAATTATTTCTTATGTCATATGAAGAGACCTGGTGCTTTCTTTATATATTTTTTTGTAATAATATTTTAACGTCTTTTTTACATTTAAAATGTTGTGATTTTATATGATCGGTTCATAGTTTCTAATAAATCTTTAATTAAAAAGGCATATATTGTATCAAAATATCATTCATTTTACCAATATTTCAGTTGGCTAAGCCAACTGGGCTTTCTGGCGTTAAACGCCAACCTTTATCAAGGTATTATAACATATTAATGTTTGTCAACAACAATTCATTATTTATAATACCTTAATAAAGGTTGGCGTTAAGCCAAATGAAATATTGATAAAATGAATGATACTTTGATAAAATATATGCTTTTTCATTTCTTGAAAATAAAGATATTTTGGCCAGTAAATCTTTTTATTACCTCGATGTTTCGACAAAGAGCTTTTGTCCTCGTCAGGAGCAAACAAAAATTAAAACATTTGGCAAGGCGATATGCCTTTTTAATTAAAGTTTTATTTATGGATTGCTCTATTTTCGAAAAAATAGTTTCTAATAATAATGTGTTCGACTTTATCTCTTCAATTTTTCTTTTTAAGTATCTGATAAATTATCAATCATTGAATGTTCTTTTGTCGATTACTCTGTATACCGATAATATATAAGTTTATGGTATAATTAGAATAATTTTCCATTTTTTCAATATTTCCTTTCCACCACTTTTTATTAGATATATGCTTGAAAGAGTTTGATTTTATTTCCAGAGAGGAATAAGCTGCCTCAGTAATTAAGTCCGTAAGTTTCATCACAATCCTGTCAACATCTGTAGTATTTGACGAATTATGTACATCTTGAAATAATATCTCTTTCCAGTAAATTTTTCCAGCTAATCCTTCTTAGTGAATTTCCATGTTGACCTTTGCCCAATTATCTGCTCGTTAAAATTATATAGAATATCGAAGTTTATTTCTACATAATAGGTAATACTCGTAAATGTT
The DNA here is from genome assembly GCA_030710605.1 of Cordylochernes scorpioides. NCBI lineage: Eukaryota > Metazoa > Arthropoda > Arachnida > Pseudoscorpiones > Chernetidae > Cordylochernes > Cordylochernes scorpioides. The sequence goes on from CP092867.1 coordinate 60,657,856, forward strand.
GATGTACCAGCCTTATAGAATTTTGTTTGGTATTTTTAAATCTATTATACTTGCATTTCGACATGTAGGCGTTTCAAGGTTATGGATAAACAAGTTATATTCACCACGATAGAGTGGAATTTGTAACCATTGGAGTTGATTATTCGGTCGTACCATACAGAATGTCGAGATATAAAATTGGTGGAATTATCTGAATAATATTGTCAGGAGGACAGGGTTTCCTGGTATTCCCTCTTATCTGGACTGGACCGACCGGTCGGGGTAAACAGTGGCGCCACGTGGAAGGAGGAAAGATCTCAGTTCTCCCCTCTTGCTCTAACGGCTGGGTCGTTTTGGCTCATGTACATAGTAACTTTTATTTTATATTTAAATATTTCATATAACAAGTTAAATATTTGAGTAATTCGGAGGCCTATTTCATTATTTTTCTTTGCGACAATATAACTTTTCATATAGTAGTGTTACTAAATATTTTAGAGAAAAATATTGTTTTTGAGATGTAGTATATTTTTCCACTATTTCATTTTGTATTTTTGTTATAATATTTATTAGTTCAAATTTAAAAAATATAATAGCGCGCAAAAATAATAAAGAAATATTATGAAGAAGAACAAAAGTTAACGGAGACGATTTATTTTATTGAAGTTGTAAATTCGCAAGCTTTCGGACTTTGACGTCCGTCGACAGGCAACTTTTCAAGAAACTGAAAGATAATATTTATATACAGGTAAATATTTACATAATTAGAACTTTTCTTAGCGAATATATATATATATTTTTTTTATTATTTTTTTTTATTATACAAAATTATTACCTCTTTATCTTTTATTTTTGTCACTATACTTTTATTAGAATATATTATGTTGATTTCTGATAACTATGACTTGAAAAAATTAAAATATTTGAGGGTAAAATTGGATATAGCGATATATTATTTGTTGAAAAATTTGAGATCGATAGAATGAGAGGTTTATAGAATGATTTGGAACCAAGTTAAAGAATGCGAATATGCTGAGTAGAGACGAAATATGGGTTTCAATCTATTATTAAAGGTTTCTTATTTTCTCTGTATTAAGTATATTTACACATATATGCCTAATTTACATATTTATTTTTTTATTATCATATATTGTCATTAATAAAAGCATTACGTCTCAATATACTGCATGACTCTGAATTTTAAACACCAAAAATTACTAAGTAGAAAATATGCAAATTTCAGGGTAAAGTTAGCTCACCGATTAATGGGAATGATGAAAATTGCACAGCTATCCCTCGCATTTTGATTGATATATAAGGGAACGAACTTGAAAATTTTCTAATATTCGATCCTCTGTCTGACCGGGAAGGCATCATTATTTTTGCTTTTAGACTCAGAGAAAACGTTTAGTAGCAGAGAATGTCAGGCCTCTCCCAGCCGAGGAAGTTCTAGGTGACACTTTCAATTAGAGGTATGGCATTTAAACTTAGAAATGCCAGTTGTTCCTAAATGTAAAATCTCTACGAACAGACACCGCCGATCTGCCGCGTCACACAGCGGTTGTCATCTCCTATTTCCAGGCCCCGTTTGTATGTTTGCTGACATCGTGGTCTCGGCTCCCACAAACTTTACAAATATGTGTTTGAATCATTAAGTAATTAAGATACAAAATATACAATGTTGAGAATTAAAAATATAATTAGATAATTAAAATGGGAAGGCTGAGTGCTAGTTAGCCTTTGTGATGTCATTAGACGTAGAGAGAAATATATTTTTATTTGTTTCCCTCTGCCGTGTGCTTTATCTATTTTTTAGTTACTTTAATGTATTTGTGTGCCGCGATTTGAAATAAAAGGGGATATTTTTTTAGAAGACTATTGTTATACGTTTCGAGTTAGAATATGTTTGAAAGTAAGTGCAAGGGAGAGAAATTGAAATATAGATGCGCCTACACGCGCCCTAGTAAATTATTAATACAAATCAATGATTTTCCAATATTATTTCTTTAACTCCTTTCAAAAATTATGGGTATATCAAAAATATTGTGAACGAACTTTTATCTCCTATTTCCCGCTCGTACCTATATTGCCCCGTAATTACAATTAACACCCTCCGTACCTCAGTCCTAATCAGTATCAATATTTTAACAGGCAATCATTGTGACATGCTATGACTTTATTCCTCAGCAGGCAATCCTAGTCACATGCTAATTATCACAGCCAGACGTGTCAGTTAATTATCCTTCTGTTAATTCTAGTCTATAAATTAGTCAGAGCTCCCCCAATTTCTTTCAATCAAATTATGAGCTAGATATAGCTAATTAGCCTATTTTTCCTCATCAAAGAATCGATTTTCAAATCATTTTTCTCAAATTACTTATTTTTACTTACAAACGCCACAGGACTCAACAACGCCGTTGTCGGATGTCATATACCAGGGTGAATTAATGAATTTTAGGAAAGTGTTTCCACTTGATAAAGGAGTATAAACTTACTCTTTTTAGTTTTCTATATAATCATCGTCCTTTTCAATGCATATATTTCATCTTTAAACAAACTTCTCAAATTTCTGAAAAAAGATTTGCGGTTGTTCTTTACACCAATCTAGGGCAAACTTTTGCAATTCCTAATTCTTCGAGAATCTTTGTCCACGTAAAGCAGCTTTAAGGTATTAAAAAAAAAGTCACAAGGTGCAAAATCGGGACTATAGGCAGAAAGTGCCAAAACTTCCTAAAACAAGATTTCTTAAAGTTTCCATAGTGTGTTTGGCCGTGTGTGGAAGAGCATCGTCATGGTGGAAAAGGACACCATGTGTAAGCTTTCCTGTTCTTTTCCGACGTATAGTTTCACAGACTGGATCTTTAAACAGATTCGAGTAGTATTCTGAATTTATTGTACGTCTTTCCTCCGAATTATCAATTTATATTACTCCTTTTGAATCTAAAAAGGTGGCTAAAACCTTGCCTGCTGAAGCTTGAGTCTTACTTTTTTTTTTGGCTTTGGGGAAGATGAATGTCGCCACTCCAATGACTGATTTTCTTTACAGGTTCGAATTGATGAAGCCAGATTTCATTTCATTTTTCATTCACAAGTAATAATAATGGATAAAAATTCATTTACTTCTCTTATAAATAGAAATAAATGGGGTTGTGAAATACTTACACGATTTTTTTCATGATCAATGGTCAGTTGCCTTGGTAACCAACGTGATGAATCTTTATAGTATTTGACTATTTTCTGTATAATGTTGATAACAGATCCATGGCTTATTTCATTATTTTTTGCAATTATATCGATCTTGAATCTCCGATATATTTCTTCATTTATCAATCTGCAATGGTGCTCATCGGTAAAAGTTGAAGGTCATCCGCAGCACTCGGTGTCACTAACACTTTTACCAATTTAAATTTAGCATGCCATAAATAAAGTGTAGACTTATGCATCCATCACCATACTGTACCTGTAATCTTGTTGAAATTTCGTTGGATTTTACGCCTTCTTTGGTTAAAGGTTTTACGATAGATGGATTCTCAATGCTTGACAGCTCTCCAATTAGTCGCCGCCATTCATTTTTATGTATTGCGCATGCGCGGTAAGCGCTATAAAGGCGCCAATCTGCAACAGCGGTACCAGATGCTTACTCCAAAAGTGTATGCGAGGATATTAAGTTATTTTGACTAAATCAACTTATAAACTTCTTCCTATAACTTATTGACTTTTCCTCGTAAATTTGTTTTCATTACTACCGAGTGGAGAATATTTTCAAATAAAATTCACTTCCACCTATTTTAACTTACTATATATGTCACTAGTGTCATATGCCTAACGAATATTTGGAGAAACAATTCCAAGAGCGAATTCCTTTCGATTTCTCTCATCGCATGTCAAGTATGAAAAGTTAGCAGCCATATAAATAAAACAGTCCGGTACCTATCCCGATTCTCCCATCTTATTCTTCCAACCGCAAACTAACTATTACATCCAGTCCACTGAAAAATCAAGGGAGCTCACAAATAAAAAAATAAAAAAAATCTATTTCACCCATATAAAAATAATCCTACTTTTTATTCATCGTTCATTTTTGTTTATACACAAGCAATGCAAACATTGAATAATCAATGTTTTTACCTACTATAATTAATTTATTTAGTCAAATAGATTCAGCAAATTTAAAATAGCTTTGAATTATTTTTTATACTTTTAATTAATTCTCTATATAAAGGCGTTAAGAATAATTTTTATAATTAACCTTAATTGAGTTGAATTTTTTTTTCTTCCTACTTAGAATTAATCCTAATTAAACCAGATATTGCATCTGTTTCCTTTTTAGGAGGGTTTATTCTAAGATAATTTATAGTGTAATTTTTTCAAGATACAAGTTCACACATAGAGAATTATTTTTGTACAATTCATTCTATATAGCCCAAACATTACATACAATGTAAAATAGATTATTTATATGAAAGTATATACAATAAAAAAATTGAAAATCATATCATTTTATACCTAATATAAAATATATTTCTCCCAAAATACGTAATTCCTATATTCTGTATTCTTAAGACTAACATTATGTAAAATACTTTGTGGTGTGTCGATTTATTAGTCCAGCGATGGCTCAGAAAGTATTTCAAAGTTAGTGTTTTATTGGTATTACTTATTAGCTACATTTTTAGAGGAAGGCAAAGATGACAACACCCTAGAATGCTGGTTCTGTTGGCTTCCGCCGATCTGCCGCGCCGCGTTGGTCATCTTCTATTTCATGGCCCCGCTTGTATGTTTGCTGACGGCGTGGTCTGTAATCCCAGCAGGCTGAAAGGAAGTGTCTTGGCCCCCACAGTACTCCCCTTCCAGTGGAAAAGTTACGATTCGGTGCACAAAGTGGTTCATTACTATATATATACATAATCAATGTAGGCAAGAAGAAAATAAGGAGAAATATAGTCTATTGCTCCTTAAATCTCACGGGTTTCTTGATTATTCTCCCCGATCTTGTCCTAGTCTGGTCTGGTGCTGATCCTGTTCCTTGGAATTCGGTGTACTTCTCCACATCTGGTGGGTAAGGATTCTGTTGGGACGAAGTAGAAGGCAGCGCTCCCGACACGATCGGTCTTGCTGCGGGTGGGTGTTCTGAAGTTAGATTGTCGAATCTGCCAGTAAGTAAGCAGGTCGCATTCGGTCAATCGATATGATCACATTTCTTCCTTTCACATTGAGTGTGGACTACTTGTTTGTTCTATCAAGGACTGGAAAGGGTCCCTCATATGGTGGTTCCAGAGGTTTCTTCACTCGATCTGTCCTGATAAATACATGTGAACATGTTTTCAGATCTTTATGGACAAATACTTTAGTCTTCGAATGATGTTTTTCATTCAAGGGTTTGAGCAATTCCATTTGATTTTGAAGCTGTTGAACAAATTCTTCTCTATCCAAGTGATGTTTAGAATCATCAACGAATTCGCCAGACAGTCTGATGGTTTTACCATATACCATTTGAGACAAAGAATGGTTGTTATCTTTGTTGATAGCAGCACGCAAGCCTAGGAGAACTGTTGGCAGCGTTTCTGTTAATATTATTTATTAATTCATATTAGGCCATATAAATCTTGATGTTAATTGTTTAGTTGTGGCTTTAAAGCCTGGGTGTGAGAGTTCGTGGAAGTTCCTAAAAATCATCATTCGGAATTTAATTGGAATGAATGGTCTAATATTATTAGTAGATACGTCACACCATAACATATTTCCTGATTGTAGTGGGCATTGCTTAAAATTTGGAGAGGTATTCTTTGAAATCAGGTTTTGTAGTTCTGAATCACCAGTTTGTTCTTTGGCGATCTCTTCATAGTCGATGGTTGTGATAGCATCAACTCTGACAGAGCATCGGCGACTAATGTTGTCAGTACCTTTTATGTACTTGATGTCAGTAGTGAATTGGGAAATGTATTGTAGATGCCTTAATTGTCTAGGAGAAGTTTTCTCTTTTTTTTTGTTTGAATGCGTAGATTAAAGGTTTGTGCTCAGTCAAAATTGTAAATTCACGTGCCTCAAGCAGGTGTTTGAAGAATTTGATGGACAAATATATTGCGAGAAGCTCTCTATCATATGTACTATAATTGCATTGAGCAGGATTTAATTTTTTAGAGAAAAATGCTATTGGTTTACATATATTATTGTCAAGCTGTTGGAGAACTGATGTGAGATAGACGGTTCAGCATCGGGGCAGGCTAACAGTGCTGTATTAGCTAAAGCTTGTTTGCATTGTTCAAACTGAACTTCAGCTTCTTCAGTCCATTTAATTTCGCTTCTATCTTTTTTTCTTGGCACCCCTCAAGTATTCATGAAGGATTGCTGAGTCTCTGCTGCATTGTTCAAAAAGGTACGATAAAAGTTTAGCATTCCCAAAAATATGCCTAATTCATGAACTGTTTTTGGTTTCTTATATTCTAAAATAGCTTTAACCTTTGTTGGGAGTGGTTTCACACCGTGAGAGGTAATGAGGTATCCTAGAAACTCAATTTCCTGTACCAGGAATTTAGATTTAGAAATATTGATTCTTAATCCATAGGAATCTAGTCTGCTGAATAAGGTTTCAAGGTGGCTGTAATGCTCTTCCTCTGTTTTAGAGGCTACCAGAATATCTTCTAAGTAGACAAATGCAAAGTTCAAAATTTTTAAGACTTCATGCATGAATCTCTGAAAGGTGGCAGTAGCATTTCTAAGACCGAAACTCATTACATTAAATTCGAATAGCCCAAAAGGAGTAATGATGGCAGTTTTTGGTTTATCCTCTTCTGCAATTGAAATCTGATAGAATGCCTTGCATAGGTCCATTTTTGAGTACACACGAGTACCTTTTAAGATGTGGTGGAACTCGTCCAGTCTAGGAATTGGATAACGGTCTGGAAGTGTAACTTCATTGAGTCTTCTATAATCACCACAAGGTCTTAGTGATTCGTCCTTTTTTAAAACTAAATGTAGTGGACTCGCCCAAGGAGAATTTGAGGGTCTAATTATTCCATTATTCAACATATATTGAAATTCTGCCTTAGCAAGAGTTAATCTCTGTGGATCTAGACGACGGGCCTTTAAGTGAATTGGCTGACCTCTTGTAGGAATATAATGCTTAACGTTATGTTTTGCTTCTACAAATTCTGATGATGGCCTACCTAGGTTAGGGTATTTGGTTAGGAAAGTGCTGACCTTGGATGATGAATTTAGAGTGCTAATATTTCCATTGTCTGAGATTAACTGAATGACGCCTCTTGTGGAAAGATTAGTTATCCCATCAATTAGGCGTTTATTTTTTATATCAATTATCAATCCAAAGTTGTTCAAAAATTCTGCTCCTATTATAGCTCTGTTGGTATTGGCGATTACAAAAGACTATTGCAATTGACGTCAAAGTCCGATATCCAAATTGCTAATTTTTGTTCCATAGGTAACAATTTCTGTACCTTCGGCTGCATATAGTTTGTAATCAGAGCTAGGCATCCTATTTTTATCCTTTGGAGGTATTATGGATATGTCAGCATCACTGTCCACCAAAAAACACAATCCCGTGTTTTTGTCCGTAAAAAATAATCGGAGATTGCGACAATCCTGGATACCGGCGAAAGAGCTTGTTGCTACTCTGTCCGCCGGTTGGAGTTTTCCTGACTCTTTACAACTGAATGGAGGCCTGCATTTATTTTGTAAGCAATTAGGACCAAATCTAAAATGGTAATGGCAATATTTCCTTTTTGCGTTGAAAGATCTTTGAGACTGACTTCTCGGCCTTGACTGAGTCCTAGTTTTGGATCGAGATCTTGATCTCTCCAGCCTCAATACGGACACTTGACGTTCAAGATCTTCCAATTTAGCGATCAAGCGATCTGTTGATGAAGAAGGCACTTCCGCATCATATATTTCTTTGGTGAGGTTTATTTCATTTATTTTATCGGCCATTATGGTCAATTTGCTAATATCCTCATCGCTTGCAATGAGTATAATCTTTATGGATGTTGGCAATTTATCGAGCCATAAAGTTTTAATTAAATTGTCAGAGATATCTGGTGTAGCGAGGGATCTGAGCTTTTGTAATAACTAGCTCGGCTTCATGTCTCCGAGCTCTATACCAGAAATTAACTTTTTAATTCTCAACCCTTTCACTTTCTCTGAACAATTCAAGTAGTCGTGATTTACATTCAGAGTACTTGTTGTCGATTTTGCTATCAATTGTGTCCCAAATGTTTTCTATATATTTAGGTTCTAATTGGGAGATCAAATAATTTATTTTAGTGTCTTCCTGAATAATTCCACCTAATTTGAACTGTGCTTCTACCTGGAAGAACCATATTCACCATATTTCAGGTTTTTCAACAAAGAAAGGCGGTATTTTAACACTAACTCTGCATATTTCTGAGGCATCGCTAGGCTTATTTTACGTTTCCATTTTACGTAAATTTAAAATTCGACACAACAGCCAGATATGTTTAGAGATAAAGTTAAAAATAAAAATATTGAGATAAAATAATAAGAAAGATAATATACAAATTATCTTAGTCTTGAGATGATATCCCGATATCTTGGATGAAATTTCCTTTCAAGCTTGAATCAATTTTTGCATTTCTTTATCTCTTGAAATATTCCTATGATTTTTCTTTTCGATCACGTCCGGCTCACCAATGTGGTGTGTCGATTTATTAGTCCAGCGATGGCTCAGAAAGTATTTCAAAGTTAGTGTTTTATTGGTATTACTTATTAGCTACATTTTTAGAGGAAGGCAAAGATGACAACACCCTAGAATGCCTATTCTGGTTCTGTTGGCTTCCGCCGATCTGCCGCGCCGCGTTGGGAAGTCTCTCGGCCCCCACAACATAAAAGAAAGCGCTTAAAGTATTCTAACTTGTATATGTAATAATCCATGTATCATGCATAAAAGGCCCTTTCAATGTTTAAATATAATGTAACATGCTAACTTCGAATAAATTTGTTTATGAATAATCTCTATTACACATTTTAAAACATAAGACTAAATTACAATGACATTGCTCACTATAAACATCTGTATATCAAATTGAAAACAATATTCCCACAAAGAGAAGTGTGGATGGGGGCGCCGCTTGGAGGCACTGAATAAAAATCAACTGACCAATGAGAATTGCCCATCTCAACCATCAGTTCTCTTCCTTGTTTATACCTCTAGACTCCTTTTTGTATTTACTGCTCTGTGCGGTTGTTCTTATATTTTCAATATGTATAGTTATAATTAAACATATATTTATATAATCACTTATTTTTTCTTTTCTTTTAAAACACACAACAGAAATCATATCCTGACTAAGAACTCATGTGCTTTTTAGATGGCAGAGCGCCATCTAGTAGATGGCAGAAATAAACTAAACATTGGGTCTTTATCCATGGGTGACTTGAGGTGTACACAAAGACTTGAAGGTGAAGGGAAATTCCCTAGCTTGAAGTTGGGACTGGACTGTGGGGGCCGCTTATCTTCTGCTGATCTGTCAACTGTCTGTCAAACTCCGACTGCTCTGTCTGTTCTGAGGGTCACCTGTTTTGGGAGATCAATCAGATGGTGATAAGCAACAGTAAAATGGCCGTCACTTTTGGATGTGGAAGTAACATAATTTTAGCTTTGCACCCATTATGATTGTTACCCAGGTTATTTAACCGATCTATTTCCAGTCTTTGTCAGAGCGCTGAATTTTATTTTATTCCTTGGTTATTCATTTGTTACAGGTTGGATTATTTAAAGTGTAGAGACACATTTATATTATTTATAAAAAGGAAAGTGGTTGGGATGAAATCTTACCAAGGTTAGATCTAGATGGTACATATGTTAACGTTATAAATGGTGACATATGAGTGTATGTATATGTGTAGAAAAGAAGAATTTACATATTTTAAAAAAATTATCTAAAATCTGAAAAACTTTTAAAATTTATTCCTATAAAATCTTATATAGTAGAACCTCCTTGAGAGGACACTCCCGCTAGAGGATACTTTTTGAACACACCTCGTATATATATGACTCTTATTGCGAAAATATATATATATCGAATGTGGCAAAACTCCCAGCGGTTTCGACAATTTATCAGAACACTTTTTAAAGCTCTAGGACTGTACACTATTATGTTTATATATGCAACACTGTAGGGTCGAATATTATTTATGGTATTTAGGAACACTACAGACATACGCTTAAAGACAGTAGAATTACATGTACGTTATTTTTCATCGCGCGAAGAATGCTCTTTCAGAAAAATAACGAGAAGGCTTTTCAGGCATAAATTAATCATAAAGTAAATATAAAGCGCCATCTATATATAAGGAATAAAATCATAAAGTAAGAATTTTTCTTATTCAAACTATAAAACTAATAGCCCATCTTGCAGTCAACTTTGGGGAAATGGACACACCCCTTGAAACTCGCTTTGTGCTGAACGACAAGTTTTCAATCATTTTCACGAAGTGCATATGGGCCATGCGATCTCATACCGCGTAGGTTAGGACATGTCTAAGTGCGAGAGGAAGGTGAAAGAAGGTATGTCAGAGTGCGGCCGCGGGATACAGGGAGGTAAGCTGGTAGAGCATGTACCAGACATTCCCTCTTGTTGTCTTGGATCTATTGGCTTATATAGCTGGAATTCCAATGGGGTTCTTGGTAAAGCTAGTCAGCGATTCTATGATCGTATATGATTCTGGGATAATAGAAAATGCAAACATTCAAAGCATCGAGCATAGCTCTTTCGTTTACATCGCAAGCAATTTGTATTGAGTGTGGATTTAAAACCATCTATAAATTGGGAATTTGAAGTATTTTTCTGCATATTTTGTAATTAATAATATGCGACACTATCCCCGTGGAAAATAAAAATTATTGTTATAGTTCTCAGAAAGGAACCCATACTATTGTATTGTCTTGGTCAGCTCATATTTAAGGGCAGTTATTTTATGTGATATTGTATTGAAGCAGCTGAATATTTTATAAATAAATAGGCGCGTTAAAATCCTTTAAATCTCTCTAAAATGTAATTTGTGATTTTCCTATTCAACTCGAGCTACATGAATAGAATTCATAACATAATATCTGTACACCTTTAAGAAATAATGTTCTTATGGTAAAGGATGTTGGGTGTTTCAGTTCTTCAATGGTGGAGCCCGGACTACCTAAATGAGTATGCATAGATAAATAGAGATTGTGTGTTGGGTGTTTCATATCTCAATGGTGGAGCCCAGACTACCGAGTAAGGATGTATAGCTAGAGAAGGAGGAGGCTGTGTTTAGGGTGTTTCAGTTCTTAAATGGTGGAGCCCAGAATGCAGAGTAAGTATGTTTAGCTATATAGAGAGGAAGGTTGTGTGTTGGGTGTTCCAGTTTCCAAGATTGCGATTTCACAAGAATGGAGAGAAAGCTTTAATGAAGCTTTCTCTCTAAGTTAGATAACGGATATTGACAACAAACTGGGATTTAATCTATCGTGCTTCACGTCTAGGCCGAGGGAGTTGCCGAAGGTGGATGCCCGGTAAGTTACTTTTTAAATAACTAATTGTTGCAGCCAAAAACTCTCAACCTGCTTCAACCTTCAACCTCTACCACCAAACTTGCTTTGTACTTCCAGGATTGATATAAGCTGTTTTTGGAATTAACGGCCACTTACGTTTGCAGATCTGAAGTTGGGGCCGCTGGAATCTAACCCATTTTTGGCGTTCGTTCAGGTAGGAGCCGTTTCTGACTTCCTGCATGCAGATACTCTAACCCTTTCATAGTTTAGGGAGATTCTTCCTGAGAGCCAACCCTTAGTAGAATGACCCCTCAGCCCTGAGGAACGAGGTCTAGCTTTACCATGTACCCAAGACTGTAGTGTCAGACTCTCTTCGGATGAATCTGACCACAGTCGAGTACGAGCGGGCATATAGACCTCAAGTACTATATGGGAGTTCAGAGCGGGTGTCAAACATTCGAAACTGGTTCGCGCCTAGTGATAGAAGTCTCCACGTGTCTAACCCGTGTGTTTCAAGCGGTCCCATGTTCTCTACCTTCTCATGGTGGGACTGTTAAGGGGGCTGATGCTCGCCATATATCTCTTTAGTACCAATCTCGTGTACCTATTTATAGTGCACGCACGATGTGTACGCACGTCACTATACTATATAAAAGAGCAGCGGCTACCGACCAAAGAGAACGAAGCACCAAGCTACTCCTTTCAATCGCTTTTGAAATAAAATTTAAATCCAGTTTATATTTAAATATATTGAATTTTGAAATTATATATTAATATTGCTAAATCTTTTGGAGAAAATTAAAAACTTTAAATAACGCTAACAATTCATAAATATTTTACGCTGTCAATAGATATGCAAAACAATGAATGCATTAATATTAGACAGGTTGGATGAATTATGTAAATATTTTGTAGACAAATTTGATAACAATCAAAAAACGTTGAATAAACAAGATATTGGATATGTAAAAAGTACAACAAAACAGCTAAAGGATAGTGTAATAGAATTAGTGAAACTAGAACAGAGTTTAAATGGAATTGGGGAATGTATGCAGAAAAATTATACCGACATTAGAAACGATTTATCCCAAATAGTAAAACAAAACAGAAACAAGGACTCGTATGCAGAGGTGGTAAAATATGGGGAAGATAAATTTATTCAAAAAGATAAGCAAATTACTGAGGAACAAACTATCATAATAACTGCCAATGAAGGTCAAAACATCTCACAGGTACAACAAAAGGTGAATGATAGTATAAAATTTTTACGACAGGAGGGAAATAAAATTAGGATTAGCAAGGTATTTAATACTAGGAAAGGTACAGTAATAAAATTGCCTAAAGATCAAGATATAGATCGAATGATAGAAAGTTTTACTAAGCAAGATGATCTAAACCAATGCAGTAAAATATATAAGCCAAAACTAAGAGATCCAAACATAGTCATAAAATCAGTCAACAAGATGACCAACTTAGCTAATTTATCGACAACGTTATGTGAGATGAACCCTGAACTTTCTCAACTCAGTGAAGAGATCAAAGTGCTATTTCCAATGAAAACCAATAGACCAGAGCAAGATGTAGTACTGAGGGTTTCACCTAGAGTCTACCAAATTATGAAAAGAAATGGAAAAATTTACACGGATATTCAACGATGCGATATTAAAGATAAAATATTAGTGAATCAATGTCAGAACTGTTTTTTATTTAATCCTAATCATAAGAGGAATAGCTGTCCCAATCCCAAAAAATGTATTAAATGTGAAAAAGAGGGAGAACACGAATGCTTGACTACAATTAAATGCTGCAACTGCGTCAAACATCCACATTTTAGAAATAGAGATTTGGAGCATAAACCGAATAGTCAAGACTGCCCAATCTATAAAAAAGAGATGCAAATCATAATACAAAGAACTGACTATTCTACACATATAGAAGATGCGGGCCAATAATAAACTTCCAGAATGATGGGGCGAAAACTATATATTGACAAAATCAAAATTATTCAACAAAATACCAGAAAAAGCGAAAATTGCATAAATGAGCTTTGTGCATTTGATGAAATTAGAAATGCAGATATAGTAATGATACAAGAACCTTATATAATCAAAGAGGAGGTAATATTTCCAGGACCTTGTACAAAATATCAATTGATGAACAGTCCCATTATAAATACGGCAATAATTGTAAGAAATAGCAGCTTAAAAATTCAATTAAGTACAGAATTCACTAACTCATTTGCTACAACTATAACCATACAAACAAAAAGTAAGAAAATATATCTTTCCAACATTTATATACATCCGAATTCAATGAAAAGTGAGCACGAGGAATTTATGAAAAAGTTAATTAATACAAATTTACATATAACGGTGATAATTTGCGGCGATATCAATGCCAGAGCTCCGTTGTGGTATGATATCAGGAAAAAATATAATGGACATAGAATGATCCCTATCATAGATGAAATAAACTTAATTATCCATAATAATAAAACTTTCACGTGTCGTGATGCAAGTGTGATTGATCTCACACTAACAAATAAACAGGCAATTGCGGCGATCAGAAATTGGAAGACGCAGCAGATATCGCAAATTTCAGATCATGTAGCTATATCTTTTGAAATATATACAAACGAACAATTTAGTTCAGAAAAATATTATTCCACTTGGAAATTTAATGAGAAAAATGCGAACTGGTTAAGTTTTAGTCAGAGAATTAACATTACTGAACGAGAAAAAATTGAAAACTTACTAGACATAGTGGATACACCAGAAATGATTGATCAAACGGTAAAAGAACTTACGAACATACTGATTGAGGCAGCACATAATTCACTTAAAGTAAATAATAATATGACAACCAAAAATAATATTAGTAATAAGTGGTGGAATACGAATTTACAGCTTCTAAAGGATCACTGTCATTATCTTAGAAACTGTTACTATAGAAACAAAAATTGCCCTAATCATATTAAACAATACTATAAAAGCATACGAAATAAGTATTTACGGGAAATAGAAAAAGCTAGGAAAGCATCATGGAGAATTTTTCTGGAGGAAAACAAGTCGAACAACCCTTATGGAAACTTATATAAGGTGTACAAAAACATCAAAAGTGGATCTAAGCGGAAGAGAAATATGCAAATTTTGGAGGGTAATACTGATATGGAATGTTTGCAGAACGGTGAGGAATTATTGAATAACTTATTTCCAGATGATAAATGTGAAGAAGATACAAACATCCATAAAAGTATAAAAGAAATTATAATTTAAAACTACTCAATAAAGAAAAACAGATGGTTATGATTACTGAAGTTAACGACTTAATTGACAAATTAAATCCAAAGAAATCTCCCGGAATAGACAACATCTCTAACAACATGATAAGGCACACTAAACAATATATAGCTCCTATATTGGTGAAACTATTTCAAAAATGTTTAGACCTACAATACTATCCTGCTGAATGGAAAAGAGCAGAGGCAATAATTATTCCGAAACCTGGAAAAACTGATTTTAATAACTTTAAAAATTATAGACCTTTATGTCTTAATTCCAACATTTCTAAAATATTTGAAAAAATAATTAATAATAGAATAATAAAATATTATGAAGATTTTAATTTACTAAGTGATCGACAACATGGCTTTAGAAGATCGAAGTCTAATATTACTGCACTAACTGAAATAATAAAAATTGCGTTAGAACATAAAACAAGAGAATATGCAGCAATAATTGCAGTGGATATTAGTGCAGCGTTTGATAATGCATGGTGGCCGGCCTTGATGAAAAGACTAGATGAAGATGGTGTGCAGGCTTCCATGATAAAACTTCTACAATCATACTTTGATAATAGAAGAATAAGATTTAGATATTCCTCAACTGAAATTAATAAGAAATTAAGTAAAGGATCTCCACAGGGAGGACCACTGTCTCCCACATTATGGAATATTCTTGTTAATGAGATACTGAATAATAATCTGGATGATAATTGTGAAACAATAGGATATGCAGATGATATTACGTTAATATGTTGGAATAAAACTCCTGAACAACTAAGAAAGACAATAGATAATGTATTAAGAAAAATCAATAAGTGGTGTGAAAGTCGTAAATTAAAATTGTCAGATGAAAAAACAAAAATATTATATTTATATAAATGCAATAACGATATAATAGTCTCAGGTAGCAAGTTAATTAAACCGGTTGAAGAACTTAAGATCCTAGGAGTGACTATTAAAAATCACCGAGTCAGAAGCAAACTGGACTTTACGCCTCACGTTAATGAAATGATCATAAAGGTAACTAGAGCTAGTGGATACCTATTTGGCCTGACAAAGAAAGCATGGGGTCTAGATTTTAGACGAAGACTGATATTGTATAAGACATTATATCGAAGTACAATTACTTATGGTTATCCAATATGGTATCCATTCATAAACAAAAAGTCTAAGGAAAAACTAAATTCTCTTCAATATAATATATTAAAACATTGTATACAGGCCTACAGTACAACATCATCGGATTGTACACATATACTTGCACAAGTCCCCAAAATTACTGATTATATTGAATCTAACATGTTGAAAACCGAAATAAATTACAACCGATTTGACTCTTCAAGTAGGAATATAATTTCTAATTATATAAGGGGAAAATTGCAGAAATACTATGAGAAGACTAATACCATTTTCAAGTCCTTCTTCACTGATTCCCAAATACCCAAATATGTCAAGCCAAATTTTTACAATGTCCACTTTTTTACTGGACACGGTAACTTTAGATCATATTTGTACAAAGTCAGAAAGACGGATTCGCCTAAATGCTCATGTGGTGCAGAAGAAGAAAATCCTGTACATATTCTAACGGACTGTCGACTTGTAGAGGACTTGAGAGTCAAAAATCAAATAAATATAAACTGTCTAAATCAAATAGTTAATAATAGATATATGTATATACATTTTAATAGATTTTGTAGAATGTTTTTTAGTAATAGATAGCCTGGGCTGTTATAACTGATATATAGATATATGCTGTAAATAGCTCTAAATTTCTGTTCTTATCTGTGATGTTCACTAATATTCATTATAGGGTAATTAAATCGTTAACTAACCGACAAATATGTTAATAATTTCTATTATAATAACTAAAATCATATTAATAATTACTGTAAATAAGCTTCCAAACTTGTGTATGCATGCAAATATCCAAGACGGATATCGCGTGCTTTGTAAATGATAATAAATAAAATAAGCTACTCCTTTCAATCGCTAACCCATTATTTTACGCAATAGTTTTAATGCAGACTCCAAATGATAACTTGGCCACTTTTTTTCTGGCCCCTATGCTATCTTCACGTGAAGCACCAACCTTTGTATTGTGTTTGCAAATATAAATCAGAGAACCTGAATCTTTACATATAAAATAAAAGGATTTAAAAGCGCGAATGTTTCTTTTATACATAAAACGAACTTCTACTGTCCTTACTGCGATGAAAAATATATTGAGAAGGCTTGGCTCATCAGTGGTGAACCCTCCCAGCGGTTTCGCCAATTTAATCCACCAGACCGCATCTCAGAGCTCTAATACTGTATTGGATCATTCTGCTTTTATATGCTACACTGAAGGATGGAATCTTAGAAATGGTTTTCAAGTAAACTATGGACATAAGCTTATAGAACAGTAGAATTACATCAAAATATTTGCTTCGAGCAATGCTCTTCAGCAAACTATAAAGACAAGGCCATTAGGAATAAATTAACACAAAGCAATAACGTGCCATCTATACATATAAAATAAAAGGATTTAAAAGCGCGAATGTTTCTTTTATACATAATACAAACTTCTACTGTCCTTACTGCGATGAAAAATATATTAGTGCATCCTCTCATTCAATAAACTACTGCCCAATCTCACTGATTCTCGATCGGCTCGGCACGTGCTCTAGGCATGAGCATGCAGAGTGCGGTGCCGTACTGGAAATCCAAGCAATATATAACTTTGTGCCCTCAGTTTTGTATATTTCAGGATGTGTGATGCGAAATTCCTAATTAATATAAATTTAGGCAAAAATAAACTAACCTTATCTGTATAAACAATATCGATATTATTAATATATTAATAAAAATTGTTTTAAAAACTTTTATTTAAAAAGTGCTCTCTGAAAGGAAAAAATAAATAGTTCAACTTCTGCGACATTGAACAATTATATTTAAATAAGTCAAAGGAAAAGCGGTTTCTAACTTAATGTGACTTAATATGAAGCAACTGATTAGTAAGAAATTTTATGTTTCGCTAAATAGTTTACCTATTCACTCAATATACGATGATCGTTCCCGACAACCAAGAAGTCTTAAAATTTGTATATTTGCTTTGTTAGTTAGAATGAGCGAGGGTGCCGAATTTCTTATTTTATGTTGGTCTGGAAGTATAGTAAAACTAATATTACAAAAATCAAAAGGAAATATAGAAATTAGTCCAGTCCTGAGCTCCACTGCCGCTCATTACACGACAGCGAAACGGCTGAGCCTATTTCCCTTCGTTTGAAAGAAACATATACAAATTATCTTCTCTAGTCTATTCCTGACCCCCACGGCCACCTAAAAGCCTAAATATTTGTACACTTGCAATGTTCAGACAAATTTCAGACTTCTAGAGGTCTGTAAGAGTATATGAAATTGATTACCTTATTGTATTATATTGTATTTTGCTGTTTTCATTTTATAACAATGTTGAAGCTATACTCTTGGAAATTATTTAAGCGGTAAGGTAGATTAAACTGGCGAAACCGCTGGGAGTGTTTATAACTGATGAGCGAGGCCTCCTCATTATTTGATGAGAATAAAAATAAATTCGAGTATATTGATTGCCATTAATGATATTGGAATCAGATTACTGAAATATGCTTTAAAGGAGGTAACAAATATTTTAATAGCTTTAACCTTTTGTCATGGTTTCGAATACCCAGAAATCAATTACCAAGTCTTACACGACTCAATTCTTCCTGGGCAACCTACTGAATTCAATAAACCTTTGCTAAGTTTAAAGAATTCCTTGGTGGCCCTTGTGATCAAGGATATGAATATAATTCTACACAAAATCCTATATGCTCTTCCAAATCTCTGAAAACTAAACTACATATCATATGCCAGTATGAGATATGTCAGTTCTAGTAACTGTAAGAAATGATTGGGAAAAAAAGAGCAACAATTCGTCTAAGTTTAAAGAGTTTTCTTACAACCTGTAGGGCTTCCTTTTGTTCTAACTTTTTATTGGAGCGTTTTTCTTAATTGTAACACCTGTCTTATTCTTGGTAGCTGAGACATCTGAAAAATACCTTGAAATTCTTTTTTTCGAGTAAATACAACATTTATCAATGAGGTATCTGAAAGACCTCTACTGCCTTTAGGTTGAGTTTATATCATTAATGTGAAGGGTATCTTCTCTAAGTTAATTATTTATTTAGTTAACTATTATAATTTTCCATGATTCTCCCATTATTGTTACTTCCTCACGGCATAGCATTTTACACCTTCAATATCGAACAGAAGTTCAATTAAATATATTTATACTCGTGGATAAAACTTAACGCGTGGACAAAACTTAAAAAAGTTTCATTTTTTATGTCGCCGAAGTCCTTTTTTTAGACAAAGGCACATTTGTTCACGCTCCGTTATCTCGTGTATCTTCAATAAAGGTCACTGCGTATCAAATATCTTTTAAAGTTATTGTCTGAATCTCGGTATATTGGCTAAAAGGTACAACTCTCTTATGTTTTTTTCCATAAGTGTAAAAGGCACCAGGGGCTGAAATAAAGACAAATTGATAAACACCCATATAATTGATGATGTAATAATACTATTTTCAGGATAAAGTATGAGATGGTAGTATGCTTGCGTTTAATACACTGCGTGACATTGAAAATGGAACACCAAAAAATAGTGGCCAGAAAGTGATGAAACTCGGCAGACAGAGAGAGACAGATCTTTATTTATTTATCAGTGATCTTTATTTCAAAAGGATAGTCATAATACAGAGCGAGAACGGCGTCGGCTTAGTAGCAAGTAAGACCACCGCGGACGGCGATGCACGCAGCAACACGTCTAGGTAGAGAGTCAATCAGAGTACGGATGGCGTCCTGAGGGATGGCTCTCCATTCCCTCTCAACCATTTGCCACAGTTCGTCTTCTGAACGCGGCTGTGGCAAGGCATGCAAACGGCGTCCAATGATGTCCCAGACGTGCTCGATTGGTGAGAGATCAGGAGAGTACGGTGGCCAGGGAAGCATCTGTACATCTTGCAGAGCTTGTTGGCTAATGCGAGCAGTGTGCGGTCGCAGCACATCATCAACGTATCGTTGGGCCGTCATAGTGCCCTGAATACGAAGTAAAGGTGACCTGGAATCATACGCGATTGCGCCCCAAACCATGATTCCACGTTGTCGCACGGTGGGGCGTTCCACAATTGCTGCCGGATTGGACCTTTCTCCACGTCGACGCCACACGCGTACACGGCGACTATCACTGGACAAGCAGAAACGCGACTCATCTGAGAACACGACCCTGTGCCATTCCGTCATCCACGTCGATCTAGCCCGGCACCATTCCAAACGTTGGCGCCTATTCGGTGGGGTCAATGGCAGTCTTCTTAGCGGACGGCATGAGTGCAAGCCATTAGCAACAAATCGACGGGAAATGGTTCTGGTCGAGATGGAATGATCTAGGGTGTCTTGCACATGTTGCAGGATGGCGGTACAAGTGGCTTGTGGGGCCGCCACTGCTTGTCGGAGGATACCTCGATCCACACGTGCTGACGTCACTCTGGTTGCACCGACATTCCTATAAATTGCCACATTTCCTTGTTCCAACCATCTTCTCCACAGTCTGTGCACCGTGGACGCACCAAGGTGTGTATCAGCTGCGATTTGACGTATGGAACAACCTGCCCTTTTCAGTCCGATCACCATGCCCCTCGTAAAACGTCTGTCTGCTTGAACTGCCTCCGTTGACACGAGAACAAAATTTATACAATGATTTTCCTTGAAGAAATAACGACACGAATACTGTCCTTTCTGCAAGTTCCTTCCCTTATATCTTACTCCATGTGCGCACTAGAGCTGCACATTTTACTTCATTTGCATAACTCGGTTAGGCGCGTCTACCCTGAAATTTACATAATTTTCTGGCCACTATTTCTTGGTGTTCCATTTTCAATGTCACGCAGTGTATAAGGCAGTGAAGAAAAGATATTCTCTATCAGAAGGAATGAAGACTCATCCCGAATCACAGTTTTATTTAGCTCACTTAGGTTAACACTTGACTTATCGGCTCATTTTTCTTGTTAGAAACTACAATGGTTGATATCTATTAAAATGTAATAATTAACTCTATAATAAATATTTTGAAAAGGCGTTGTATTTCCTAGTTTTTAAATCTCAAATATATATAGCGCTGTTGGAAATGTTGTCAACGATATAAATCTTATATTCAATGTCATTTTCACGAGGAAATCCTCCGAAATATTGTTGCCCTTTGTGATTGGGTTAACATCGCCATTCCTTTCCATTCAGTGCCTTCCTCTTCCGTCATCCGCTTTATATTTTTGTATTGCGTCGTCCAGTCCATTGTTCCAGGTCGTCCATATACGCTTGCCGTCTTTGTTCACGTTGTCTCTTCCCGTTGATATTTCGCTCCAGAACATCAACAACGTAAACAGCAATTTAGAATATTAAGAAATAGAAAAAAGGAATATCTTTATCGTGAAAATGAAATTTGCTGATGGCTTGCGCCATCTGGAATAATTAAAAATCGAAGAATAGTTGATATTTATTCCGATAGATGGCATAAGCCATCAGCAACTTTCAGTTGCACGATAAGGAGATTTTTTTTTTCTTCATATAATCACATGGTACTATTTTTTTTCACAATTTAGAATATGTTTGAAATTTTATTTTTTTAAATTTCAACCGAAATAACTGAATTATATTTAGTCATGCTTGGCTGTAGACACACAACAACCTTGCCACTATATTTGATTGTAACAGGGAGGTCAGCTAGGATATCAATAACTTGTGTAAACCTCTTTTTATATTTGTACAACCAGGTTTCAGTTCAACTTTAGTTTTAAGGTTACTGTATAATGTCTCTTGGGGACAGTACACAATTGAGCTTGGAACAACAAGGAAGATTTAAAGATTAATTTAGTAACATGTATTTATTTGCTGAAAGGTAATTGAGAGAAAATATTAATAGATATAGTTATCAAAATTCGAAACTATTTTAAACGCGTAAAATTCTTTTTGAAATTAAACAATTTCTACTGCCCTTACTGCAATGGAAAAATTAAAGGGAGGGCCTGGTTCATCAGTGGTGAACCCTCTCAGCGGTTTCGCCAGTTTTATCTACCATACCGCTGTTATATTGCATTTTTGAAACTTACTTTCATAGTGATACTGTTGCTAGCCCTCCCTTTAATTTTTCCATTGCAGTAAGGGCAGTAGAAATTTTTTAATTTCAAAAAGAATTTTACACGTTTAAAATAGTTTCGAATTTTGATAATAGATGGCGCGCTAGTGCATCAGATATAGTTATGCACAAAACAAACATTAATCCAACATTCAATAGTTTCTACGTTACAGTGACTCACACTTTCTTCAGGGGAAACGCTAGTCTTTGTTTAAAACATGTTGCAGGGGACCCTTAGGGACATTTTGCTGATGTGATATAGAGATGCACGAAGAAATCTCTACATTGTAAACGACAATAACATGTTATGAACCCCTTATGTTTGATTAAAATTTAGATTCATTCTTTATTTTCTCCCCTTCATATTATTTGTCTTAGAAATTATTCTAAGTGATTTAACACATACACTTCCTATTATTTTCCACCTACCTATTTTACTGTTGCATGTATCTTGAAATTTATATCACATGTCCCTGATTAATATAAAACACAACACACTCGAAAATTGTGGCGTAGAAAATTATTAAAGACAAACTTCAGGCTCACGCATCAATTTATTTGAGATACAAGCGCACGAACTAAATTTTAAAAATTGCATGAAGAGCAAAAAGGGAAGTATACAGAGTAGCAAAATATAATAATAAGCAAATTTAATAATATGTTAATAAAAATAAATATTTCTCAACATAGCTCCTTCCATATGGAAGCTGTGCCTCAGAAGCTTGCAAAATATTATGTCCCTAGTACTTTAACGTCCTAATTCTTTCGGTGTGGAGAACGGCTATGTCGTCGTATCGTCTATAAAGACGTCATCTTGGAAGGAAGTCTTGGCTTTAACATGACTGTAGAATATTGGAGCCATTAGCTGGGAATGTATATCATAGCACCCATGGCCTTAAGGTCATCTCGGCGATCTTTAGTTTGTCCCTAATTTACCCAGCTCCACCAAATTTCACGTAGAAAATCAGGAAAGAAAACTTCAGGCTTTCGCAGAAATTTGAGTCACAAGTTCAAACTGAATTTATAAGAACCAATATAAGCAATAAGGGAGGTAGACAGAGTTTCAAGATATATAAAGATCAAAATTAATAATCTGTTCATAAAAAAATATTCGGCTACAATATGTTTTGACCAAAATAATTAAATTTTATTTATGGTCCGAATAAAATTCACAATTTATTTGCTCATTTTGAGGGCTATTCTCAAAGGATTCCTATATTGTGTATTTGGTGGCTGTGTGTTTAACACAATGTTTAACACAATACATATTTTAAAAACATACATTTATTAATTATTCGAACTCTATTTCTTTGTATGAAAATTGAAAACCTCTGTAATTATATTTTTACTAATCTAAATAAGCTTTTGAATAATAATAAGAATAGTAATTTATATGCATTATATATTTTTGCTTATCCCTAGTACACGTGGTACAGGCCATGATAATCATGGTGGGTAGAAGTATGCGACTGTTTTTTACTGTAGGTGCACCACATGTCTACACATGTGAAAAGTAGTTCAACTTTGCACTTACAAATGTGCCAGAGCCCCATTTGGTTACTTGCACTTACTGGTGGGGTTGGACTTTTGCAAGAATCGAAAGCCATTGAAGCATTTTATTTTAGTCAGAAAAAAAGTGTCCAATGCGGGAATCGAAAACGGGTCGTAGAGGTCGAAAACCAACGGTTTAGACAATCTTTCCACCGACCCCCATTTATATGAATAAAATAGTATACAATGCATGTGTTGCTTTATACATATCATCAGGATCTTTTAAATGATGTATAAAGGTATTTAAGTGAAAAACAATGGCTTAACAATAACAAATGTTTGCAACAGGTGTTGAATTATATTTATTCCCTATTGTGTGGAATCATGGCGTCTACATTCCATTGTTCTTATAAATTCTTCAATTCAGATACTATTCTCTTTGGTGACACAATTCATACTTTAGGTGAGGAAGTTGCTGTTGTATATTTATTTTAATTGATTTTTCCCACAACGTGGTGTGTAACATCACAGGTAAATAGGCGATAACCGTAAGAAAAAGTTCCTTTGTTTAATATAAGTTTCTCATTTATATTTTGTTCTCTCTCTCTCTCTTGTAAAATCGAAAATATAATATTTGAATATAATTCTAGGAATTAGTTTCATTATAAAATTGTAAGAAAAGTTGACATTTTTCTTTATATCCTAAATAATATTATGTATAAAGTCATTTCTAAGAGATGATAAATTCCTAGAAATTTTAAATATTAAATTTATAATTAAGTTTTTAGACCGAGAGACATATTATTTACCGATAGTATTTCCATACTTTTTAAATTTATAGGTGGTGATAAATATCACAAAATACCTGCATAACTTATTTTAAAAATCACAAAATTGGATCGTATTCCCTCAAAAAAAAAAAAAGA
Organism: Cordylochernes scorpioides; assembly: GCA_030710605.1. NCBI lineage: Eukaryota > Metazoa > Arthropoda > Arachnida > Pseudoscorpiones > Chernetidae > Cordylochernes > Cordylochernes scorpioides. The sequence goes on from CP092867.1 coordinate 60,682,217, forward strand.
ATGTCTTTTAAAAATATCTAAAATATAAAAATAACAAAATGTTATTGGTCTAAAATCCCAATAATATTACATGTACATTAAACACTTCCAATAAGTATATTTCGAAAATTTACGAAATGCCATCTAAAATACACGTATATTATTATATTTTTTTGCTCTCTAGATCGCCGATTTCCCTTTTCAAGCTTGTTGTGTGTGTGTTAGGATATTCATATGTAAAAATACATTTATAATAATAAAATTAACAAACATATATGTAACCATTTGAGCGTTTCCATAGATCGCCAAATGCCCTTTATTTAAATCCAATATTTATAAATATTTACAGTGTGTGTTCAGTTTTAATATAATGGAATATAAGAATTGGTTTGAATTGAATGTTCTTTATAAAATGTATTTCGGATGTCTATATAAACTATGAGGTTAAGGTATGAATTGCGTAATAGGCATAAAGGATTAACATATTCTGTAAATTTAATAAAAGAGAATGTTATTCATTATATTAGTGATATTTGTAATTAAATTTATTTCCAAAGATAATTATAAACCTAATGCAATCGCTATCAAATCATAAGTACGTATTTGTGGCCATCATAGGTTACTTGACTGTTCCAAGATGTATGTTTCAAGTATGTAGAGAAAGTAAACAGAACTTACCCAGGTAACATCCAATACTGAGGAAGGTATCACAATGTCAACAGAATGTTCTTCTCTGTCGTCACGGTCCTCTCCCTGGTGTCGCTGGCGTGGTCCGCCGGTCTGTCCCAGCAGGATGTCAGAACCATTCTGAACGCTCACAATAATTACAGGGCCAACGTTCAACCTACAGCCACCTTCATGAAGGCCTTGGTGAGTATTTACTTTCTTTATCAACAAATTATCTCGATCAGCAATTCTCGATGTCAATTGTACAGCCATATATTTTAGAATTTATAATTTTTTATTTATTTAAATTTATAAGCTTTTGCCTTATAATTCGTTTTCTCATATGTAAATATATCAATTTATTTTTAATATTTTTTTCATTCATGTAAATCTCAGTGCATTGAATTTATTACTATGGTGAACAAATCAATACTGAAAAGTAGTCCTCATAACAAATTGTAAGAAAATATAAAAGGTTTTATTCTTATGGAAATCGGACTCCAGCATGATAAAATTCCGGATCACAAAACTAGTTAAATCCGTTCAGGATTCGGAAGAGAAGCAAGGAACATTTTGTCCATTCATTTTACTCCCCAAACAATTCTCCATCAATTTTCCTACCTTATAGACACTTCGAAATGGCGAAAAGTGAAAGAGCGGGGATTTTGTGTATATTGAGTCTAAAATTTCATTGTAGAATAATACTTGATATCCTGTTAATGACTTCTCATTTTCTGTAATACTGAAACTGATTTTTTTCATTATTTAATTAAAAAGGCCTATATTGGATGAGAAATAATTTATTTATCAATATATTCAGTTGCTTGAACGACAACATTTTGCCATTGTTGTACCTTTAAAAAGGTTGGTATTCATCCAACTGAAATATTCGTAAATTAATTATTTTAAAACCAAATAATCCTTTTAAATTAATTAAATATATATAGAATTTTCAGTTTACAAAAGGTTGTTGTGTGCTTTTTGTAGGTGTGTTGTTTGTCTGTTTTGTGTTGTGGTTTATAGGACAAATTTTATCACACAATGAAAATATCTAAACCCCAGTAACAACTTGAAAATTCAGCTTGTCAAAATTTTCTTTAAAAAGTCCATAAAATTTATAATTTGCCATATTTTTAGTATATTATAATCTTTGAATAGTAAATTTCATTATTGTTGAGTGGTTTCTTATCCATTTGAGACTTTATTAATGATTTAAATATATTTGGAGAGGGTTTGGGTTTTAGATTATTCGTAATTGTTGGAAGATTAATCAATAATAATAAATTTTGTAGATTGTATATGATTTGTAACAATAGAAACATTCATGATTTATAATGCCTCATGTCTTATATATAGATGGCATGTAATGCCTTATAATTAAATATGCCTAACTGGCCTTGTACTTATTGTTTGCGGAAGAGAATTTCTCGATGCAAATATTTATATGTAATTCTGCTGTCCTAAAAGCTTATGTCCATATTTTGCTTGAATACTATTCTAAGATTCCACTCTTCATTGTAGCCTATATAAGGAGAATCGTCCAATGCAGTATTAGAGCTCTAAGAGAAGCGGTCTGGTATATTAAATTGGCGAAACCGCTGGGAGGTTTCACCACTGATGAGCCAAGACCTCCCAATATATTTTTTCATCGCAGTAAGGACAGTAGAAGAGTTTGCTTTGTGTTCGAAAGAAAAAAAAAAGAATTCGTGCTTTATAATGCTTCTATTTCTTATAAACAAAGTTTGATAAGGTTGCTTTCTTTGCTTCCTTCCTCTCTTCCAATTTCAGTATATGTACCGCCGAACAAGCGTGTACTTTCTTCCTGTGGTAAATCTGTATAAGACAGGTGGTCTTAATAAAGCTATATGTGTGATAAAATTGCTTTAAGTTTAAAATATCGAAGAAAATTTATGATATCAGACTATATTTATTGTTGCTCGCACATTTATATTTTCAGAATTGTAACTCAATTTTTAAACGAAGTAAATAAAAGGTATGGTTTTAATTTATTGAATGTCGACAATATAGCACTCAAATTTTGCCAAGTTAAATAAAGAAATAATTTTGATTGCTATGTCTTATCCGAAGTCTTATAAGAAAGTTAATTAGTATTATTTTAATCTTATGATTTTAACATATTTTTCCTAAAATATTTATTTGTTCATATTGTCACTATATTTTCTCAATACAATTGTATTTATTTTGTATAAACTAAGAGAGAGTGAGAATATAATGTTTTGATGTTTTCTGGATGATTCGTTTAGTTTACTTCTATATTGTTATGCTTTGTAGAACACATTTTAAAACATTTTTGCCCACAGTTATTAATATCTCAAAAGGTTTTTTACAACAAATAATGGAAACGTATCTACATAACAAATGACATCAGCCTGTTCTAGGATTTGAAACTAATCGGTAAATCATTCCTCAATTTATTCTATGATAAATGGCTCCTGATATGAGGGAATCGTTTCGTTTGTTTTATTATAGCTGTTTTATCTCTCTTATATTGTATTCAAATTATTAGTAGTATAGTATCACATATTTCTAAAAATAGAGGATCAAATAAATCCTACTAGGTCCTAGGCAATAAGGTATTCATTAAAATTCGAAACTATTATAGACGCGTATGCTTCTTTAAAAAATAAAACATTTTTACTGCCCTTACCGCAATGGAAAAATTAATGGGAGGGCCTGGCTCTTCAGTGGTGAACCCTCCCAGCGGTTTCGTTAGTTTAATCTACCATACCGCTGTTATATTGCATTTTTCGATTTTTCTTTTATAGTGATACAGATTTTTCCATTACAGTAAGGGCAATAAAAATTGTTTTATTTTTAAAAGAAATCATACGCGCTTATAATAAATTTGAATTTTCTTAACAGATGGCGTGCTAATGTATCATAATATAATGTATTTATTTTTTCCATCACTGGACATGCGTCGAACCTGGAGACTGTTGTTGGGTTCTGAGCTGCCTGGAGTATAGAGGCTCTATCTCCGCTATCTTCCTGCGATAAATCTGTTTAAGACCGGTGTCTTAATAAAGTTGTAGGTGTATTCATCATTCCCCTCACAATATATGTTGTCTAAATCACCTGTTATATCCATTGTGATCAGAGATATTAATTATTTTTGAATTCGCACTGTATTTTGTATTACCTTGCGCGCGTAGATTTGAAGGTAAAGTAGATGATAAAGAAAATAAATCAATATTTCCTTTTTATGATGATGCTGTATTATTTTATAAAGATGGTTTATAAAGAATTAAATAAGTTCATAAACAGAACTATCTTATTTATTATATAATTAAATCTCTTGTGTGTAGGTTTGGGACACTAATCTGGCGAACCGCGCTCAGAAATGGGCAAACAAGTGCATCTACGACCACGAGGAAAATGGAGGCACCCAAAATCTACACGGAAACCCCGAAGTAAAAGGCATCATGCAGGCGGCTGTAGACGACTGGATGACTGAAGAACCTTACTACGACTTTGATAAAAACGTCTGTATTGATGATATCGAATGTGGCCACTTCAAAACTGTGAGTGGTTTTCTTTTCGAGTTATTATTTTCTTAATTGAAGCATTACGGTTTTTTTATATTAAACTTTGGTATTTCCATATACACGCTATTAATCTATACGTGATTTTGATTTTGGTTCTAATATATCTTTAAAGTAAATTAATTTTGGATGTTAAATTCTGAGTGGATATAGTAGTTGCACCAAACAAAAGCTGATATAAGCATGAGTCAGCATGGTGTTTATTAATATATATGAAATACTTTAGAATAATGAGTTTTAGTGGATGAGCACGGGTGAATGAGACAAGTCTGTCCTCATAGAAACTAAAGTAAATATGGATAATAGCGCGAATCCCAAAGTATAAGAAATGTAAATTTTCAACGGTGTTTATAATAATCAAGAACTTCAAAAATCATTCAAAACTATCCTTCTTGTAGAATAACAAGAAAATAAGTTGTAATACATTTAAATATTTATAAGGGTAGTTAGTTCTCATACATAATATATATTCAAAAAGCTTCTTAAAATATTTTAGGCTAATGCACTTGAAGCTCTATCTCATATATATATATAATTTAATATAAGTTTTAGGTATTTTTTTCTCACTTTACTCGCATAAATAATATATTTATATATATGCAAAACTATTTAAGGCATTTTTTAAATTTCTAAGTGAAATTATTTCCTCATCTTCTTACTGTGGAGAGTGAGTGGCTTGGTCATAAATGGTAAACTCTCTCATTGGTGTAGCCAGTTTAATAATTCATAACAATAGTAATTTAAGAAAATATTATATTTGTTTTCCAATAAATGTTGTTCATAGGAATACTTGATTGAGAAACACTAAGCCTGACGTAATTTCACAATGGCATTCAATAAATATACCACCTAAAAAGAGTGCGGCACCCAGTAATGTTAAATAACAGGTTGTTTACATTGTCAGAGCAAATCAGACATGAATATAAACATATTGGTCATGCCAGTCCTTGATTGGACACGGACGCCCAAAAGGGTCCGCCCTTTCTGATGTTATTATTAGTATATAAGCTTGGAATTTTCTAAGTAGGGTAGAAGACATAACAGTAGCATGAATTGGCCAAGCTGCCCGATTGACCAGCGTCCTAGGTCTCCCCCATAGTTCACTAACACCTTCCCGTATACTGCTCCCTATAAACCGTGGTAACCATGTTTCTAACCGTATGGTTTACATTTGTCTTCAGGCTAGTACACTCTGGCCTATGACTACAGTTGTGATGAGGGGCCTACTTGACGATTCCGGCTCCACATTTTACAACATATAAATGTATTTATATCGTACCACAACCACTACCAGTCTAGAGGTCAAAGTAGTCAGTCGTTAATGTGAAACACAAAAGACAAAGCGTGTTGGATGTCATATCATAGAGAGACCAGTGCTGCAGACGCGACAAGGTCCAAGATGGTGTGATCTATACGAGAGAAAGATGATATATTGTTGTTCAGCCTGTTTGTTGGTGGCGAGGGTCGTAAAACATACTGGTAATATCTTGGGAGGAAATGAATAATCTTGAAGAAATTGGACCTCGAACCTCGCCTTGTCTTGTGTGCAGGGGACTCTCAATAAAACTTTATTGCTTTGTTTATGATTACATGATGGCCAAGCCTGAATTTTACCTACATTTAGAGGCTGTTGCTCTATTTATAAATATGGTACATATGGGAATTTAGTATATATTGAAATATATATAAATACTTGCATGCTCTTCCACATATTATATATACAGTTACGAGCGTCATGCGTTCTTAATCAATCATTCAGTTTTCATCTCTGTCACCGTTTGCTTTTTTTTTTGGAATGGCGCTCTACTATTGGTTGGCTACGCTCACGCCACCTTTGCCCCCCCCCCCATCATGCCCCCCCACTCGCTTTTTCGTTTTTGTAACTATTGTGTTGGAGCGGGTCCTTCCTTAAATAAATGCATATATTAGTTAATAACTAAATGGAATCCTCTCTTTCTTTTTCCCAGTAAGAGACGCCTACGGAAGCCAACAGTACATAGACAGATAAAGCACATAGGCTATAGTTATTAACTAATATATGCATTTATTTAAGGCGCCAATTTATAATTGTAACAAATAGTATTTGAATAAAAACATTCAATCGTGTAAAACACGGGCGTTGCCCGGGTCATTCGGCTAGTAATTAATAAAAGGACAGTTGTTAGTGTTAAATATTCGCTCTCTACCGATGCAAAAGGAACTCTCTTATTATTAAACTTGTAGAATTTTGAATCCCTTCAAATTAAAAAGCGCGGGAGAATATATTCCAAACATTTACAATGAACTTACATATAAAATATAACTTTACAGGGTTACGCTATTAGGTAAATTTAAAAATGAAAATAAAATCATAGAACAATGAAAATAAGCATAGAAATAAATTTACAAATTTTAAACTTGAACACAAGTTATATTTTATTGTTTAGGTGGTCAGCGCGAACATCGAGAGGGTGGGCTGCGGACTTTCACCTCCCTGTCCTGAATCAGATGACACCTGGAACTATGTCCATTGTTACTATGCTCCGGGGTAAGTTTGCTTCCATTTACTTTATTAAATAATTTCTGTATTCATATATATTCAGGATAGATGCTAATATATATATATATATATGGTAATTTAAACCAACAACCCCATACTGTGTATATAACTTATAATAAGATTGTCATGTTGTATATAGAAACACATCTATAAATAATTATGCGCATGATTAATCTGTGTCATTGCATCGCCCTATGTAATGTAATTTGTACAAAGTGGATAAATAAATAAAATCTGTAATAGATTTAAGAGTTGATCTAGGGCAGAGATCGAACATATAGTATTGCCAAAACAACAGAGTCTAAAGATGGAAGTCATAAATCAGGTAGATTCACAATTCCCACGACAGGCCACCCACACTGTCACATGTGGTGGAATGCAGAGACCCCTCTCACACCTGGACAGGTAAAGGCGCCCTTTCTCAAACGCCCCTGTCACATAAGGTCCCCCCCCCCCGTCTTTTAACCTATAAATACATCACTTTTACAGGGACTTGACAGTTCAGTTCAGTTTAGTTTAGTTCACCCTTAGTGCAAGCCGCGTCGGTCGTATGTTATGTCGATCTCATCCAACTTGTAGTTAGGAAGAACTCGTCTATCTCCATCTTTTCGCTCCTAGCTCAACTTTTATCTGTTAACGGAACTTTCTTAGTGCAATTGTGTCTTCGTTTTTTTGTGTATGGATATCCCCAAGCTTTTCCACTCTGCCTCGACCACGACTGCCTGTATTTTATGAGAACTTTTAAAGGTCTTCCAAGGTGCAGAGAGGTACTGGAAAACTCTACATCCTGACTGTTCCTCTTGGTCAACACAGTACAACAAGAGCTACCAGGATTTCAATATTATTTCAGTAATCGACAGGATACTACAAGTCGACAACACCAAATTTCAACTTTATATATTACAGTGAGTCGACAGGATCTCTACAAAAGCTACTGGAATTCTCTCCTTCATTACATGAGCCGACAGGATGACTAAAACGAAGGATGACACAACGAAGAGGTAAGAAGACTGTTCAGATAGGAAGCGAGAAAGAGCAAAGATGGAGGAACAAACCCGCCAGTCCCACGAAACAACCAAGCAATCTCTCCCCCCAACAAGAGACGATATTTACGGAAGAAACGCCGCCCCAACGGACTTCCGCATACCCGCTATCCGATCGCCAACGCCGGGAGCAAGCTGACCGCGCCAACGACAGCCGAACTTCCCGCAAGACATGGAAACCGAGCAGCGATGTACCCAAACCCTGTGACAAGCTCCACACCTTCGACCTGACATCATCGAGACAATGCTCAAGGCAACGAGCGACAAACAACTTTCCAGAAGTAACAAGCTTCTACAAGATCTACATGGAGCGACTTCCACGACAGCAGGACGACCACCAAAGACCAAGTCGCCTGACTGAACTTTCATCCAAATTGTAAGTTTTTAAAAAACCTAGCTTTACTTTATCCTCAAGTTCGCAACTTGATTCACTATTAATTTTGTATTTATATTTTGACTTTAAGCATTTTAAATTCAATTTTTACATTTTTTATATCATTTTTTATTCAATTTTTAAAACTTTCACACTCTCACATTTATAAAATTTATTTTAATTTTTAATCAGATTATAAATTTCAAGTTATTACTCTCAATTTTACTTTAAAAAAATCGCCCATCACGCATTTTTACTAATTTACTAATCTTACATGCCTTTCCTAAATTTACCTAAAATGGCATTATCCAAAGATACGACTTGAAAAAAAAATCATCATTATAATTTTTTAAAAATCTCATTCATCATAATTCTCAACTTATTTTTGTTTTACTTATTAGTTATCTTTATTTCAAATTATTTGTAACTCTCACGACATTGCCCTTTTATAAGAATCATTTTAACTAACATAATCAACGATTTAAAAAGTATATTCAAATTTTAAATGTAAATTAATCACAGCCTTCCAAAACGATTACAATCGTTAATATTCGAGGATAAATACACTCCCTCGTCTTTTCCTTTTACATGCATGGTTGGTCATCAGCACATTTCTTTCAAAAAAAAAAGTTACAACACTCTCACATCACTTTCTCCAATTGGAAACAATTTTTGGTGCGCGACTTAACACACAAATCCAATTTCGAGCTCCACTTAGCTCTATATCGCGCGTCGCCACAATAAAATAATTTCACATTAAGCGTGCCACATCCACTAACAGTCAAATATTCTCTCGATGTGTTTCATACAACAACCACCCATGATTTTATTAAATTTGTTGTTCCTGGTGAAACAGTTAGATTTGTACCAAACTAAGACTTCACGTGACACCTTTTTATTCACATTCTCACTTCGTGTCACAGTGCCACACCACAAAACTTTTTCACTTTTCAGGCCAAAGACGCCCTTCACGCCTGTGACACTTCTCACCTCAAAGCGTGTCCACGTCGAAAGTCATATCTTTCACTCACTTCTAGCCTGAAATCATCGTATAACAATTTTACTAAGTCTAAACTGATTTCGAGACACAACACTTACGAACATCGAGAAAACTATATTTTCAAATAGGCAAGAAAATTGCCAAACTTCAACAAAAGAAGAGAGAGAAAATCAGTTTCAAGTAAGACAGAAAATAAACACCCCGCACGTGTGACCACCCCAAAAATAGAATTTCCGTAAAAAAAAAGGAAGTGGACGCTCTTTATGACGTCACTCCCCTGGTCACTACTATCTTTTGAGAATCTCTTCTCTCCCCCCCTCAAATAGTCATCTTGACCGCTAGCTTCATGATCGCCATTTTTAACACATGTTTCACACTAATCATTTAGATTTCCTCGATAATCTCACAAATCTCGCACAACGCCTTAATCACAACACATCATACGTTAAACATTTTACATGTTAATTGATATCACCAATTAAAATAACTTAGTTAAGTCTTATATAGACTTTATAACGCGAAAGAGAAATCATTCTCTACATACCAGCATTGTGGACAAACGAAGGGATCATTTCACATATTCCCAGTTTCAGAGAGTCATAAAAACACCAATTTTTACCAATGGGATATGATCTACACACAACAATTGTAACTTTTCTTCAAAAGAGACAATATTGTTCAATTTCCCACTACTTAACATTTATCTAATCATTATAATAATCTTTAATTATATTGTTATTTGTATAAAATCTTGAATAATTATTCTTATTGTTACCTTTCAATTATATAAACAAATTTTTAATCCAACATGATTTAAAAAAAAAAGGACTCTAATCAAATTTACTTTTATTTTCATGAAATTATTTTAGTATTACAAAACATCTAATTGTTTCAAAAATTATTTTTATTTTATTATTTATTATATATTTTATATATTACAGGTTTAATTTTATCCACTTACACTTTTTGTACCCGCAATCATATTTCTATATTTCTATTCACTATATTTTATATTTGTTTAAATACCTTTATTATCTGACAATGTTTATCATCCACTATCGGGCATCTAAAACAATCGTTTTCAACAATCATATTCTTTAACCAATTCCCTATATTTTTCATCACTATCTTTTCAGTCATTGCGTCACATCAACGTAGAAAAACGACAGCACTGCTTGACAATTTATTTTTTGATTTCGTTATTTCAACAAACTCTTTGAACGCAGTTCCCCAGACTTACAAATCCAAACTTCTGGTCTGAACAAGCTTCAAGAGTTTATTTCAATCATCCGCAGAGCACAATCACCGACGCATTCACAAAGCGTTCACTTTTTTCAACTTTCAATTTTTTTTCAGCTCTAGCGGACCACATTCAACCTTTGATTTCGAGTCAAGTTAGACCACCTACTGTCGCTACAATTCTACTTATCGCATGGCTCTATTTCACTTCTTTCCCAATCATATAAATAAACAACTTTTCTTCAGCAACTGTTAACCCAATAATCCTAAAATTGTGACAAAACACTGTAACCCTTATATAGGATCGCAAGTGAAACATTGCCAAGGAAGACAGCTCAAGTCTATATCCTCGCTTTGCACCTGGATCTGAGTATTTGGTTTACATGTGCACTTCTAACAATTACATATTCTTCAACAACTTTTCAACCCAATAACACTACAATTGTGACAAAGCACTGTTACCCTATACAGGATCACAGGTGAAACATTGCCTAGGAAGACGCTCAAGTCCATATCCTCGCTTTGCACCTGGACCTAAGTATTTGATTGCATGTGTAAATCTCACAATTGCTTATTCTTTAACTACTAACCCTGTCCAACGCCCACGAATATTCTCTTATAATGTGAATTTTTATGTCATCATTTTATTTTAATCATCTTTTTTGTTAATCAAACAAAATGTCATTTTTATTTCACTTTTATATATCCAACAAATATCATCTTGTTATAGCCCTTTTTAACCCTCACAGTTTAAATTAATTAAAAGAAATTTTAATTACTTACCTGTGTTAGAGAGGCTTTACCCGCCTAAACCCGGATAAACCCTTTCACTCCCGGGGCCCATCTATGGTAATTTAAACCAACAACCCCATACTGTGTATATAACTTATAATAAGATTGTCATGTTGTATATAGAAACACATCTATAAATAATTATGCGCATGATTAATCTGTGTCATTGCATCGCCCTATGTAATGTAATTTGTACAAAGTGGATAAATAAATAAAATCTGTAATAGATTTAAGAGTTGAGCTAGGGCAGAGATCGAACATATAGTATTGCCAAAACAACAGAGTCTAAAGATGGAAGTCATAAATCAGGTAGATTCACAATTCCCACGACAGGCCACCCACACTGTCACATGTGGTGGAATGCAGAGACCCCTCTCACACCTGGACAGGTAAAGGCGCCCTTTCTCAAACGCCCCTGTCACATAAGGTCCCCCCCCCGTCTTTTAACCTATAAATACATCACCTTTACAGGGACTTGACAGTTCAGTTCAGTTTAGTTCAGTTCACCCTTAATACAAGCCGCGTCGGTCGTATGTTATGTCGATCTCATCCAAGATGTAGTTAGGAAGAACTCGTCTATCTCCATCTTTTCGCTCCTAGCTCAACTTTTATCTGTTAACGGAACTTTCTTAGTGCAATTGTGTCTTCGTTTTTTGTGTATGGATATCCCCAAGCTTTTCCACTCTGCCTCGACCACGACTGCCTGTATTCTGTGATAACTTTTAAAGGTCTTCCAAGGTGTAGAGAGGTACTGGGAAAACTCTACATCCTGACTGTTCCTCTTGGTCAACACAGTACAACAAGAGCTACCAGGATTTCAATATTATTTCAGTAATCGACAGGATACTACAAGTCGACAACACCAAATTTCAACTTTATATATTACAGTGAATCGACAGGATCTCTACAAAAGCTACTGGAATTCTCATCTCATTACATATATATATATTGTTACGACGCTTCTCAGCCGTCGATGTTTGCGTTCAAGGTTTACTGAGAAGACAATGTGAGTTCGTTTAGGATACAGCTTAGTGCGGTATATTTATTACTACAACTTAAAAAGGGATATTAATAACTATACACGGGAGATAAACACTTGCCTTCAATGCCGCCCCAGGTAGGTTTCTCCTCGTCCTCCACTTGTTAATCCACACAGTCCCGGAGCCCACTTCCTGAAATGGAATGCGTCACACCACGATAGCGAGTCCATGTTCCGACGCCATCTTTCCACCGAAGCCGTTCCAAACTGTTTTCTGTTCTTTTCTGTTCTTCTCCTCGCGCGGGCGTGCTCGCGCGGGCGTGCCTTGCCTCCCTTGGCTTTCCCACTTCTTCTCTTCTACTTTTCTGCATCGCTTCAATATATTATGTTAATATGATGCATTAGCGCATCATCTGTTATAGGAAAAATAAACTATTTTTTACGCGTATGATCCTTTTTGAACTAAAACATTTTAGCATGGCAGTAAGGGAAGAATAGAACAAATTATCAGTTAAAAATAGTATTTGTATGTGATAAAAAACGAATATATATGAATTGAAATAAATTTATGTTTACTTGTTCCAAATATATGTATGTCATAATATATACTCTACCAGGAATAATAAAGCAAAACTAGAGACAGCCCAGAGAGAGACGGGATGTAAAGTCCGGTCACTTGAGACAGCAGCGACATTCCAAGGGGCGGCAAATGGGGCCCGTCCGTCGACACCTTGGGACTTTTAAGTCAGTTGAGGATTGTATGCGACAACGAACGGCCGGCCGGCTGTTGCCGGGCCCGGCTCTCCCCCCCTCTCTCTCTCTCTTTAGTTGCCTGGGTTCCTCTACCAACTTGTGGTGTGATTATTTCTCTTTCCCCACCTTATTGCCACATGTATATAATGATATTTGAGGTATATGGATGAAACATAACACTTTATTGACTTAGGACTGTATTGGTTCACAGTTCCCGACACAGAAGAATATATGAATTGAGCTAATGATGAACTTTGAAAATATCATTTAATATATTAAAAAGTGCTGATTCTAAACATTTTATTCTAAAATATACCCCGAGTCAAAGGATAT
>CP092867.1:60695575-60902714 GCA_030710605.1 Cordylochernes scorpioides
GTGATAGAAGAAAACCTCAACGCTGGAGGGTCCTGGACCAGGCGATGAGCGGGTCCTCCACCGCTTCTCCGAGCCCAACCTGGACAAAGTAGCGATAGATTCGCAACTTTGCCGACGCCAGGATGGAAAGGACGTCGTCCTCAAGGCCGGACCCGCCGAAGATCCAAGCCTGCAGGTCAGGGGGCCGCCCTATGATGTTGAAGGCCTCTCTGATGAGAGGCCTGATGGAACGGCAGCACCAGTAACGGTGGCCGAGGGAGCGGTCGATGGACCCACAGGCAGGACAAGAGGGGCCGACCGAGGCAGGATGGGCCGGATGGGGCAGGGCGTGGAGGGCCAACTTGAGGGCCGCGTCGGCCTCGTGGCCCACGCAGCGAGGCCCAGTCGATCCTGGATGGTGGATTGATGGTGGGCGTCCATCTCGCCAGGAATCTGGAGATGGGCGTGGCGGCGAGGCGCGGACGATCCAGGGCCCGTCGGGCTGAGCGGGTCGTGAGGCTGTTGAGGAACGGCGTAGCCGTCCCCCGCAGCACCAGGGCCGCAGCTAAGGAGCTGATGAGGGCGTAGACTCCGCCTCGAAGCCCACGGCGTTCTCGGAGGTCAGCCTCCGACAGAAGGCGCCCAGGGCCGCGGCGTCAGCCAGGGCCGAGCGCGTAGGGCGGGCGATGAGGTGTTCCTCCACGATAAGGTCCCGGACTCGGGCTCCGCGCCAGCGGGCGGAGGCCAGGAGGTCGGGAGGGCGAAGGAATCGGCAGCCGCCGATGATGGGGAGGTCCAGCTGAGCTGTGGGGACCGCCCGGTGATTGAGGCCCAGGATGTTGGAGGCCTCCTCCCACAGCTTCAGCAACCGGAGACGGCGTGGCTGGAGACGGGTGCCGTCCGGTGGAGGGTGGATCCAGGCCTCACCGCTGTTGCCGCCGACCAGCCAGCTGAAGGCATTTCTGCCCCCGCGGAGCGCGACCTGCACCCCCTTGAGGCAGGCGAGCTGGAGCTGGGTCGCGAGGTCGAGGAGGCCGAGGCCTCCGATGGCAACTGGCCTCGCCATGACATTGGCGGGAAGCCACGCCGTGTGGTCTTGTCCCCAGACGAACCTCGCCAGTCGGGCCTGCAGCTTGGCGATGGTCGGGGGTGATGAAAGGTATCCATGCAGGTGGTGCTGGATGACAGACCCCACCAGCGTGTTCGCCGCTCTTGCTCGCCCGACGAGGGAGAGGCCGCGGGTGAAGGACGTCCATTTGCGGCATGCAGTCTCCAGGAGGGCCAGTAGATGCTGCTCCCGGTGGATGACGGTGCTCCTGGGGGCGATGTCGAGCCCGAGGACCCTGATGAAGGTGGCCGACCAGGAGGCGCCGAGAGGGGAGTCGCCGCGGTTGCGCCAGGCGCCGCACCAGAGGCCAGCGCTCTTCCGGAGGTTCACGCCGATTCCGGAGGCCTGCCTGTAATCTTCGAAAACGGTCGCCACCCGCTCGAAGTCTCCGTCGCGATGGAATAGGAGGACGATGTCGTCGGCGTTGGCGATGACCTTTCCCACGCCGAGGGTCAACTCCAGGCGACGTAGCAGCGGCCCCTTGGCGATGCTGAAGAGTGCGACGCTTACGGCGCAGCCCTGCCTGAGGCCGTTGAGAAGGGGGTAGGCTGTTGTATGAAAGCCTCCGACCCGGATGGTGGCGTCCGCCCCGGCGTAGAGGATGTTAATCCAGGCCATGAAGGCCGGCGGGAGGCGGAGGGATATTAGCAGGGACTCCAGGAAGCCGCGGTCCAATGAGTCATAGGCGGACTCTAGGTCGACGCCCATGACGGCCAGCGGCGAGCCCAGGGCGGTGGCCTCCTCGATGGCGTCCGTCACCATGGCGATGTTCCATGACGGGGACCTCCCGGGGACGGCGTAGGTCTGGCATTCCGGCACAAGGGTCCGCAGGTGGGGCTTGAGGCGGCCAGGACCCTGTAGTCGGCCGAGGACAGCGCGACGGGCCTGTAGCCATCAAGGCCGCGACCCTCCGCGGGCCTTGGGCACGAGGCAGATGGAGCTGCGCCGCGTCGACGGAGGCAGGGCACCGCGGAGCCGTGATGCTGCGAACACCCGGGCCAGAGCTTCCGCGAAGAAGTCCTCGCTGAAGGCGACGAGGAGCTCGCACGGCAAGCCATCCCAGCCGGGGGCCTTTCCGCGAGGGAGGTGCTCGATAGCGTTGGCGATCTCGCTGGGACTGATGTCCGGCCGGAGAAGCGGGTCCTCCTCACTCAGCTCGCGGGTGGTGGTGGTGGGCGCGCTGCTGGCGATGAAGGCAGCTCCCTTAGCTGGATCGCTGGTGGGACGGGCGAAGCGGGGCTGGAAGGTCGCGAATGCCCTCCGCCGAAGCTCGGGGCCCTCGATAATGTTATCCTGCCCGTCCCTGATGACGCTGACCGGGCGTCGGAGGCGGATGGCGCGTGCTAGATCCGGCAGCGATGGGTAGTCGGCCCGGATGGAGGAGGCCTCGAGCTGCGCCGCGATGTAACGTCTCGCCCTGTAGACGTAGCTGTCGTTGGCAGCGTGGCGTGGGTCGTGCAGGGATCTGGCCTCCGCCAGCAGCCCCGCCTTGATGGAGGTCCACCTATCCCAGAAGGTCCCGTCGTCGTCATCGTGCGCTGTGTCTTCCTCCAACTCCCGGATGTAGCCAGCCAGATGTTCGAGAGCAAGGCCCGAGCGGAGCATCGCGGCCAAGCGAGGCTGGGTGGGGGAGGAGACGGCGGTGGTGGGCGGGCCCACCTGGAGCAGCACGAGGCGGTGGTCCGAGAGGTGGTAGTGGCTGGTCGCGTAGATGGACACGCGATCCAGGACTCCAGCAGGGACGAGGATCCGGTCCAGGCGGTTGGATTCGACTTGGTCGCCGTGCATGGAGACTCTGGTGGGCAGGTGGGCGGCGTCGAACTGGGTGGCCACGTCGACCAGCGCGGCCAGGTCCAGAAGAGCGGCGAGGGCATCCGATGATGATGATGATGATGGGCCCCGATCCCTGATATTAAAGTCGCCGATGATTCAGCAGGCCCCCTCCTCTTCCTGTGCCGCTGTCGCCGCTAGGAGCTCCAGTTGTTGGTTTCTCTCCCGGGGTTCATGCGCCAGATGAACGGCGATGGCCGTCATTTCCTCGCCGTGGACATCTATTGTTGCCAAGGCGATGTGGCCCGGCCACAGGATACGCTGTTGTAGCTACGCCTGGTCCGAAGACGCAGGCGAGTCCGGATCCCGAGATGGCTACGGGATGGGCCAACACAACAGCGCCGTAGCCGAGGCAGAGGTCTTGGCCGCTGCCCAGATGAAATGCGTTTGTCTCCTGGACAAACGCGATGTCCACGTGATGTTGCCTGAGTAAATGACAAAGGGCAAGGCTCCTCCCCCGAGTGGCGAGCCCTCGCGCGTTGATGGTGGCGACGCGGTAACTCATTGGGGCCGTCCTTCACGCAGCACCTTCCTGGTCTTCTGGAGGGTTTTGCGGATGGTGGAGTTGGAGTCTGGGCACAGGGCCATGATGGTTTCGTGCAATTTTTCGAGGGCGGTGAACTGTTCCTTTGTTAGCGTGGGCGCTCGCCTCTTCATGGTGGTCTCAGAGGTGAGGAGCTTCTGAGCCTCCTCGCAGTTCAGGTCGGGCAGCTTGTCCCAGTCGATGGAGGGGTTGGGGGACTTCCCAAGGTGCTCCAGCAGCTGTTCGAGTGTGGCCTTTCCCCGGGCAGGCGTGGCGGGAGGCGAGGACAGCTTCTCCACCGACATCTCGTTGTCGAGCGGAGGGATGCGAGGCTCGGGGGGCCGCAGGGCAGCCAGGGGAGGGTCGGCAGCAGGGGCGGGGTGGGTGAGATCCATCTGTTCGGCAGGCTGGTGTGCCGAGGGGATCGCCTGAGCCTCGGCCGAAGTCTTCGCCGGTTGGACAGGGGACGCCGGTGTTGCGGGAGCAGGTGCCGGCTTCCTTGGTCGCCGAGGAGGAGGGAGTTGGGGCCTTGCGTCGGTGGGAGACGCTGCTTGCCTGGGGCTGCCGTTCCCTTGCCTGGCGAGCGCTGGGCAGTTGGCTCTGCGGTGGCCCTGTTTACCGCATTTGAAACACTTGATTCCAAAGGAGATGAAGGCCGACAGGGTGTCTCCCTTGGAGTGGATGGTCAGACGGGGTGGGCCGCGTCTCCAGCCTTACGCCCTCGCGGAGCAGGATGAACGCCTCCCGGCGGCCGTCGGTGAAGGTGAACTCGCCCATTTTGACCAGGATGGGGGCGATGGAGGTGACCTTCTCAAATTGGCCCAGGGCGGTCGTGATGGTGCTGTCCTCAACAAAGCCGGGCAGGTTGGCCACGACTATGCGCTCCGCCCTTTTGCGGAAGGGAAAGACCCTGAGGGACGTACCCTCGATTTCCAGGCCGTCCGCGACCAGACGGTTCGCAAGTTCCTTGTCCGCAAGACCCACGATGAAGTGGCCGTTCATTCGATGGAACTGCGTGATGCTCTTTGGCCCCCCGAGTAGCGTGCTCATGGCCTTGAGGTAGGAGTAGTCCGGGATGTCTGGGCACAGCTCCACGAAGACGTAGTTCTCATGGTTGGTAGTGGCTTGCCTCGCCCTGGCGTCGGCGATGTTGGCGCGCGTCGCCTTTATTTCCTGGGGCGGCATTGACCTCGGCCCTGTTGTCCGCTTCTGCTGCTGGGGGCCGCGTTTCTCAGCAGGCCTGCTTGCCTGCTTTGCGGCGTGCTCAGGTGTTGAAGAGAGGCGCCTTTTCTTGCTCTTCACAACGGTGTAGTCGTCGTTGGCGTCGACCTCCGCCATTTCGCTGTCGGCCCAGTTGAGCGAGGCCGGTTCGGCTAAATTCTCGCTGGAAGAAGCAGCAGTCGGCGGCGCCGTGACGCACCCCGCGCGGTAGCCAGCGTTCCATGCCCCTCGCGCGCCGGCGGGCTTGCATGTGTTCGATATTCCATAGAAAATTCTAGAAAATAATTCTCTATGATTCCTTTTTTCGGCGATAACTCCTAGCCTGGTTGAGATCCAGTGCTGGGCCTTTCAGGCACTTGTTCAGCGGATCGAGAGGGTTCTTCTGGTACCAAACTCGTGATGGTAAGCGCCTTTTACACACACTCCAGAGGCGAAAACGGCAGAGCTCGCAAAAGCGTGGCCGCTCGCTCGAGTGTGTGTGTGTGTGTGTGTCCTCTATGGATTCAAAAACCATACATCCAATCGCCGTGAAAATTTGGGATATTATTAGGCATATCCCCGGAAAGGCGTACGAAAAATAATTTCTTGAATATCTTTAATATCCTCAGAGTTATTTGCAAATTTGTAGTTTTGACTCGCAAGCAGCGCCACCTTGCGACGGAGATAGGCTTAGGTCTGCCCCCCACCCCGCCTCCCGTCCGGCCGGTCAGTCCAAGTTCCCACCGACCAATCAGAGGGAACAAGAGCCCAAACCCACCCCCGTCCGGCCGCCGGCCAATCAGAGGGATCAAGAGGTCCTGGCGCGCGGGGGGCGGGTGACCTCCGGGAACTACGTCCATCTTCCATAAACGACCATGATTTTATTCAACTTATCGAGTATTTTTCAAGGGACCGGGAAAATATGTAGATAAAACGATGATTTTGTAATGTAAAAAATTATGAAAGACAAAATTCAGGATGACACGGCACACAGGGACCGGGGAAAAATGTTCACTTTATCGAGAGATTCAAATTTACGAGTTTCAAATTATCAAAATATATCTTTTTTTTATAAGTTTATAGAGAATTGTTTTAACAAATGTTCGTTAGACAAACCTTAATCGGGTAAAACCACGGGCGAAGCCAGGTACGTCCGCTAGTATATATATATATATAAAACATCTCTATCCTAACATTATATATTTATTTCCGGTAATATATTTTTAGATAATCCATTAATAAAAACAAATTAAAAAAATCAAAGTGTGAATATAAATAAAAATGAAAATGATACTAATCTTTGAAAAAGATAGAGATATATATAGCAAAAAATATTTCATTTTTTGGGGAAAGAAAATATAGAATATATTCTTAAAAGAGGGCCTTTTTTTAAAGAAAATATTTCTTATCAGAAAACATCAATAAAAAAAGGAAAAAAAATGAAAATATCTTGAGTTTTTAAAGCAATTTTTGTAGGGTTAAAGTAGCTTCTTCTAATGGGTGAAATTTATCAATATATTTTTGGTCAAAATTTATTTTTGGTATTATTTTCCTATCTTTCTTTACCGAAGTTTGGTTCCAAAATATATCATGCAAACTTTGCGGATGTGTGAAAGAAAATATATAAATTTTATATTTCCAAAAATGTATTATTTTAAAATTTGTATTATTTTTATATAAATTATATAAATTATAATTTTTATTATTTTAATATATTTATATATATACTAGCGGATGTTTACCTGGCTTCGCCCGGATTTTATCCGAGTGAAAGTTTGCCTAACCAATATTATTGATAATAATATTCGGGAACACACAGAATATTATGATAATAATGATAATATAATTCATTACGTCATATATTTATATAATATATGAAATTTATTTTTCGAGCAAAGATTTTTAAAAAGATATACATGAACAAAAATATCTAGAGATATACTACATGATCTTAGCCAAAAGGCCGAGAAACGATATTTTATATATAGAGATGACCTGGCTTCGTGTGTCTTCTGCTCGAGTGAATGTTTCGCTGGTAGAATTTTGTTCCTGCCTACTATTAATCATTATCTGGCTTCGCCCGTGGTCTGCTTTAGTGAATATTCCCCAAAAGATTTTTTTAATGCAATCAAGCATCTAACGACAATATTGTCATCATCACATTTCTGACTAAAAAAATATTGTTGCTCAGTACTTGGTTAAATATAATTTTTCTTGGTTAAAGTGCGACAAAAAAACTCTTCCAGATTTAACTCTCTGTCCTGTTCAAATTTCAGCGAGATTAATTACATATTGAGTATTAGTTACATACTCGATAAGTTGAAAAAAATCAGTATTAATTGGTCCACTCGGTAATTTGAAGTTGAAGGAATAGTATCTTGCCACAAACGAAGATTTGTAAATAACTGTATTTAGCGAATGTTCCCGGCTTCGCCCCGTTTTTATCCGAGTAAAAGTTTGCCTAACGAACATTTGTTAATTCTAGAAAACATGCAATCCACCTATATATTGATTTATAAACGTATATAAAAATAAATATTGTTATATGCGTTTAAATATATTTTTGAAACACATAATATTTTGAAAACATTTATTATATTTTAATGAGATATTGTCACTTTTGTGAATTTGATAATTAATTATTTCTTTTTTCTCAATGAATTATATATAATAATTTGAAATTTCATTTTTGTTTTCATCATCACATACAATGTTTTTTCTTTATATAAACAAACGATAATAAACAACAACAATTAGGGGCTCAAAAATCATTTATTATGGTTAGCAGCTCCGTAAATAAAGATATTTTCACAACAACATTTAAAGTTGCATCATCATTTTTATAAAACAACAGCAAATTAAATAAACAATGTAAAAATATATTTCAACATTACATTTTAACATTTAACACAAAAACGTTACAATTTTTTCTTTGAATATATATTAATATTGAAATGCCAAGTATTTTTTACGTCATTGGAATATTATATTACTAAATTCTCAAATTAAATTTATTATACTTGGAAAACATTTTAAGCATTGTTACAATTTATAAATATAATTTCACCAGACGCCGCTAGAGGCGCTACTTGCGAGTGAAAGTAGAAAATTTGCAAATAAAATTGTAAAGAATATTCATTTCAAATCAAATTCAAACCAGAAATTTTCCCAGTAGTATAGTAAATAACTTCCTAAAGTTTCACGGCGATTGGATAATCTTACCTTTTAAAAACATTCATCGTGTGAACAAACTAACATTCATCGTGTAAACAAACCACGTGTTAATTATTAACCAATCAAATTCATTTATCGTCGCGACCAGTGCTGCGCCCAAGCGGTAAAAGGCTGAACTAACGCTTTTTGGTTTTTATTTAAAAAAAGCGCATTAACTTTTTTAGTTTTTTGAATAGCCTATATGTTAAACGAAATCTACAGCTACCTACATGCGAAATTTCATAAAGATTTATTCTGTAGATTTTGCGCAACGCGATAACAAACATCGATTTTGGATTTCATTTTTATAGATATAAGGATATATATATATGGTTATCGAAAGTGTTTTTAGACTAATATATTTTATTTTATATGAGATAAATGTGATTATATTGAATTGTATTAATAATATAATATTTTGAAAAAATATATAATTGGGTATTTAAAGGCCAGATTTATATATATTTAAACGTTTATTCACAAAATTCTTTATTTATGACTCAGACGAACTATACTAAAATATTATATATTCAATTAAATAGGCATATTTACCAATATTTCAGTTGGCTGAACGCCAACCTTTTTCAAGGTATTTATGGATTGCTCTATTTTCAAAATATACATATATATATATTTTTGAGATTTCTAATTCAAATCGCTATAATGTGATTTATTAATAATTTTTATATTATAAAATATGTAGCAATAAATATTATTAACACAAAGCAATAACGCGCCATCTATACATATAAAATAAAAGGATTTAAAAGCGCGAATGTTTCTTTTATACATAAAACGAACTTCTACTGTCCTTACTGCGATGAAAAAATATATTGGAAGGGCTTGGCTCACCACTGATGAGCCAAGCCCTCCCAATATATTTTTTCATCGCAGTAAGGACAGTAGAAGTTCGTTTTATGTATAAAAGAAACATTCGCGCTTTTAAATCCTTTTATTTTATAATAAATATTATCATAAAACCTATATCAAGATAATAGTCACATTTGAAGCTACAATATTAATGTATATTTTAGAGTGACTTCTCCATGTAATTTGAGTATACAAACGAAAAAAGAAGATTTTTATTGCAATGTACCAGATTCCTAATTGTTAAAAAAATAAAAAATAAATATTTAAAAAGGTCAGGTGCTGATATTAAAAAAAAAAAAAAAAAAAAAAAAAAGAGACATATCCTGAGCGTGTTCACATTAGCATCTCTAGATGGGTTAGCCAAATATCACGGAACAATTTGAATTAAAGCTGTAAATATTGTAACAAAGTATTTATTATTTTATTAACAGAGTAATATTTTTTATCTTTATATTTTGTTACTCTGTAAACTTTCCTCTTTGCTTATCTTTTGTTTATCATTCATAGTTTGTTTTTGCCTTAGATAAATTTCTGTGTCATCCTGAAGTTTGTCTTTCCTAATTTTCCACGTGGCATTTTGGTGAAAATGCAGGGTAAATTAGGGAAGACAAACTGAATATCGCCGAAAAGACCTTTAGGCCATGGGTGCTGTGATCTACATTTTCGGAAACTGGTTCCAGTGCTTGCTGTGGGTCACAGCTCCCAAAAGGAAGGAGCTATGTAACAAAGTATTTATTATTTTATTAACAGAGTAATATTTTTTATCTTTATATTTTGCTACTCTGTGAACTTCCCTCTTTGCTTATATTTTGTTTATCATTCATAGTTTTTTCTTGTCTTAAATAAACTTCTGTGTCATCCTGAAGTTTGACTTTCCTAATTTACCACGTGGCAATATTTTATAAAACGATATATTGTCGGGAAATATTAAAAAAATATATATGCACAACACCTTCATGATATTTTTATATTAATTTATAAGTATTTTAATAACGGACTACTCGATGAGGGAAGAGTATCTTTTAATCTTCCCTCATCGAGTAGTCCGTTATTAAAGTTTAGTGAAGGGATTATTGATTCAATAATTTATAAGTGTACCTCTAGTCGCAATAACAAAGAAATATGCTTCATATAAATCTAAAATATACCATTATTATAGAAACTAGATGTATCATTGAATTGAATATATATTGCATTCATTTTCTAAAAATATCCGATAACGCTTAAATATAGAGCGATAGAGCGAATTTCTTCTTCGTCATTAAACTTTGATAAACAAGAGCTCATATGTTTCCTCAATAGGAAATACCAATAACTAATCTTAATAAAATATGTTTTATTTTATACAAAATACATCTATATTTTCGATTATTTCTTAGATATATTCCTATATATAGACTTAGTGTGTTAATTCCTTTTTATTTATTATTTATATTGGAGGGTTAGGTTATTATACAAATTGGATTTTGTAATCTTAATAAAATATGAGAGTAAATTATTATTATATAAGGCACATGCGATAAAAGTAGATTTTAGGTTGAAATATTATAATCAAATTTTCTTCTCTTTCATGGAAAATATCACAAAGGATCTAACTCAATAAGTCTATATAAATTGAAGATCAATTTTGACAACCTTCTGTCACCATTTTCTAGGTAAAAATTTATATTTACTTAATTTTCTATAGCGTTAGAGGCAATAGGCAGTTCCCAATGTTAAAGTTCTGAATGAATTTGTAAACACCAGATAGAATTGTCAGAGATATATAAATACATAGGATTATCTGTCTAACCTGAAAGGAATATAGGTTCTTAATATCTATTTAATCGTTTTTTTTTTCTTACATAATTATCTATCTAAAAATAGAACAATCCAAACTTTAATCATTAGATAATAAAAAGGCATATATTGGATTAAATAAAATATTTATTTGTCAATATATGCCCTTTTATTATATAATAATTAAATATTTGAATAATACTAAAAAATAAAATAAAAAAGGTCAGGTGTTGACATTAAAATCAAAAAAGGCATATTCTGACCACGTTCACATGAGCCTTTTATATGGCGTTCTGTCATCTAGAAACCTCATGTTCTCGTCGCCAGGATATGCCTTTTTTATTATAATAATTATCTATATAGCTGTTACTGTTTAATATTTGAAAATGTACGCAATTATCCCTAGCGAGGATATAACATTTTGTGTGGGTTGAAATAAATATAATTATATACTATATATAACTATAAACCACATATAATATTGTATACCAACTTCTGCCCTAGTGTCGATTTATGAAAGTGTTAACATCAATGAGCCTAGAAGAAAAAAATAAATATAAATTTTCTACTATATATAATATAATTGTATTGTTTATATATTATTTCCGGAATATTATTGTTCCACGCTTTATTAAAAAGCTCAATCAGTTTAAGTATAATTTAGTTCATATTGTAGCATATTTATTCTATGAAAATTATAATATTTTCAAGTTATATTATATCCTCAGTTTTTTTTAATTCTCAGAATTACTTATTATCTTAGAGATGGTTTCGAATCTTCTTATCAATTAATTTAATGAAATAATTTGCATTAACCATTTTATAATTAACAAAATATATTCGTGTTATAAGAGAGAGACAATGACAAAAGGTTTACTTTAGTCAACAGCAAAACGAAATTTTAATATAAAATTAGTTATATAAAAAATATATATGTAATATGATGAAGTCCTGGTAGCTCTTGTAGAATCCTGTCGACTAGAAATGTGATGTGATGAGGTATCCAGTCGACTTAAACTCTGTGATGGGATCCTGTTGACTCTCGCAATACTGTATTGACCGAGAGGAACAGTCAGGATAAGGAGTTTTCCAGTACCTCTCTGCACCTTGGAAGACCTTTGAAAGTTCTCACAAAGTACAGGCAGTCGTGGTCGAGGCGGAGTGGAAAGCTTGGGGATTTCCAATCACAAAAAAATGAAGACACAGTTGTACTAAGAAAGTTCCGTGAACAGATAAAAGTGATGGGGAGATAGAAGTTTCTTACTGGTCTACATGATGGATGAGATGGACCTGGGGTACAACCTACGAGGGCTCGCACAGATGGTAAACTGACTGTATTTTTGGTTAAAGACGGGGGCCTTTTATATATTTTCCGATAAAGGGAATATTTCACCAGATGTGAGAGGGGATCGTCTGGTGACATTCTAAACTGGCGCCGTGGCAGTTTCCATATTTAGACCTTGTTGTTTTGTGACTTCCATCTATCTCGAATTTAGACGTTTTTGACCTTTTGCGTTAGCTCAACTCTTAATCTATTACATAGTTTTATTTATTTATCCTCAGTTTGTACAAAGTACATTACATATGATGATGTAATCACACATGTCAATCATGCGTATAATACTTTACAGATGTGTTTCTATTATACAACATGAAAATCTTGTTATAAGTTATATACAATATGGGGTTGTTGGTTTAAATTACCATATATATATATATATATATATATATATATTGTTACACCTGCCTCGACCGTAGGTGCTTCTAAGGGTTTCTGATCAGCGTTCGCCATCTCATAAAATAAACCAGACCGCGTTCTCATAAAGCAAGCAACTATTATTTATTTATAATGAAAGAAGTTAAACTGATTTAGAGTAACAACGAACTAAACTCAAAAAAAACAAAAGAAGCTCTATCAACTAATTGTATCTCGCTCTTATATCAAAAGCCTTATTTACATAAATTTCTATTACCAATTATATTTTATACTAATTTACATATTTTTACAAAATAACTATGCAGAGTGTGACACTTCTCCCTCCTCCGAAATGGTCGCGTCCTCGTGACCGTCTTCCATTCTCGCAAAGTAAGGCTTGATTCTGCTTATGTGAACTGTTGTAGGCTGTGTGCTGTTCCCAGGGTTATCTTCTGGCACGATGGAGTAGTTCACATCGGAAATTTTTTTCAGCACGATGTAGGGTCCGAAATAGCGTCTCAAAAGTTTCTCACATTTTCCAGGTTTTCTTATTGGAGTCCACAGCGCTACCAAGTCACCTGGTTCATATCCAGTTTGCCGATGTTTTTGGTTGTAATAATTAATCATTTTTTTCTGACTTTTCTCGGTATTAACTTTCACAATATCTCTCGTTCTCACGATTTTTTCCATCAACTTGCTCACGTACTCGTCATAATCCTCCGAATCGGGCTCAATGAAGATATTCGTGTCATCCAAAATCGAGACTGGTTCCCTTCCATACAAAAGGAAGAACGGGGAATATTTGGTTGTTTCTTGTATTGTCGTATTGTAAGCATGGGTTATGAATGGTAGTATCTCGTCCCAATTCCTTTGATCTACGTTCACGTACATGCTTATCATATTGATCAATGTTCTGTTCAATCGCTCTGTGAGGCCATTTGTTTGTGGGTGATAGCTTGTTGTGAGGCAATGCTGAATTTGACATATCTTGGTTATTTCTTTCACCAAATTGCTCGTGAATTGGCTTCCTCTATCGCTAATCAGATACCGTGGGGCTCCATGTTTCAAAATCACATTTTCTGTCAGAAATTTAGCAACCTCCCTCGCTGTGGCATCGATGACAGCTTTCGTTTCCGCATATTTTGTGTAATAGTCGGTCAATACTATCATCCACTTCTTTCTGTTCTTCGTAGATGGCAATGGTCCCAAAAAGTCGATCCCAACTCTCTCGAAGGGATAATTTGCAGCAGGGATCGGATGAAGTAGGCCAGCAGGCAACTGATTAGAACCCTTCCTGCTTTGGCACAGATGGCAGGTCCTAACATATTCCACCACATCTTTCAGCATGGATGGCCAGAAATATTTATCCTTTAGACGGTGCATTGTTCTGGTCACACCTAAATGGCCACAGATCATATGATTGTGGTACTCTTTTAAAATGTCCCTCCTTCTCACTCTGGGTACCACCAGCAGCCAGGCTCTTCCTTCTGGCCTCGGATTTCTTTTGTACAGACATCCGTTTTCTTCTTTAAAATTTTCAACGATCGATCGCTTGCCCTCCGTGTCACCGAGGCATCTCTTGATGTTTTCGATATATTCGTCGGAATCCTCGATGACTGGGTTGAAAAACAAACTATCATAGTTATCGTCAAAATCAGCCTCTGGTAATGGACCTCGTGAAAGACCATCTGCATCCAAATGTTTTTCCCGGATTTATAAATTATTTCGAAGTCATATTCTTGTATTTTTAATGCCCATCTTGCAAGTCTACCTGTTGGATCCCGTAGGTTTCTTAACCAACATAATGCGTGATGGTCCGTCATAACTTTGAAGCGCCTTCCATATAGATAAGGCCGTAACTTCGACATTGACCATACTAATGCCAAGCATTCCTTCTCCGTTGTCGAATAATTACGTTCTGGCTTGTTTAATGATCGACTTATGTATGAAATTACTTTTTCTTGACCATTGATAGTTTGAACAAGGGTAGCACCTAGGCCAATATTTGATGCATCGGTGTGGATCTGGGTCGGTGCTTCTGGGTCAAAATGTGACAATATCGGGGGATTTGTTAGCAAAGATTTCAGAGTTATAAATGCTTCTTCCTGAGATTCTGACCAGATGAATGGAGAATCCTTTCTTGTTAGTTTGAACAGTGGGTCAGCTATTCGCGAGAAGTTCTTAATGAATTTCCTGTAATATGAGCAAAGTCCTATGAATGACTGAATTTCTTTTGTCTTTGAAGGACGGGGAAAATCTCTAATCGCTTTAACATTATGATCTGCCGGTTTAATTCCATGTTTGCTTGTCACGTGACCGAGTATTTCAATTTCTTCAAATCCAAATCGGCACTTTTTCCCATTAAGCCTCAGGTTCGATTCACGAAAGCACTTTAAGACAGCCTCAATCCTTCCGAGATGAGTGGTAAAGTCGGGACTGTAGATAACAACGTCATCTAGGTAACAGAGGCAAAATTTCCATTTAATGTTTTTTAGTACATTGTCCATAATTCTTTCGAAAGTAGCTGGGGCATTGCACAACCCAAATGGCATAACATTAAATTCGTATAACCCGTGGGATGTTGTGAAGGCCGTCTTCTTCTTGTCTTGTTCCTCGATCTCTACCTGCCAGTATCCCGATCTGAGATCTATGGCCGTGAAATATCTAGATCCCTGAAGTGTGTCCATAACATCATCAATTCTGGGGATCGGATAAACATCCTTTACCGTTATGCTGTTCAGTTTCCTGTAGTCCACACAAAATCGCCAATTGCCATCTCTCTTTCTAACCAAAATAACCGGAAAAGCCCATGGACTAGAAGATGCCCTTATTACTCCCTCCTGGAGCATATCCTGAATTTGTTCTTTGATGATGTCTCGCTCCTTAGGGCTAACTCTGTACGGTTTGTGTTTTATCGGCTTCGCATTTTCTGTTTCAATTCTATGTTTGGCCAAATTCGTCTTGCCCAATTTTGATGAAAATAGATCACTGTATTTCGATAAAACTTGCCTTAATTCATTCTTTTGGCTTAATGTCAGGTCCTCGTTTATCTGAATTTCCGTCACCTTATCTTCCTCATCATTTTCTATATAATTAACCGTGGTGGGAGGACTTGCGTAGCCCAAGGTCTGATTCTTCATTATTTTTAATGTTCGAGGATAAGGATTAGTTATCCATAAATCTGCTAATTTGTTTCTTACCGTGATCAGACATCTAGCAATTCTAAGCCCATTTGTAAGAGTTAGCCTTTCATTTGGTTCAACCACGTATTCGCCATCACCGGCCTTCACGGTTACCCTGACTAGTTTAACACAAAGCCGAGGCACTACTTCATCCTGCTGATTGATTATCTTCCTGGGTGCTTCGTTCGAGTCTTGACACTCGGTCACAATGTCATATTCTAAAATATCCCGTTTGCAATTTATTTTCGCATTTAAACGCCTGAGAAGATCTCTTCCAATTATTAATGACCTCATATTGGACTCCAGAACTACAAATCTATGATTCAACGACTTTTCGTCAATTTTTATATCCATTGAAATGCTTCCCAATATATTAAGCCTTTTACCATCTGGGCCAATACACTTTCCATTATAGGTCTCAATACGAACGCCAGTTTCGAGAGCAGTTCTCAAATCCACAATCGAGAGATCCGCGCCTGTGTCAACCAAGGCTTCCAATATTCCAATTCTATCAACACTCACATTTATTCGGCTTTTTGAATCCATCTCTGTGATCGCGCCTATTTTCGACATGCCCTGGTTGACTGGAACAGGCGCGCTTTCTAGTTTAAATCATCCAACACCTCGAATCTGTTGTGAGTTGGAATGCTTGGTCTCTCACACACATCGGCGTATACCTCTGGGCTCAGGTTCCGGGTGTTCAGCGGTTTTTTGTCATCAGACGGGCTGTCTAGGCTAGGGGGAACTTCCTCAACCATGCGAACATATTTTATTCTGCAATACTTTGCCACATGACCCGGTCTATTACATCTAAAGCAGATAGGTCGTCCGTCCTCGGTTCTACCTCTATCATTCCGAGGTTTTCTATCATAAGTGTTGCCAGAAGGAGTTCGTCTATATGTATCCCTTTGAGTGGATCGGGGAAATGTACGAGTCTCCTGTGGGGGGAAGTAAGTTTGGTTTTGTCTTGGTGTTCCCATCATAGGCCTCGAGTAATTTTCAGTTTTATATGATTGAAACTCTCTTGGTCGCCTGTTCCATCCGGCATGATTAGTTTCTTTTTGAGAAATCCGATTCATAAGAATTTTATTCTTCTCCTTTCGTTCCAGGTATTCCTTCTCGAACCCATCGATTCTCTTACATGCTTCCAG
This sequence comes from Cordylochernes scorpioides, assembly GCA_030710605.1. Classification (NCBI taxonomy): domain Eukaryota; kingdom Metazoa; phylum Arthropoda; class Arachnida; order Pseudoscorpiones; family Chernetidae; genus Cordylochernes; species Cordylochernes scorpioides. The sequence continues at coordinate 60,712,107 of CP092867.1, forward strand.
AAGTTCGTCGATGGTTTTAGGGGGGTTGAGATATAGCGCCAGCGCGTACTCTTTCTTTAGACCTCCGATTACAAATTGAATTTTTTCCATCTCTTCCATATTGGGCTGGACTTTGCTGCATTGAAGCAATATATCTTCAGCAAATCGCATCGCGAGTTCATTCCACCCCTGCATTCTGTTCAGTTTGAGCATCATTTCGTCCTTGTTCTCTAGCGACGCGAAGTCCTGGATGAGGCGAGTCTTGAAAATTTCCCAGGTGGCAAGATTGACCTTGTGGAATTCATACCAAGTTTTAGCAGGTCCGACTAGGTTCATGGCAGCGTAGCGGGTGATGATGTAATCCGCCCAGCGGTAAAGAAACCCAACTTCTTCAAGAGAAGTGATCCATTGGCGTGGGTCTTCGTCTCCAGCATACTTCCTGATGTTCAAGCTTGGATTAAAGGGTATAGGGTCGAAACCGGCATCTCCACCAGTTGTTACACCTGCCTCGACCGTAGGTGCTTCTAAGGGTTTCTGATCAGCGTTCGCCATCTCATAAAATAAACCAGACCGCGTTCTCATAAAGCAAGCAACTATTATTTATTTATAATGAAAGAAGTTAAACTGATTTAGAGTAACAACGAACTAAACTCAAAAAAACAAAAGAAGCTCTATCAACTAATTGTATCTCGCTCTTATATCAAAAGCCTTATTTACATAAATTTCTATTACCAATTATATTTTATACTAATTTACATATTTTTACAAAATAACTATGCAGAGTGTGACAATATATATATATATATAGAAACGACATTTGACAATTATCCCACAAATGTTTCTTTTGAACGAAAAATCTAAATTTATTTTAAAGAGAAATGACGATGATTTCTAACCTTAGGGATGAAGTATGAAAGGATGAATTGTGAAGAGTAATGATAAACGGAAAAATAAAGTGTTCAGGGATGGGAGTCAAACCCACAGTTCTATGTTTATCGTTATTCTCCACAATTCATCCTTTCTTACTTCATACCTAAGGTTAGAAATAATCGTTATTTCTCCTTAAAATAAATTTAGATTTTTCGTTCAAAAGAAACATTTGCGGAATAATTGTCAAATGTCGTTTCTACAATCATAAGCCGCAATAAATTGTATTATATATATATATATATATATATATATTATATAATCTAAAATACAAATATTTTATTTTTTTTAAAAACATATATATTATTTTTTCATTCATTGACTGTTCTGCACTTTTGACCATATATTAAAAAAAATATCACTTTTAATTATTATTGTTGTAAATATGTATATTTAACCCTACCTATCTTTTATTCACGATTATAGAATTCATTATATAAATTCTATATTCCTGTGATATAAATAATTTTATATGTATATTTTACTTCAAGAGATTCAAAATAAAAATCTGCTTGAAAGGTAAATAATTATCTTCACTTTTCCACGACTGCACCTCTTTTAAACAATCAAACACACAAAAAATTTCTAACCTATAATATATATATATATATATATATATATAATAAATAGTTATTTAATTTTATAGTCCAGTTTTGTATTAAGATTATCTTCACTATTATGATCATTTAAATTCAAATTATAAAATTTGTAAAATGTTATTAATTTGTAGATAGAGAGAAAAAAAAATCCTTTACTTCTAATACATCATCAAGTTAATTATATATTTATAATTAATAACAATAAAAATTAACAACGTAACGTCTTTTGCATCGGCTTTTACACGTCATTTAGACATACTCTATCCTATATATAGAATAATAGAAGTGAGAATATATATAATATTATAAATTTTAGTAGTTAGAGAAAAGAGAGAAAGACAGAACCATGTACTTTTAATCAAACTAATAATAAGGAAAAAAAAAGGTTTGTAAAGAAGGTAGATAAGATTGTTAGTATATATATATATATATTTTTATAATTTTATATTTTATCCTTTTTTTTTTTTAAGATTTTTTAAATTTTATAATATGATTATAAATAGTTGTATTTAGTAATATATCTATAGTATGAATTAACATTTGTTATAAGTTTGGTTATTATGTTTTGAAACCCTAATGGTAGACCAGACATACACAAAAAAATTTAAATTGAAATAAATTGGAAAAAGAGATCTGCTGGACCGGGGATCTTCAGATAAAAGCCCAGCTGACATTTCACCCCTTCTTTATTATGTCATAGACCTCTTTTAAACCGGATTTTATGTGTTAATATTAAGTTATTTCAGTGAAATATTTAAATGAACATATATAACAGATACAAGTGTTAACAAATTCCAACTGTAAACCTACCTCGACCGCGGCGTCCTCCATTGTGAATATCTATTTCTGGCTGACACATGTTGCGGGGGGGACATTTCAAATTTAGACCATTTATTCTGAATTTTTTTAATAACAATACAATTAAAGAAGAAAGGAAAAATAGTTAAGGGAAGAAAGCTAAATTTCATAATCTTTACAGCTAGTTATATCAAAATAACTGATTCAACAATTATTCATCTTTTAATATTCCTTTAAAAAGGCAAATTATAAGAGTTTAATAAAGCTATTAATTGTGCAAATTCACCTTTATTTAACTTCCATTTTCCTCCCCAGAAATTGGAGATTAAACAAAATGAACTCTATACTACAACACTTTAAAAATCTTGTGAAAAAATATTTTAATCAGTTATTTAATCAAAGTTTAATTAACTGTTAAAGATTATAAATTTGTATTAGTTATTATTAAGAGAAATTATAGAAGTTGATTTCATAAATGGATATTTCCATTTATTATTTTTTAAATATTTTATAATTGATATACTGTTGAAATATTTAACTTGTCTGATACTAAATTTGTTTTTAATAAATTCCATGTTTAAATTTTTAACATCTTCTATGAAATTATCTAATAAGTGCATGGTTCTGTCTTTCTCTCTTTTCTCTAACTACTAAAATTTATAATATTATATATATTCTCACTTCTATTATTCTATATATAGGATAGAGTATGTCTAAATGACGTGTAAAAGCCGATGCAAAAGACGTTACGTTGTTAATTTTTATTGTTATTAATTATAAATATATAATTAACTTGATGATGTATTAGAAGTAAAGGATTTTTTTTTCTCTCTATCTACAAATTAATAACATTTTACGAATTTTATAATTTGAATTTAAATGATCATAATAGTGAAGATAATCTTAATACAAAACTGGACTATAAAATTAAATAACTATTTATTATTATAATTAATTTAGATTTAGCTTGCTAATCTAATCAAATCTAATTGATATGAGTTATCATTCTTATCAGTTTGCTCCTTAAGTTTTAAAAGTAGAATCACTGTTATAATTTTGTTATATAGTTTCTACACTATATATATATATATATATATATATATAGTGTAAAAACTATATAATAAAAATATAACAGTGATTCTACATTTAAAGCTTAATGAGCAAACTGATAAGAATGATAAATCATATCAAGTAGATTTGGTTAGATTAGCAAGCTAAATCTAAATTAGTTATAAAAATAAATAGTTGTATAGTTTTATAGTTAAGTATTTTATTAAAATTATCTTCATAAATTTGATTATTTAATTTCAAATTATAAAATTTGTAAAATGTTATTATTTAGTATAGATAGAGAGAAAAAAAAATCCTTTACTTCTAAACATCATCTAGTTAATTATATATTTATAATTAATAACAATAAAATTTAACAACGTAACGTCTTTTGTATCGGCTTTTACACGTCATTTAGACATACTCTAATCCTATATATAAAATAATAGAAGTGAGAATATATATGATAGTTAGAAAAAATGATGTATATATATATATACATCAGGCAAAGAATTCTATGAAGAGACGTCTGGGTATTATATCAAGAGTTACAAGCCGACATGTGTTTGGAGAGGCCCTTGCTTATAACGGAGTTTTTGTCCTTAACCTGCTCAATTACTATCGAATATATATAATTGCTATTGCAATCCAACTTCTCGATGCTCTTTAGCCCGACCAGAACCTGGCCGGACATCCTCATTAGCTGGAAGACCGCGCCTTTTCTCAACATTTCCTCCTGTGCCTTGATGTACTGTACTGGGCTGAAATCAGCGCAGTATTCAATGTATCATCATTGATCGAATGATGCTGCCGCTGACCTGGCCTTGCTCAGAGCCTGCTGCTGTCGGTTGTTCTTCAGCTCTATCACAGCGTCTCTTATCACCTTTTTTTTTAAAGGTTGAGTTGGCCTTGCTGCGTTTTTGTCAGCTTTTGGGACCTTAGCTCGATTGTCATTGGAGTAACGGTAATTTCTTTTAAAGCTTTCAGTCTCTTGGTATACCTCGGTAATTGCTATATTTTCGAAGCATTAACACGATCAGCCAAATTTGCATTACCTCGAATTTTTACAGCAGACTGATTTGCATCTACGATGTTTGACTATTTATTAGAAAAAGTATTTTTCATCATAATCTTTGCATTTGTTCCGCCGATTTCACGGCATTGGTAGTGCCTTCCTGGATATTGTGCCACCCTAACGCTCGCCATAATCCTGGCTTTACGCCAGTACCCCGAGCATATTCGAGATTTCCATTATCTCCTTCTCAATCTCTGAAAAACGCGGAGTTCTCACTTCTGCGTGGCCGCACGGCCGAGAGAGAGAGAGAGAGAGATTGAAACTGATTTATTACAATCCTTTCCCTATATCTATAAAAATAAAATCCAAAATCGATGTTTGTTATCGCGTTGCGCAAAATCTACAAAATCAATCATTATGAAATTTCCCCAGAAGGTAGCTGAAGATTTCGTTTAGCATATAGAATATTTAAAAAACTAGAATGGTTAATGTGCTTTTTTAAAAAAAAGGTAAAACCAAAAGGCGTTAGTTCCAGCCTTTTAACCCTTGTCGCAGCATTGGTCGCAACGATAAATAAATTTTATTGATTAATAATTTTACACGTAGTTTGTTTACGCGATGGATATTTTTAAAAGGTAAGATTATCCAAACGCCGTGAAACTTTAGGAAGTTATTCACTATACTATTGAGAAGGTTTCTGGTTTGAATTTGATTTGAAATAAATATTCGTTGCAATTTTATTTGCAAATTTTCTACTTTCACTCGCAAGCAGCGCCTCTCGCGGTATGGTGAAATTACATTTATAAATTGTAAAAATGCTAAAATGTGTTCCAAGTATAATAAATTTAATATTTAATTTGAGGATTTAGCAATATAATATTCCAATGACGTTGTAAAAAAAACTTAGCATTTCAATATTAATATATATTTTAAATATATATCTATTTAAATTATAATAAATGTTTTCAAAAAAAGTATGTGTGTTTCAAAAATATATTTAAACGCATATAACAATATTTATATAAGTTTATATATCTATATATAGGTGGATTGGATGTTTTCTAGAATCGTTTTAACAAATGTTCGTTAGGCAAACGTTTACTCTGGTACAAACCGGGCGAAGCCGGGTATATTCGCTTATTACAGTTATTTACAAATGTTCGTTTGTGGAAAGTTATTATTCCTTCAACTTCAAATTACCGAGTGGACCGATTTATATTGATTTTATTCAACTTATCGAGTATTTTTCAAGGGACTGGAAATAATTTAAAATTATCGAGAGTATAGACAAGTATATATTCAGTAGGGATTGGATGTTTGCTAGAATCGTCTTAACAAATGTTCGTTAGGCAAACTTTAACTCGGGTAAAAACCGGGTGAAGCCGGGAACATATATATATGTTTGTCGGCTATGCACGCCCTCAATATGTAACTAATCTAGCTGATATTTGAACAGGACTGAGAGTTAAGTCTGGAAGAGTTTTTTGTCGCACTTTAACCAAGAAAAATTATAATTAACCAAGTACCGAGCAACAATATTTTTTAGTCAGAAATGATGATGACAATATTGCTGTATCATGCTTGATTGACATAAAAAAAATCTTTAGGGGAATATTCATTAAAGCAGACCACGGGCGAAGCCAGATAACAATTTTTAGCAGGCAGGAACAAAATTCTATCAGTGAAACATCACTCGAGCAGAAAACACACGAAGCCAGGTCATCTCTATATATATAAAATATCGTTTCTCGGCCTTTTGGCTAAGATCATGTAGTATATCTCTAGATATTTTTATTTATAAATATCTTTTTAAAAAATCTATTCAGTAGGGAAAGTGGATATGTTTGCTCGAATAATATATTTCAAATATTATATAAATATATAATGTAACGAATATTTCATTATTATCATGATATTCTGTGTGTTCCGGAATATTGTTATAAATAATATTCGTTAGGCAAACTTTCACTCGGATAAAACTCGGGCGAAGCCGGATACACATCCGCTAGTGTACATATAAGATTATATAAGGTTAAATACAGAATAAATATAAATATGGAGAAATATGATTATATAATGATTAATATATACATTAATAGATATAAATAGATACAAATAATTGATAAATATACATATTTGAAAAAATATATAGTCTTCATTGGTGGGGCCCACCGCGAGAGAGAGATACAACGTCATATAATATTATATAAGGTTAAATACAAAATTAAATGTGAATAATAAGATTGAATAAGGATAAATGTATGAATAAATAGATATAAATATATCGGGAGAGAGAGATTGATTGAAACTACTTTTATTTTTTTATTCATAGACAATTATAGTGATAAATGAAAACTATAATAAATATGAAAAGACAAGGAGATGAATATACACAATGAATTCCACACAAGTGGATTCACTGGTGTCGCCAGGTGGGCAGGTACCGCCGGTGTTCAGGGTTGCAACCCGGAATCTCATTTCGGCTGCCGAGCAGTTTCTGGCGCGTGACAGCTTCTTGTACAGGGTGTCGCTGGTGTTCCCTGTCAGAGCCATTAGGGCCGTGGCCAAGGTGTCGATGGCCACTTTCTGTTCGGCATTTGATTGGGCGAGGAGCCGGTTCATCTTCCCGTTGTGTGTTAAAGCCTGGAGGAGGTGACCTCTCTCCATGCTAATCTTTTGGGCACTATCTATGATTGTAGACGCCTTGTCGTTCTTCAGGAGAACGTCCATTTGGATTTCAGCCATAGTGCGTCGTTCCTGTGAAGATTCGGACGCCTTAGGTTTGTCCTGCTTTTTGGATGGAGGAGTACTCAGGCCGGTGGAGGAGGAGGAGAGGCGTTCGACTTGAGGGTGGCTTGCTAGGGACAGCCGTGGGCACAAGGGGAGCATCCACGGGGATCAACAGGTGTCTCTCCTGCAAGTAGGTCTTTCGTGGGCAGTTATCGCGTTTGTCACCTTGTCTATTACACAGGGAGCATTTGATCCCGTAAGTCACGTAGACATGGGTGGCAATCCCCTTGGACTTGATGTCCAGCCGGGCAGGGATCTGGGATAGTTTGACTCTATCTTTCAGAGTGATGAAAACGTACCGACGGGCATCAGCCCAGCTTGAGTCGCCCATCTCCATCATCTTCTGGACAACAGATGTCACCTGGCCATAGGACCGAAGTGCTGCGACAAGGTCGGCGTCCTCCACGAAAAAGAAAACATTGCCGAGCACAATACGTTCGGCTCTTTTCCGCAGGGGGGGAGGCCCTCAAGGTGGCGTCCTCGATGTCGAGGCCTTCTTCTATCAGCTTGTCGTTGCACGCTGGAGTGGCCGACCAGGATATGCCCCTCCAATTTTGTAAGCTGGTAGACGGAGCCCTTTCCCAGCTTCGCCTCCAGCGCAGAAAGTACTGGGCTTGGCTGAAGTCTGGGCAGAATTAAAGATAGACGCATTGCTCTGCCATGCCCGCCGCCGACCTGGCTCTGAACGCAGCTTGTTTTTGCCGAGTCGTCGTACATTCTTGTACCCTTGACTTAGGCATTGGACGTTCGGTGAGGACTTGCTTCGCGGCCGCTGCCTGGACGCAGCCCCTCTTGGCTTTCCGGCCTGCCGCCTCGGAGTCCACTGGCCTCTTCCTCCTGTGCTCCACTTTGGTGAAACTCAGATTTGTATCTCGATAAGTTCGTCGTTCAGTTCCGGGCAATCAGCCCAATTGCGGCGAGAATTTGCATGTCCGCCGACCGCTGCCGGCTCAGAATTAGCATCTTTGTAGTTGTTTGAATCAGAATGGCTTTCAGCCATTTCTGAATCTTTTGCCGATATTTCGGCGGAGACTTGGCCGATTTTGGTGAGGTTAAAATGAGCTTGAAGCCCATTTTCTTGGCTTTCAGCCAATACCTCAAAGGAGTTGCTCAACTCTATTTTCTCCATCTCAGCCTCAACGGCCGCGTGGCCGCACGGCCGAGAGAGAGACAATTGACAATTGAAACACTTTTATTGACGTCTAGTCAATTTTTACAAAATGATTATGATAAAAGTAATGAATAAATAATGGGAATTTACAATGATTTTAGGAGCTAGGGAGGCTCCACCACCTTGATAGGGTTCTCCTCCAGACAAGGAGGGGGTCTTCTTGGACTCCCCGCATCTCCAGGCCCAGGAAGTACTTGTAGATGCGGGTCTTGGCGGATGCCATGATGGCCAGGGCGTCGTCCTCCAGGTCATGCCCGAAGATCCAGCTTTGCAGGTCAGGAGGCCGTTGGAGGATGGTGAAGGCCTCCAGGATGACAGGCCTGATCCGACTACAGGACCAGTAGCGGTGGGCCAGTGACAGGTCTCCGGACCCACAGGCGATGCAGGACTCCGGGCTGAAGCCGGATGTGCTGGATGGGGAAGGGCGTGCAGGGCCAGCCGCACGGCAACGTCAGCATTGTGCCCCGAGAAGGCGCAACGCCGGAGGGAAGACCAGCTGATGGAGATGGGGATGCTGACGTGGGGGAACCACCGTCCGAACAGCTGGGTAATGGGCAGCGCAGCCAAGCGCGGACGCTCAAGCAAGCGGCGGGCTGTGCGGGTGGTTAGGCGCTGGAAGGCGGTGGTCGACCCGCGCACCACGATTGCGTCCGCCAGGCTGTCGACGCGATAACGTCCCCGGGCATTCTGGGTTATCAGGCGTGTGCAGAAGCTCCCCAGAGCAGCGACGTCCGTGAGGGCGCCACGCGTAGCGATGGTGATGTTTGGAGCAGGCCCGGTCAGTTCTCCGATGCGCCAGCCCAGCCATCTTGTAGGAGCCAGGAGCTCAGGAGGCCGCAGGAAACGGCAGTCGCCCACGACCCGAAGAGCCCGGAGAAGTGCAGGTTGTAAGATCCGGTGGTTTAGATCTAGGATCTCCGCGGCAGGCTCGAAGAGGTGAAGGCTCCGACGACGCCGCGGGGGAAGCCAGATGCCAGGAGTGGACGCAGGAGTCAGCCACATCCCGCTCTCAGCGAGCCAAGAGTGAGCGTTGCGGCCTCCACGCAGTGCTGCCTGGACACCCTTAAGGCACGACAGCCGGAGCTGAGTGCCCACGTCGAGAAGTCCCATGCCTCCCACAGAGATCGGCCGCGCCAGGATGCTACTGGGAAGCCATGAGGTTCGATCGTGCCCCCACACGAATCGAGCCAATCTTGCCTGCAGTCTTCCGATGGTGGTCTCGCTGGGAAGGTAGGCCTGGAGATGATAGTAGATGGCCGAGAGCACCAGGCTATTGGCCGCTTTTGCTCGACCAGCAAGTGAGAGACCGCGGACAAAGGGGGACCACCTAGCAATGGCTCGCTCCAGCAACTCTTGCAGGTGTTGATCTTGAGCCGAAGTTCCCAATCCAGGAGTCACTAAGGTCCCTAGAATATTGATTTTCTCCCTGTTCCAGGAGATTGCCGACGGGGAGTCAGTGCGGTTCCTCCATCTCCCGCACCAGAGACCCTGGCTCTTACCGAAGTTGACTCTTATTCCTGACGCACGCCTGAAGTCCTCGAAGATCTTCCTGACGACCTCCAGCTGCCCATCCTCGCGGATAAGCAGGACGATGTCGTCGGCGTACGCCAGGACATTATCCCGGCCAAGTAGCTGTTCCAGGCGTAACAGGAGGGGCCCGGTGGAGATGGTAAAGAACGCTGCGCTGGCAGCGCATCCCTGCCTCACTCCGTTGAGCATGTGGAACAGAGGAGTTCTCCCAATCCCCTCAATCCTCGCCGCAGCCTCGGCCCCAGCGTAGAGCAGAAGAACCCACCCCACGAAGACTGGCGGCAGACCGACGGAGAGAAGAGTGGACACCAGGAAGCCTCTGTCCAGCGTGTCAAACGCTGACTCCAAGTCGATGGCGACGACTGCCAGTGGGGCTTCATCTCTGCAGGCAGTGGCAACTTCATCAGCTACGCGGGCTATGTTCCAGGCTGGTGTTCTACCTGGAACGGCGTAGCTCTGGCATTCAGGTACGATGTCTCGGAGATGGGGTCGCAGTCGCCAGTAGAGGACCCCGCTGAGGACTCTGTAGTCCGTCGTTGGCAAGGAGAGGGGTCGAAGTCCGGCTAGGCCCGGACCACCGTGCGGTTTTTCTATCAGGGACATTTCGCTGCGCCGCATGGAAGTGGGCAGAGCCCCGCAAAGCTGGGACGCCTCGAAGACCCGACGGAGTGCACTCGCGAAGTAATCCTCAAAACCCCTGAAGAGCTCGCAGGGCAAGTCATCCCACCCGGCCGCTTTCCCAGTTGGCAGACGACCGATGGCAGCAACGATCTCTTCCTCGCCGATCCCATAGCGGTGGAGAGGATCGCTTTCCTCAATGGTGACCCTTAGAGTAAAACCCCGCAGGAAGCCATCGATGTCCTCCGGTGAGCACGAAGGATGGGAAAAGCGCTCTTTCAGGTTGACGAAAGCCAGTTCTCTCACCGCTGGTCCCGTAATCATTCGACCTGCGCTGTCGTAGAAAGTATTCGACGACGTTCCCCTGCGACGAAGACGAAGGGCGCGCCCGAGGTCCGACAGGGAGGGATAGTCCGAGTAGATGGAGACATCTTCGAGCTTGGCTTGAACATATTTTCTCGCCCTCGAGATGTAGTCGTCGTCGTTATTGCGCAGGTCGTGGAGTGACTTGATGGCGGAGGCCAGATGCGCCTTAATATGTCCCCACCTCCTCCAGATTTCCGCATTCCGCATGTCCTCGATGTTTCCCAAGGCCTCGTCAAGAAGCGTTTCTACTGTCCCAACGACTAGCCTCGATCGGAGCATGCTAGCAATGCACGGTGGTCGAGGTTCTGAGGCCTCGCCGGTTCGGAGGAGGACCGCACGGTGGTCGGAGTTCTTGTAGTATAGGCTCCAGTATCGGGTGACGCGGTTGGAGAAGCTTGATGGTATAAGCACTCGATCCAATCTGCTCGCATCCACCCGGCTTCCGCAACTGGAGATCCTTGTTGGTAGGTGCGTGGCGTCGAAGATAGCTGCGGCGTCTACGAGGTTGGCCCGGTCCAGGAGCTCCCCAAGGGCTTCGACGGAACCGGACACAATGTCGCTCGCAGACTCCTCGGAGATATTGAGGTCCCCAAGGACCCACGCGTCTTCATTGACAGCAGCAGCTGCGATGACCTGTAGCTGCTGTAGCCGCTCATCAGGAGCATGAGAGAGGTGGCAGTTGACAAATGTCGCCTTTGATCCCCGGATGGTAACGTCAAAGGCGGCGATCTTGCCAGGGGACAGGACCTGTTGTCCGATGACCTGGACGCCGGAAGAGAAGATGCAGGCGAGGCCGGATCCTCTGGCGCCAGAAGCTGGAACAACTGCTGCTCTGTATCCCAAGCAGAGGTCCTCAACGCTGTCCAGGGTGGTGACATTGGTTTCTTGAATGAAAGCGATGTCAACTGCGTGCTGTTTCAGGAAACAGCACAATTCAATGCTCCTGTGTCGAGCGGCAATGCCGCGCACATTAAGGCACGCAAGGCGGAAGCTCTTGCGCGCTTCTTGTCTTTGTTCTGATGTCAGATAGCCGCTTGTAAAGGGCTGACTTGGAGCTTCCAAGTCCCTTTATCAACTTTTCATTGAAGGTGTGCAGCCCCAGACTTTGTTCTACGCTGAGCTTTCCCAGGAGCAGCCTTAGATGAGGAAGGGAGACGATGGCCTGTTTCACTTCCTCTTCCTTCAAGCCTAAGAGTGTAACCTCTTCAAAGAATGATCCTGGGAGGCGCTCGAGGAGGGTGTCAAGCTGTAGTTGAGTCGTAAACCCGGCCTTGGGAGACAAGGATCTAGATCTATCCTTGATCTTGTGATGGCTAGAGTTCTCGACTCTGTTGATGTTGAGGTCTGTCTGGGTGGAGGTTTCCGGGGTCCTGGTGGTGGGCTCAGTCTCGAGAGCTATATCCTCTTGAGCAGGTGGCGCGGAGGATGTCTGTGCCGGGGCAGCCACTGGCGCAGGGTGGGAGAATGTTGCAGGTGGCGAAGCAGCTGCTGTGGTGTTAGGAGCAGGCGCCGTGGTTTTCACACTGCTCGTCTGGCTCAAGGGTTGGGTGGTGCTTGTCTCCCGGATGATCCGGGGACAGTTCATTCTTTTGTGTCCCATTCTGTAGCACTTGGAGCAACGGAAGCCGTACTCCAAGTAGGCCAGTGCAGAGCCGCCCTTGGCAGTCACAATGATCTTTTTAGGAAGATCTGTGATTTTTTTTCCATTGTTCATGAGAATGAACGCAGTTTTTTTTAGGTCCAGCCAGGTGTAGCCGCCGGAAGAATTCACGGTAGGGGCGATGGAGACTACCTGACAGTAAGGCCTCAGAGTCCTGATGATATCGGCGTCCTCGATTACAAATGGGAGACCGCTGATGGTGATTTTTTCTGCCTTCTTTTGGTAGGGAAGGGCTTTAAGGAGGGCTCCCTTAATCATCAGACCATCCTCTATGATCGTCTCCGCCATATCAGGCCGCTCGAAGCCAACTAGGATCTGTCCGGAAGCTTTTCCTATCTGTACAACGCAGCCTTTCCCCAGTTTATTTTCCAGAGCCTTGATGTAGTCTACTTGGGTGAACTCCGGGGAGAACTCCAGATAGGTCATCTGGTCATAGGTTCCGGCAGCTGCTTTGCTCCGACACTGAGCCAGCATTTGCCTCGAGACCTTTATTTGCTCGATGGTGTTCCTAGGGCACGATGGCTGGCGCGGCGTAGTGCTGTCCCGGGTGGTTTTCGTATGTCGAGATGGACCAGGCAGAGACTGACTCGCACTTTCCGAAGGAAGCAGACGCTTTCTCTTTTTGGGTTGTTCAAAATTTTCATCGTTTTCGACGATGTCGGCCCAATTCCGGCTTGATTGAGGCGAATTTGCATATCCGCCGCTTGTCACGGGCGATTTTGCATACTTCTCGTTAGTTTCAGAAATTGAAACATTCTTCACTGAATTGTTTTCCGCCGATATTTCGGCATTCGTTGTTGTAACACCGAAAGGAATAGCACCATTCTGTTCCCCGTCATATTGGCTATCCGCCAATACTGAAAACATATTGCTAACTTCCATTCTCTCGCCCTCCATGCCCGAAGAACGCGGAGCTCGCGCACCGCGTGGCCGCACGGCCGAGAGAGAGAGAGATTGAAACAACTTTTATTAATCGCCCATATAAAATTATATAGTGCCAAGAAAAAAAATATATTACAGATTTATAAAAGAAAGTAAAATATATATAAAAATTTACATCAGACATCTCTGAAGGGACCGTGTCAAATGCTCAAAGCCGCCCTGAATTTAGAAAGGCCCGTGCTTATAACGGGGCTTTTGTCCCCAACGTGCTCAATTGCATCGCCGAGGAATTCATACAGGAGTTTTCTTTTTTCAGGCGATAGATCATTGAGGATTAGTTCTCTTTCAGAGCGGAACAGAACTGCGGACACCACGTCCTCATAATCAACCTTAAACCCATAAAGAGGGGCTAGAGTAGAGTAAGCCTTTAGTTGTTTGAAAATATTTCCAGCGGCACCCTCTCCTCAATGGCCTGAGAGGATGGATGATTCAGTCATGGCTTGGATCTCTTCTGCAGGGGCCACTAATGGCTCAGTATTGGTCGAGGAAGGCTCTTGTCGTGATGGCATTTGGCTGGTGCTCGGCGCCGGAACAGGAAGCTCGGGGGCTGGAGTCTCGTAGGGACTACAGGGAAGTTCGCCCCGGGCGAAGGCGCGGCAGGGCTGGAGCCTGTTGAGAGGGTCTGCTTAATGGGTGCAGACAATTCCGCAGCTGGTGTTGAGAGGGCGGAGTTGTTGGAGGGCATGGGCTTGGATGAGGGAGGTCTCGACACCGGGACCTTCCTTTTTTTCCTTGATGTTTTCGGCTCCAGATTTTTTTGAGCGCTCGTTGTGGGGATAGACTTGAGGGTGAGGTCTTCCTGCTGAGCATTGAATGCCCTTGATGGAGGTGGGGCTGTTTCTACAGCAGCAGTAGGTGAGGTCTGTTGGGGTCTGTGGTCAGCAGATGTAGGTGCTGCAACCGGCAGGGTATTCGCGGCGGAGGGTGGCTTGGTCCAGCCTTGTGTGCGGGCAGCAGGAGCTTCCACAGGGAGCACCAACTTGTCCTCTTGGACACCAGTCTTACGATGCCATAGGTCACATAGAAGTGTGTGACCACTCCCTTGGACTTGATTTCCAGCCGGACAGGGATATGGGAATTTTCACTCCGTCGCGCAGAGTGATAAAGGCCTCGCGTCGAGCATCAGCCCAGCAGGAGTCCTCTAGTTGCATCATCTTCTGGATGATGGACGTGACCTGTCCATATGGCCGTAGCGCAGTGACGAGGTCAGAGTCCTCTACGAAGAAGAGCACGTTGCCGAGGACAATTCTCTCGGCCCCTCTTCCTGAGGGGGAAGGCACGCAGGGTGGCGTCTTCGATGTTGAGTCCCTCCTCTATCAGCTTGCCAGCGAGTTGCACGCTGTAGAGGCCGACCAGGATGTGTCCTTCCATCTTTGTCAGTTGGTAGATGTTGCCCTTACCCAGCTTGGTTTCCAACGCCCGGAAATACTCCTCTTGTGTGAAGTCTGGGCAGAATTCCAGGTAGACACACTTGTCCGCCTGCCCCACTGCCGACCTTGCTCGGAAGGTGGCCTGCTTCTGCCTGGTGGTCTGGCACTCGTGCACCTTGCTGGGTCTTGGTGTGGCTCGTGGCCTGCTGCTGTTTAGAGGCATTCCCGGTGCCGGAACGCAGCCCTTTTTGGCCCCCGACTTGGCGCGGTCAGGATCATGCGGCCTCTTCTTGGAGCCGCCCACTTTGGTGAAGATCACATCTTGTCTTTCGATAAGCTTGTCTTCTTGTTCCGGACAATCAGCCCAATTGCGGCAAAAATTTGCATGTCCGCCGTCCTCCGCCGGCTTGGTATTTGCATCTTTGCCATTAGTTAATTCTGAATGACTTTCAGTCATTTCTTTATGAAATATTGAGAAAATCCTCTCTCCCTTTGAATAAGATTTTGAATATCTAATTATTAAGTTTTTGTAATAGCATCCATATATATAAAGTGATATCAATAATTAAGCCTAATTGAGTACTATAATTCTGAAGTAATATAATAGCGGGATAAATTACCTATATATCTAGTATATGAATCCTGTCATACTAATTTGAAAATATTTTTCAGAGTCGTTTTAGTAGACACAAAGAACTATTATTAGCTCAAGGTAATTACATGTTATGATGCACTAGCGCGCCATCTGTTATGAAAATTCGAAACTATTTTAGACGTGTAAGATTCTTTTTGAAATTAAACAATTTCTACTGCCCTTACTGCAATGGAAAAATTAATGGGAGGGCTTGGCTCATCAGTGGTGAACCCTCCCAGCAGTGTTCTACCATGGTATAATGGTAGGTTAACTGGCGAGACCGCTGGGAGGGTTGAATTAAGGGCAGTAGAAATTATTTAATTTCAAAAAGAATCTTACGCGTCTAAAATAATTACTTGTTATATTTATGAAGTTACAATATTTTCTCCCCAATAAATGCTGGAGATAAAAGTATCCTATGTAACCAGGAAGTAACTGAAACACAGACTACTTTAACGGTCCCACGTTTCTTTAATGTAAGAATGGGTAAAAGTGTGACTCTCTCAACTGGAAAACTCGGCGGCGCTAACATGCAGTAAATGGAAATTGTTTTGCTCTACAGGATTTAAAGATCTTTCGGTTCGAAACTTTAAAAATTCAGTTTGAGAATTAATCCATTTCTATTTAAACACACACACACATACAATACTTTTTAACACGGTATATTAAAATTAAGATATTATCACTCTTGAAAATGCTTTTTATATATTCAGGTTTCATATATATAATTTATGTAATGGATTCGTGCTTATTTAAGCTTTGCTAAAGAACGTTTAGGCAAAAGAAACCTTGTCAGATTCCCTGTGAAACTATGCAATTTTCATATTTTTAGTGAGATATAAAATATATACTTAGTACATTTTTACGCTGCATCATACTTCAGATCCTCCTCAGGAATACGTCAATTAAAATCAAATTTAAAAATGTATCCTCGAAAATATATATCTAAAGTTAGATGGAAATAAAATGGTTTTAGTGTAAAATTTCCCTTAAAAAAGATGCATTTGGATATTTTGAGTACACTATATGCACGCATGGATAAAACTTAAAAGAATCGTGCCCTTCAGCATTTATATCGGGATTCAGACGATATATCTGATATTTATTTTCACAGTTACCTTTATTAAAGACACACGAGATAACCAAGTGTGAAACAAATTAACTCTGTCTCCTTCAAAAAAACAAAACAAAAAAAAGACGACTGGCGACATCAAACTATAAATATATTTAGTTTTTTTCATGAGTATATATCGAACAGATATTTTTAAAATATTAAAAGCACATAAAATATTTCGAATATATATAAACGGGAAAAATCCTTAGAGGTTTCTATATATCTATAATCTCATTATCTGAATAAATCAAAGATTTGTAATCCAATAATCAATGTGAACAGTATATATTGCAGTTATAGTTGTCGTAAATGAATTGTTACATATAGTGTGTTCTCTTTGGAAAAATAAAAACGATTTCAAATACACTATAACGATATATCAGAAAGAAGAATATCTGAAACATTGCCCAAACCTACTAAACTAATAATTTTAAATCACAAAATCCTAGACATACAGGAAACATCTCTTAATTTTTAAAAATAAAATAATGCTACAGATAAAATCCGTGCGCACTCTCTCTACAAGTACCATCTTGTTCTTTAATTGAGCAAAGCCAGCCATCATATCGACCTGCCCACTCTGTAGGAAAGAACTCTTGCAGTTCATCGGAGTCGGAGTCTTTCTCGTAGACCAATGAAGATTTTGTAAATTTTATATATATGTTTATTTATCAATTTTATGAATTAATATTTAATAAAAATGCACACACACATATTTCATATATTATATAATATTATTTATTTATTTTAATCCATATTTAACCTTATATAACCCTATATGAACGATGAAATAAAGTAGTTTCAATTTCAATCTGTCTATATCTCTCTACATAAAGGAGGACGACGTTCTAGCCATCATGGCTTCTGCAAAGAGCCGTATATTCAAGCACTTTCTGGGTCTGGAGAAATAGAGGGTCCAAGAAGACCCCCTCGTGGTCTGAAGGAGGACCTTTTCGAGGTGGTGGAGCCTCTCTAGCTCATGAAACTATTGTTTATTCCCATTATTTATTCATTATTATTATTATTGTTCTGTGAAAAGTGACTAATGATCAATAATATTGTATCAAATGTCAATGTCTCTACATAAAGAGGTCTTGACATTCAAATAGATGAAGTTGCTAAATATATTGAAGGCTATACAAAAGGATTACAACAATGAGGAAATTTCAACGTACGACAATAATTTAATTAGTTATTTTTATTGGAGAATATGAGAGAGTGAGAATAAAATTAATTTACTATTTATTTGCCATCATTACCATGATAACTGAGATACCATCAATCAATTTTTCAAAATATCAATCGTATATTATCAACAGTATACTAGCTATAAAACCAGTCCATTACGTGAACCTTTCCTAAAATCAAGGTATTTAAAGACAAAGAAGTGAAATTTTATAGAACTCCAATTGACCAACATAACGGTTTGATATGGATTTGTATGTTTTATCTAATAAATATAATTTAAATGCAGAAACCTTTCTGAATTGTTCCATTTATTCATAAGTTTAAAATAAATTGATATAATTGGTACATCATTAATTTTGTTTAATTCTAATTTGAAATAAAAATAATTATACAATTCTCTCTATATATTTTTAACTTTCTAATTGATATTCTTCTAAGTGTATTTTCTCTTTTATGAAAATTATCTTCTGAAAAAAATAAATTAAATGCGGAGCAATTAGAAAGAAATCCTGAAAAGAAATTAGCTCTCTCTCTCTGTAATTTGATTTATACTTTTCCTAATTACTTCCGGAATTAAATTTTTAATAAATATGCAATATTTTTAAAATGAAAATGTAATATCCTCACATGAGCACCTCAGAGTGCCATCTAGTGAAACAAAAATAAACTAAATGTTGGTTTAGGTTTGTCCCATAATACAGTGCTGGACACCCAAATTGCAAAACCAAGAAAGACAAGATATGTCACAACAAAATTTATTTTGTAGATAACATGTTGACCAAGTATCATAGGATTAAATTTATATAAATTACCTGCAAGAACCAGTAGCCAGAGTAGCCACCATTGTTGGAGATCACCGCTGCCACACGCCTCGTCATTGATTCAAAGATACTTTGTATATGTTCTTGGAAAACAGCAGACCAAGCAGCTTCCACACTTTGCCAAAGTTGATCCGGTGTGGCAGCTTGGGATGTAATCTGGGTCAATCCTTGAGCATCCATGGACCACATGTTTTCAATCAGCGAAAGATCCGGAAAGCGAGCCGGGAAGCAATTCAATCTGGCGATTGACGAAGAATCTTTGAACAATGCTTGCCACGTATGGTCGTGCATTATCCTGCTGAAATATGGCTGTGAGCAAGCCCTGAAGGCAAGGAAGAAAAACTGGCTCCAAAAACTCGGATATGTAGCGTTGGCTGCTTAAAGTACCGGCAATGCGTATTAGAGAAGTTTGAGAGTGATATCCAATACCCCTCCATAACATAATTCCCTGTGCAGAACCAGTGTGGCCGTGCATAACGCAGCTGTTCAGCATCCTCTCTCCACGGTGTCACCAGACTCGAATCCGACCAAGGTGGTGTTACAGACAGAAGCGTGACTCGTCAGGAAAGACAATTTCATTCCATTCAGCCGTCCACATCCTTTCATCGCACCATTGACGGCGGAGACGTCTGTGGTTCTGCGTAAAGGGTAAACGAAACAATGGACGTTTTGCAGACAGACCACTCTGCTGTAAACGGCGTAGAATGATAGGCGCAGACACTGGATGATGCGTTACAGACTGAATGTGCTGTGCTACGGTTCGTGATGTGACTGAGCGATCTGTCACTGCCATGCGCATAATTTTCCTGTCAGCACGTGAAGTGGTGCACTGAGGTGGATGCGATCGAACACGTCGGTCCGTCGTACCTTCCTGCATCCAACGATCTCATAACCGCATTACAGTTGTTTGGTTTCGTCCAACACGACTACCGATTTCCCTGAAAGATAATCGACAATCTCGGTAGGCCACTATCCTTTCTCTGTCGAACTCGGATACTTGATCAAAAGATGATCGCTGTTTTCTACGAGGCATAATTGATCGTTTTTTTTTTTAAATACAAGAAAAACACAATTTCCTAATTTGAGATCGTCGAAATCTCCAAGCCTTAAATAGTGCTTTGAAGTGGAGCCACAGGCGCGCGTGATGTGCGTCTGCGCTGAAAATCTAATCATTTACATATCTCACCCCGCTAATGCATGTTGTAAATTTCATGTTATTTGCATGCCTCTATCAGGGTGTTGCATTTACGGTGTCCAGGAGTTTATATAGTTGACATATTTTCTTTATCAAAGTTTAGTTGAATTTTATTCCACTAGATGGCGCTTTGTCATCTCAAACTGCTCTTGTAAGAGGTCAGAATATTCCTCATTTATTTTTATCATCAACACCTAACTTCTTTTATATTTTTCCTTACTCTGTTCACAAGTTAAATTTTATATATTTAAATCCAAACTGGATATTTTTTCAATATATTTATATAATATGATGCACTCCATCAGTTATGGAAATTCGAAACTATTTCAGACGCGTAAGATTATTTTTGAAACTAAACAATTTCTACTGCCCTTACTGCAATGTAAGGCCCTCCCATTAATTTTTCCATAATGCAGTAAGAGCAGTAGAAATTGTTTAATTTCAAAAATAATCTTACGCGTCTAAAATAGTTTCGAATTTTCATATTTATATATATCACTTAAATATTTATATGAATAAATAAATTTAAATAATAGTAAATTACATTTATAAATTTAAATGCTATCTATCGATAAAATTTGTAACAAATTTACTTGCAATGTGTTCATTTTCAAAATTGCATCAAATATTATCTCTACAGGTCTTACTGCAATGATAAAAGTTTTTGAATTAGAGGGTTTGGCTTATCAGTGATTCTAAGCGGTTTCACCAAATTAATCTCCAGACAGCTCTACTATTGTATTGGATAGGTTTACTTTTATACCCTGCATTTTCTATAGAAGGCAGCTTAGGAGTGTTTAGTGAACCTGATTATTTGATTAAAAATTCAAATAATAGTAATTATATAACGGGGAGAGGTAGAAATTATTATTTTTTATTAATATCATCGGGCAAATTTCTATCCATATATTGATTATAAAAATATCTTAGGAACTTTAACAGCTAAAGATCTCTTCTGAAAATTCTGAAGGTATACTAACTTACTGAAGAATTATACTTATATACAATAAAATATGCATCTGGAGTGAAATGGCTATAGTGTTAAACTATGTTTTCTAGGGAGGGAGTTCGAAAATTAGCAAAGCAGGTGTTGTGCCTTTGTCATTGATCTAATTATGCTCAAGAATTTATAGTAAACTTCAATAAAATATTTTTATTTGTGTATTTCTATAACACTAAAGAGAAAAGAGAAATATATTTAATATATTGTAAAAGTCTCAAATAAAAAAAGGTATAACAATCATTATATAACATCTCTATTTAGAGAATTCTTCAATGTGTTTATTCCAGCTGAGGTTAAATATTTATTCCTCTCGACGAATACATAACATACTCTGTGCAAGAATTCCAATTTCTATCCATCTGACTGCGGAATAGAATGTGTGTATTCATTATCAGAGTTTAATATAAATGGTTGTCATAATCCAATATTATGCCGAAATTCTTCAAATTCCATTAATTTCTCGATCGTCCTTACTAATGGAATTTTCTCGGAATATTCCAGGGGATATAATAATAGTAAAAGTGAATGTTAGCGACTAGTCATGCCTAGTTTTCTAATTCGAATAGTGTTTTCTTTTCAATCTTTTCAATGCTTATAGGTCCTCTTGTTTGAATTTTTATTTATTATTTTGGGTAGTTACATCTTCCTTAAATATTCGCTTCTGCAGCCAAATGTATTAAGATATTATATTAATCAGTTTGTTGGTCAAGTATTCAAGAATATAGTCTTCATAAAATAACATTTTTACGATATTCTTAAGAAAAATATGTTTCGCTAGCAATTTTTTCATCTGAATAATGAAATCATATCCCTAATACAGTTGCATAAACCGCTCTTCACTCATCCGATTTCCTAAAAAATAATTAATATCAGAGTTAAATTTTCTTTCACAAGTCATACATTATAATATAATGGCAAATACTCAGATGATTACACTTTGGATACATTTTCAATGTTCCCGAATTGCTTCATATGATACAATATAGATATTCACAACTTGTTCACAAATCACCTTATTCCCGTCTCTATAATACGGTCCAGCTAAGTCTAGCTTTGAATGCATTCAACATAATGCTTTTAGATAGTAAAGTGTTCGGTAGAAGATTAAATAGATAATCAGAATGATTGCATAATCAAGAAGGCTGGTAAATAGTTAAAAAGAAGGGAAATATTTAAACCAATATCAAGGTTTCTTGTTAGAATGAAGTCGTACTGAAAAAATAAATTCATTATATATTCTTATTATAAAATTTATGTATCTATATATTTTAAACAATATTTCAAAATTAATATTAAACAGAATTTTTAAAACTTGCTTTTGTGTCTGTCTGTCTAAACACCTATGGTGAATTTGTAAATATATTTCGAGACCACGTAAAAGTCTGAAATTGCTGCTTTCCATTAATATATCTTGACACCTTTTATAAAAATATATTTTTTAAAGCGTCATTCACTTCGCGGGTTCATTAATTATTTTATATATTATTTTCTAAGAAATGCGAGTCTAATAAAAATTCAACTCGCATCAATAATTCGCGAAAACCTTTACCTATATCTGAGTCTAAAAATGTAGTTACATTCAGAATCGTGATATCGACCTTTTAAATAATGGTATCTGGTGTGAGTGTGTGTGCATACAAAGGACAGAGATAAAGCAGAGTTGCGGTCACTAAAAATATAAAATAAAGTTCTCTGAAATTAGTGTTGTTGCTTGACGCAAGCTTCCCTTGTGGAGATATTGCGTCTGTGATTTGCATATAATAAATAATTAACGAGTAAAATCAGGAAAAAATATCTATACCGACAGGCATGAGGCCAACCAAAAATGAACAGCTCTCTTAAATATGAAAACAACAGATTATGGAGTCGCATTGGTAAATGTCTGGTTAGGAATTGCTGATGCCAGGCAATAGAAGACTGATACATCGAATTATTTCCCTCGAATAAATAACAAAGAAAATAAAACAATAAACTTGCTTCGTTAAACACAGCTATTTGGAAAATTATAATTTTCTATATTTCAAAAGGTTGTACTATTTACCATATATAACTAAGCTAAAATATCATACATATAAATTTAAACTATTTTTATATTACGCTCGTTTTAATTTGTCAACGTAGCAGTTTCCTGTATATTCAAATATCAAATTTCAACATTGATTCCTATATTAGAGCCGTAATAAAGCCAACTAAATATAAATAAACAGGCTAACTTACAAAATAGAAGTTAAAAAGAAATGGTGTTTAAATAATAAATGCGAATATGATATATTATCCTTCATATAAATTCCCCCAAAAGTGTGTTTTCATCAAATTTATATTTAATAAACAATCAAGTTTCAGAGAGATGGATGTAAGAAGAAATGAATTTTTAAATATGAAATTTGATAAGCTCTGAAAAAAACATTTTTATCGACTTATGCAATATTGTTGTGATGTAGGTTAGATTAAATGGTGAATCTAACAATATTCAGTCTACTAACATTAGGTATTTGCATATATTCATACAATACCCTTAGATTGTATAGTTCGACTGTTTAAACTTGTACCACCCATATCCTGGTACTTGAATCTGAAGCGTGCTAAGTGGTTAGGGCTTCATTTGAGGAGTATTCATAAAGCGTATTGTCTATTTTTTCTAAATATATTCATGTCTTTGATAAAATAATTGAATATTTGAAAAATGATTATATATATTCATAAAATACATGTTGGTCTCTCTTCAATGTTGCACTCACTACTTTCACAAACTATATTTTAAATATAAAACATGTTTAATAACTAAGTAATCTCTAATATTTCAACGCTTATATTTGGTAGTTATAAATGTTTATATATATATATATTATATTATAAAAAGGCGCATATGTTTATTGGATTGAATAAAATATTTATTTGCTAATATTCCAGTTGGCTTACGACAGCCTTTGTCATGGCATTACATACCCAACGAGAACGAGGAACACTCAGCCTGTCAGGGACCACCTGACACCCGTATATTGAATAACCAGATATAAAACACATTATCGACGAAACAAAAAAAAATAGACCCGGTTTACAAGTTTCGCCCAGAAAACTTCATCTTGGAACACGACAAACCACGACGTCCCCTGAACAAAGCCAAGTACGACATTTGCAAAATTTTCATCGGCAAATATTTTGATGTATGGTGGTCATTGGTATGCAAGGGGGTCCGAGTAGGCGTAGTCTATAATTTGGTAATCAATGTCGCGGTCGCAGAGGCCTGGTTAAATAGAGGGAGAGAGAGAGAGAGAGAGATTTAGATTGAAACTACTTTTATTACTTCATTCATGAAAAATTATAGTGATAAATGAAAACTAAAAAGAAATAATAATAAGTAAATATGAAAAAGACAAGGATGAATATATATAATGAAATCTATACAAGGCTTAATTGGTGTCGACAGGTGGGCAGGTGCCGCTGGTTTTCAGGGTTGCAAAGAGGAATTTCATTTGGGCCGTCGAGCAGTGTTCCTGGCGCGCGAGTGCTTCTTTACAGGGTATTGCTGGTATCTCCTGTAAAAGCCATAAGCGCCGTGGCCAAGTTGGCAATGGCCTTTCTCTGCTCTAAATTTGAATCGGCAATGAGCCTGTCCGACACTGGCTATAGCTTCAGAAACTTTCTCGTTCTTTAAGAGATTGTCCATTAGTTTCTCAGCCAATAATCGCCGATCCTGGGTTGGCGGAGGCTCTTGGGAAACGCTTAGCGTTTCTGGAGGAGTAGGAGCCGAGTCGTCCAGATTTTCTGTCCTAACTATGTCGCTGGGAGGAAGCTCTGCGGCGAAAGAAGCAACAGGCGGAGGTGCTGCAAAAGAAGGAGGAGTGGCGCTGGACGTGATGGGAGGCTTGCTAGCGGAATTCAAGCGCACAACTGAAGAATTAACGGGGAGCAACAGGTTGCTTTCCTGCAGTCCGGTCCTCCGTGGACAGTTGGCGCGCTTGTGCCCCTGCTTGTAGCATAGGGAGCATTTGATTCCATGAGTCACCTAGACGTGGGTGACAACCCCCTTGGACTTGATATCCAGCCGGGCAGGTATCTGGGAGAGCTTCACTCCATCTCGCAGAGTGATGAAAGCCTCCCGACGGGCAGGAGTCGCCCATCTCCATAATCATCTGGACGATTGAAGTCACCTGCCCAAAGGGCCGCAGCGCAGCGACGAGGTCGGCGTCCTCCACGAAAAAGAACACATTTCCGATTACGATTCGCTCGGCCCTTTTTCTCAGAGGAAAGGCCCTCAGAGTGGCATCCTCGATGTCGAGGCCTTCTTCTATCAGCTTGTCGGCGAGTTTCACGCTGAAGAGGCCGACCAGAATGTGTCCCTCTATCTTTGTCAGCTGGTAGATGGTTACCTTGCCCAGCTTCACTTCCAACGCCCGGAAGTACCTTTACTGTGTGAAGTCTGGGCAGAATTCCAGGTAAACACACCGGTCCGCCTGTCCCGCTGCCGACCAGGCTCGGAAGGTAGCCTGCTTCTACCTGGTGGTCTGGCAATCGTGCACCTTGTTGGGCTTTGGCATGGCTCGTGGCCTACTGCTGTTGGGAGGGATTCTCGGTGCCTGGATGGATCCCTTTTTTGGTCTCCGAGTTGGTGTGTTCTGGGTCATGTGGCCTCTTCTTGGAACTGCCCACTGTGGTAAAGAACACATCTTGTCTCTCTATAAGCTGGTTTTCCTGCTCCGGGCAATCAGCCCAATTGCGGCAAGAATTTGCATGTTCGCCGCCGGCTTAGTATTTGCATTTTTATCATTTTTGAATCTGAATGAGTTTCAGGCATTTCAGATTTCTATTGGTGATTTCTCGGCGGAGACTTGGCCGATTTTGGTGAGGTTAACATGAGCTCGCAACCCATTCTCTTTGATTTTAGCCAATATCTCAAAGGGATTGCTCAACTCCATATTCTCCACTTCAGCCTCAAAAAAAAAAAAAAAAAACGCGGAGTTCACGCACCGCGTCGCACGGCCGAGAGAGAGATTGAAACACTTTTTATTGACATCTTGTCAATTAGGTTTTTCATAATTGATGAAGAATAATGGGAATATTTACAATGAATTATGAGTGAGGAAGGCTCCACCATCTTGATAGGGTCCTCCTCCAGACCAGGAGAGGGTCCTCTTGGACCCCCCGCAACTCCAGGGCCAAAAAGTATTTGTAAATTCGGGTCTTGGCAGATGCCATGATGGCCAAGGTGTTGTCCTCCAGGTCATGCCCGAAGATCCAGCTCTGCCTCCACGATGACTGGCCTGATCCGCCTACAGGACCAGTAGCGGTGGGCCAGTGACAGGTCTCCGGACCCACAGGCGATGCAGGACTCCCGGGCTGAGGCCGGATGCGCTGGTTGGGGAAGAGTGTGCAGGGCCAGCCGCACAGAAACATCGGCATTGTGCCCCGAGTAAGCACCTCGCCGGAGACAAGACCAGCTGATGGAGATGGGGATGCTGACGTGAGGGAGCCAGCGGCCCAGCAGCTGGGTGATGGGAAGTGCAGCCAGGCGTTGACGCTCCAGCATGCGTCGGGCAGTGCGGGTGGTTAGTAGCTGGAGGGAGCTGACCGGTGTAGAGGATCGTCTTCTTCGAGGATGATGGGGATGGTGGTTTCCGCGATGAAGTTGTCTACCTCGGCTGGGTCCTGAGCGAAGCGGTGCCTGAAGAAGGAGAGCGCCCTAGAGCGTAGCTCGCGGTTACCCATAATCTCGCCCTTTTCATCCCTGACGATGGTTGTTACACGGCGGCGGAGGCGGAGCGCACGTCCGAGATCTGGCAGCGATGGATAGTCGGACTCCGTTTACGAGGCCTCGAGCCTGGCCCTGATGTAACGGCTGGCTCGGGTAACGTAGTAGTCCTCCGGCCCAGGGCGAGTTGTGTGGAGTGACCTTATTTCCGCCAAGATTTCAGCCACATGCGGTTC
Source organism: Cordylochernes scorpioides (assembly GCA_030710605.1). Lineage (NCBI taxonomy): Eukaryota > Metazoa > Arthropoda > Arachnida > Pseudoscorpiones > Chernetidae > Cordylochernes > Cordylochernes scorpioides. The sequence continues at coordinate 60,738,802 of CP092867.1, forward strand.
CATCCCGACCAGAGCTCTCCGTCATCGAGGTCCTCGGCGGCCTTCTCGACGTCCTCGATGTAAGCTGACAGATGTTCAATGGCAGCAGCAGACCTCAGCACAACAGCCACACGGGGTGATCCCGCGAAAGGGGGAGATCCTAGCTGGAGGAGCACGGCACGGTGGTCAGAGAGACGATAGAATCGGATGCTGTAGCTCTCTGCCCTCTCCACTAGCGCGGCAGGGAGGAGTATTCTATCAAGCCGTCTGCTGTGGATCCGACCCTCGAAGACGGCCACCCTAGTGGGAAAGTGGGCCAAGTTGAAAAAGGTGGCGGCATCTTCCAGCGCGGTTTGCTCCAGCAGATTGGAGAGGGCTTCGACAGAGGCCAAATATGTTGCTCCGGCAGGACCCCCGTCGATGTTGAGGTCGCCCACGACTCAGGCATTGACCCGGACTGCTGTTTCTGAGAGGAGCGTGAGATAGGTGACAGTTGATGACGGCCATCTTCAGGCCGGACATCGAGGTGGACTAGGTCGATGCATCCAGGGCACAGGACGCGATGTCGCAATAGGGCGACGCCCGGTACGAAGAGGCAGGCGAGACCGGAGCCCCTGGAGGCAGCAGGCGGGGCGACGGTGGCGCTGTAGCCTAGGCAAAGATCTTGGGCGTAGTCCAGGGACTTTTTGTTCGTTTCCTGTATAAAGGCAATGTCCACATGGTGTTGGGCCAGAAAATGGCAGAGCTCTAAGTCTCTGTCACGAGCGGCGAGCCCTCGCGCGTTGAGTGTCATGACGCGGAGGTTCATTGTGGGCTCCCAGTCTGCCTTCTAACGTCGGAGAGACGCTTGTCGAGGGACGTGTTGGATCCGGGAATCCGCACCAGCAGGTTCCTGGCCAGCCTGTTGAGTGCAGTCCTTTGGGTGTCTGACAAGGAGGGAAGGAGGTTCTTGAGTCCGGGGACAGATTGGAGGGCCTCGATGACTCGCTCCCTCTCGAGCCCCAGCTTCTCTATCTCTGCGAAGATGGAACCTGTTTGAGGAGTTATTTTATCTCACCTTTGTCTTGGTGGACTTTCCACTAGGAGTGAGGTTGATGGTATCCCTCTGATTCTGTCAGGGCTGCTTTTGTCGACAGACTTCACGGTCGTCGGTGGAGGAGAGGCTGGGGAAGCGTGGCAAGGGCCATCTATATTATCGGGCGATGTTGCTGGAATGGGGGCAGCAGGTGGATCCGCGTTGGGTGCAGGGCCGGTCTTGACCGCGCCGGTGTTTGAGGGCGCCTGTTCACACACATCTTCAGGCCTTTTGGGAGTCAGGGGGCAATTGGCCCTACGATGTCCCTGCCTCTGGCAACGCGACTCCGTACGAGAGGAAGGTCGGCAGGATCTCCCCGTTGTGTTTGATGTTGAGGCGCGTTGGGAGCCTCTCCAGCTTCACTTCTCGTTCAGAAGTATGAACAATTCCCAGCGTCCATCTTTCATTGTGGAGCCCGCAACGTTGACGAGCAACGGGGCGATAGATGTCACCAGCCCGTAAGGCCTCAGGGCGGCGATTATCTCTGCATCCTCTACGAAGAAGGGCAAGTTGGAGATGATGACTCTCTCCGCTCGTTTGCTGAAAGGGTAGGTCCTCGATGAGGCGCTCTGCGAGGGCCTTGGTGGTGAGGCCGACCAAGACGTGGCCGTTCATCTTGTTGAGCTGGATGATGTTCTTTCCTCCCACCAGCTTGTCCAGCGCAAGAACATACTGGACCCGGATGAATTCAAGGCAGCATTCAACGTAGACCTACTGGTCCACGGTGCCCGAGGCCTGCTGTACCCTTGCTTCAGCGATATTCTTCCGCGTTGCCTTCATCACCTGAGCGAGAGGGCGACGCCTGGCTTAGAATACTCCCCGGGTGGCGTTGGTGTTTCTGTGAGCTGGTGCGGCGTTGCCTGACTGCGCCGTTGGAGCACGCTGCGAAGCCGATGTCCTTCGTCTTTTACGCTCGACCTTGGTGAAGGGAGCAGGCTCGCTGTTGGAATTCTGGTGCTCCATGGCCTCAGCCCAGTTCAATACCCGATCGCTATCAGCGCTGGAAGCCGTAGTTGGAAGGCAGGGGCTAGCAGCCGCTGCCGAATTTGCATGTCCGTCTTTTACAATAGGCGATTTTGCATAAGTTCTATTTTCGTTATCATTAATGATAATCACCATTGATTGGTTTTTCGCCGATTCCTGATCGAATATTTGTCCATTTTCTACTAAATTCTCTTGATCTTGTAGAGAAGCATCAGACCTTTCAGCCAATATGCTGAACGCATTCGAAATCTCCATCTTTCCGGCTCAAAGCAGCGAAGAACGCGGATATCGCGCACCGCGTGGCCGCACGGCCGAGAGAGAGAGACAATGACAATGAGAAAGGTTTATTGACTTCTAGTTAACGGTTTAAAAAAATTATATAAACAAAATATAACAAAATAAAAAATTCAAAATTTCTAATGATTTGTATCAGACGAATCCCACTGGATGTCGTCTAGTTTAAGATCGCATTCTGCCCTGAAGTCGGACAGCCAATTGCCTAGGTCGGAGTCCTTGTCTCCGACATGGGCGATTGCCATGTCAAGGAATTTCTTTAGAACACAGCTATGCTCGGGCGAGGTAAACGCTAAGACGTCCTTCCTCTTAGAGATACAACAGCCCTCTTTATTTCGCACCTATAAAAATCCCTATATAGGGGTTCCAGGAAGGAGTCAGTTTCTAGTACCGTAAACATATCCTCAACCTTCTGTGAAATGAGCCAAGGAGGTCACATCTTTCGTCGTTTGAGGATGGAAGATTCCGTTGTTAGTGTAGCCTTGGCCTGATATTTGGCAGAGACCGCTGTTGGTGAAGTAGCGGTCAAGGAAGGCACAAGCAGATATGACAAAGCGCTAGTGCTCGGCGCCGGAGCAGAAAGCTTGGTGGCTGGAATGTTCTGGGGAAGGAATGGGCAGCTCTCAGCGGGCGAAGACGCGGCAGGATTGGGAGGTGTCACAGGGATTATCTGGATGGTTCCAGAATTTCCCTCAGCCGATGTAGTCGCTGTGAAGCTGTGGGAAGTTGAAGGTGTCAGCATCGGTCCACTTCGGGTGCCTTAGGGGCATGTGGCTCGCCGATGTCCCTGACGGTGACATCTACGCCTAACGTCATAGAAGATGTAAAACTTATGACCGCTCTCGGCTTCTGATAGGATCCAGACGTCCCTTCGGAGAAGGCCTCGTCTAGTGTATATATATTTTCTCTACTATTTTAAACTCTTTAAACTCTATCTTTGACTGTAAATTGTCATAGGAGATGAAGGCGGGTGTAGATTCTTCTTTGGAGATGATCACCAGCTTGGCAGGGAGCTGGTGGAGTTTGCGTCCTTCATTCTGGAGGACGAAGGCCTCCCTGTTACCGGTGGTCCAGGTGTAGCCGTTACAGGACATCACTTTATAAGCCAGGGAGACAAACCGGCAGTAAGATCGCAGGGCCTCGATGATGTCCTCCTCCCTCACTGCGATGGGCAGGTTCCCGAGGATGATCTTCTCCGCCTTCCTTCTGTATGGGAATGCCCTAAGGAAGGTGTTGTTAATGGTGATTCCATTCTACACCAGGCACTCCGCCTTCTTAATGCTGGCCAGTCCGACCATAACATGGCCGGACATCTTCATCAGACATAGCAGCATTGGTCGAACGATGCTGCTGCTGATCTAACTTTGTTCACAGTCTGCTGTTGCCTGGTGTTCCTGGCGAGGGTCACGGACTCCCTCGTGGTCCTTCGAAGCTGTCCAGGTGGTTTTGGAGAGCTAGCGTCCGGCCTCACAATCTGGGTCTGTTGACTTTTAGGGTCAAACCGTTTCCTTTTTTTTTCCGGTGTAAAGATTGGAAAGGTTCAGTGTTTTTATCCTTTTCCGCGGCCTCAACTTACTCCGCCCCTTTCTTCGTCGAATCTTTTATCGTCGATAAATCGATTTCCATTTCAGCTACCTCGATGGGAATTATACCGTCGTGTAGATCTTCATCCTGGCTCACCGCCAGGATTGCATATGGGTTGGAAAAAAAAAAAAAAAAACGCGGAGCTCGCGCACCGCGTGGCCACACGGCCGAGAGAGTGAGATTGAGATTAAAGATACTTTATTAAATAAGTGAAAGATTGAGATTTAAAATATTTGTATTAATCGTTCATATGAGGCTGTTTAGGGTTTTATATAGAGAAGCATTTAGAATTAAAAATTAGTTACATCTTACGAATCCTACTAAGAGTAGTATGGTTCGATATCACACTTTCACCCTTAAGTCGGAGAGCGTTCCGCATAGATCAGACTTCTTCCTGAATGCGCTATTGCCATGTCGATAGAGAGAAAATGCATATATAATTCATCTTCTGAACAAGGATGTGGCAGGGCACAGAAACGACGTCATATTATGCCAAAGAAGTGTTTTATAGGTGAGAGATCAGGATAGACTGGTAGCCATTAAAACACTGACGTTTCATGTAGGGCATGTTGGCTGATGCATGCTGTGAGAGGTTTAAGTTATCTTGCTAAAATAGCATTTGGTACCTCCTAAAGAAAGGGTAGCGGCCGAAGCACGTCACCCATGTATCGTTGGGCCGTCATAGTTTCTTCAATACGAATCAGAGGTGATCTAATATTAATTACGATGGCTCCCAAAACCACAATGCCACCTTTTCGTGAGGTGCAGCATTCCAAAAATGCGGCCATATTAAACCTGGCACCAAGACGACGCCAAATTCTGGCTCGGTGACTGTCATTACAAAAACATAGATTAGATCCATTTAAGAACACTACCCAGTGCCATCCGCTGTCCATGTGGCTCCATCCTGACAAAATTAAAAACGGAGGTATCTGTGCCATAAGTGTAGTCCGGAGATGCGAATGTTGGTAAATTTGCAACTTCGTTCTTTTATATATCAATCAATATGCGCGCGATAGTTGCGCAATTTGCATCATTTACATAACTCGGTAAGCCAACTATACCCTGAAATTTACACTTTTTTCTGCCCATTATTTATTGGTGTTGCAAATTCAAAGTTACGCAATATATAAGTAATAGAATCAAAGCATGCGAGGATGCGTATCTTATTAGTTTTAATAAAGGCGAGCTTTCGGGCTAATAACCCTTCTTCAGGACATCATAATATAATGCAAGAACAGTCAGATATGATGTCCTGAAGAAGGGTTATTAGCCCGAAAGAGAGCTCGCCTTTATTAAAACTAATAAGATACGCATCTTCGCATGCTTTGATTCTATTACTTATATTCTTCAGAGGATTTCAACCTACTTTACGCAATATATATTAAGAACAGCAAAGTAGTGTTCATAATTGCATGATGCATATGAATTGTTTAATATATATATATATATATATATATGAAAAAACAATAGAAAAAAATAAAAAATAAGTGGGTCAGGTGTTGATATTAAAAATAAAGAAGGCATCTCCTGACCACAAGCACATGTGCTTTTTAGATGGCAGAGCGCCATCTAGTGGAGTAAAAATAAACTAAACGTTTATTTAGCTTACTCCGAGATATTTGGCCAACCCAATTTCTTGATAAATCAAGAAAAGCCATCCACGAACGCGTTTCGCGCTGTTGGCGCTCGTCAGCGTGGAGAAGGCTGTAACCATTGCGACCAAAAATATTTTTTGGACCCAATGGCTTCCCGAGAAATCAAGAAATGGGTATTTAAGGCCAAATTTGCGTAAAGACGCTTAACACATGAAAAAACAATAGAAAAAAATAAAAAATAAGTGGGTCAGGTGTTGATATTAAAAATAAAGAAGGCATCTCCTGACCACAAGCACATGTGCTTTTAGATGGCAGAGCGCCATCTAGTGGAGTAAAAATAAACTAAACGTTTATTTAGCTTACTCCGAGATATTTGGCCAACCCAATTTCTTGATAAATCAAGAAAAGCCATCCACGAACGCGTTTCGCGCTGTTGGCGCTCTTTTTGGTCGCAATGGTTACAGCCTTCTCCACGCTGACGAGCGCCAACAGCGCGAAACGCGTTCGTGGATGGCTTTTCTTGATTTATCAAGAAATTGGGTTGGCCAAATATCTCGGAGTAAGCTAAATAAACGTTTAGTTTATTTTTACTCCACTAGATGGCGCTCTGCCATCTAAAAAGCACATGTGCTTGTGGTCAGGAGATGCCTTCTTTATTTTTAATATCAACACCTGACCCACTTATTTTTTATTTTTTTCTATTGTTTTTTCATGTGTTAAGCGTCTTTACGCAAATTTGGCCTTAAATACCCATTTCTTGATTTCTCGGGAAGCCATTGGGTCCAAAAAATATTTTTGGGTCGCAATGGTTACAGCCTTCTCCACGCTGACGAGCGCCAACAGCGCGAAACGCGTTCGTGGATGGCTTTTCTTGATTTATCAAGAAATTGGGTTGGCCAAATATCTCGGAGTAAGCTAAATAAACGTTTAGTTTATTTTTACTCCACTAGATGGCGCTCTGCCATCTAAAAAGCACATGTGCTTGTGGTCAGGAGATGCCTTCTTTATTTTTAATATATATATATATATATATATATAATGTAAATAATAAAGTTTATCAAATAAAATTTTAAATCTTAAATATAATTTAAATTAAGTTGATATTATAGAGTGAGTTAAGATGGATTTATATATTGATATAACTATATTTAAAACTTTTAATAATAGTAATATTTATATATAAAAAGGAAAAATTCTATTAGATTAGCAAGCTAAATCTAAATTAATTATATAAGATAAAAGTTGATAATTATTTTTGTGTTTAAGTTAGATGAGATTAAAAAGTTGTTTATATGTATTATTTTTATATCTTATTTAGGAGAGAAAAATGTAATAAAAGTAATTATATGTTAGAATAATATGTTTTTATTTTAGATAGAAAAAAAAAATTGGAAAAATAAAAATAAAATTTAACAAGAAAAGAAGATTTAACAACGTAACGTCTTTTAGCATCGGCTTTTACCCGTCATTTAGACATACTCTTAAAATAAATAGGAATAAAGAAGAGATTTATAATGATTATATATTTATTTTTTAGTAAAAGAGAGGAAAGAGATAAAGAAAGAACCATACACTTTTATCTCAAACAGGTAGAGAATTGAAAGGGTGTTAGTATTTTTTTTTGTTAATTAATAGTTTTTGTATTTTTTTATATACATTTTTTTTTTTCCTATATAATTTTAGATTTTTTTTTTTTTCCTAAGAGTGAGAATAATATGATATAATGTTTTTGCCTAGTTAAGGATAGATAAACATATTTTAAATCTTTGCCTATTAGAAATTATTAGCTACAACAGTCTCGAGGCGAGTGCGGAATGAAGCACAGGCCTTGGCGACGATGACCTTGTCCATTTGGGTCATCACCGTGTGAACTGCTTTCTTGACAGACTAGATGGTGGTATGAGGAGCTTTGTTGACATCTCTCTCAACAACGCCCCATACATAGTAGTCGAGGGGATTGCAATCTGGAGAATTAGGGGGCCAAATATCAGGACCCCAGTGACTAGGGACGTTAAGTGTCAGCCACGATTGTGTCTTTTTTGCCTTATGGGCTGGAGCTGAGTCCTGTTGGAAGACATACTTCCTTCCTGCGGCCACCATGTCCATCCAAGGCTTCACAACGGTCTCCAGAACATTGATGTAGGTGTCAGCGTTCATCCTAAGGCCCTTCTCAAAGAAATGGGGAGGCATGACATCACCTTCACTGCTGATAACGCCAAGGACCATTACGGAGAAGGAAATTTCGTGTGCATCACGACAGGTATCTCTGAGGGGTCTTTACAGATCCAGCGATCATTCCTGGGATTTACCTTTTGGTCCACGTCAAAGTTCTTTTCGTCAGAGAAACACCTTAGCATGCCAAAAGAGTCGTGTTTTAGGTTGTTGAGGAGGGCAGCAGCCTTTCCTTTTCTGTTATTCTTCATATTCTCAGTCAGCAACTGACCTTTCCGAAGGGCATAAGACTTGAGACCAAGGTCCTCATGGATAGTTCTGACAATTGTCATAGAGCCAACGTCCATTTCCTTGGCTATGGCCCTCATGCTCTTCCCAGGGTTTCCATCAATCTTCTCCTTGACATTTTTGACAAATTCTTCGCCTCTTACCCTGTCCAATCGACGCGAGTGCTTTTTCCTTGTAGCTATCCCCTCTTTGTTACAGTCGGCCTCATCAAACTGCTTCTTGACACGATAAATAATGGTTTTGGGCAACTTAAGAAAATCCACTATCTCTTTGGGGCTCCTTCCGGCGCGCAGAGCAACGATGATGGCAGCTCGATTTTCAAATTCTCGGTTACTCTTCATCACTACACTGCGCACACATGTACTGTTGCATTTTACATGAATATGGCTACGTAATGAAAAAAAAAAAAACAAGTTTTTAATCTCAAGTAGTTTTTGTTTTATGGACTGTCAAAGTTAGTCCCAATTTACCTGGTACACCCTGTATATATGTTGTAATATATGCACATGGAGCCGACATCGTTGCACCAGGCTCCTCATCCAAAATACAGTCATGGGCCAGAGTGGGAGCGCACTAGCCTGAAGGCAAAAGAATACCACACGGATAGGAACATGGTTAACTCGGTTTAGAGGGGGCACCCAGGTAGGTGAGGTGGACTATGGGAGTCCTGGGATCGCTGGGTAATCTGGCAACATGGCGACTTAGCTATTGTCTATACTGTGTCTGTGGGCTCAGAATGAATCCAGCTTATATGCTAATGGTGACGTCAGAGAGGGCCTACCATTCTGGGTGTCCGTGTCCAATCAAGGATTGACCAGCTAGAATTTTATGTTTTCTTAGCTTCTTGGACAATGCCATTGACCTGTTATTCACCTTTACTGGGTGCCGCTTCCTTTAGCGGCGGAATATTCTTTTAAATGCTATTTTGAAGTTATATCAGATTCGGTGTTTCTATGTACAACATTCCTATGTATACAACATTGTACTTGTACAACAAATATAATACTATATATATATTGATTAAATATATTCAGATTAAACCTTTTTATAAAGAAAAAAAAACATCAGTTTAAAAAGTTTCTTTTAATTGAATTTGCAAGTTTTCAAAATGAAATTTGATTTTTGAAATTAAAAATATGATATTTGAAGTGTAAATTGACCAATGTGCACCTATTTTAACTGAAAAAATGCCAACAAGATTCAAAATTTCCGCATTGGGATATTCAGACGGTCCATTATTGTATGACATCATTGTTTCCATACACAATATAGAGCAAGAAAAAAATATATATATACATTTAGTTATTTAGACTATATATATTAAAATCAGAATAATATTAATTAATCTAACATACTAATTAATAATAAATATGTACTTAATTGTGACTACGATGTTTAACTAAAAAATATCAAAACATTCTTCTACTTTAATTAATTCGACATAAGAGTAAACATAATTCTTTGCGTATTTCCAAATATTAAACTTTCAGAGCGAAAATTAATATTTATATTTTATTTCTCCTGTCAAAACCCTTGAGCACCAGAATAATTATTCTGAGATACTCGCAATTTTGCCGCCTTAGAGAACGAGACTGATTGTGCTTTGATTTCTTTAATTTGTTTTTTGTTCTTTATAGTTTTCTGCTGCCTATCTCTATAATTCTCTGTCCCTTTCTTAACTTTTATTTAAAAATAAAGTATGTCTCTCTATCTTCAGATGATTAAAGATTTATAAAGATTTATTCATCCAATATTTCGATGGATCTTTTACGTCCATCTTTTACGAGTTTTTTTTTTTTTTTTTTTGAAGCACACAGCAGGTGCGCACTTCAGGTGAGCCACGGACGTCTTACAAGCTTATTGGGCGATAAACCATCTATGATATACATTTGAAACAAAATTAAATATGAACAAAAGAAAACCAATTTAATATATATAGTGATTTAATTAATTAAATAAATAAAAATTATGAAAGAGAGAGCATTATTTGGTAGAATGTTGTGTGGTGAAAATTACCAATAATTTCATAAAGGCCATGTTACATATTTCAGTTATACTATTTAAATCTATTATATTCAAGCTGAAATTATATATATAATTCATATAGATAAATTTATAATATAATCGGATTATAATTAAAAGATTGAGAGATGCTGTTATAGTGTCAATGCTTCCATGTCTGTTGGCGACGCAGGTGTGAAATAATACAAGTAATACTTTTAATTACTATTGCTCTTTAGGTGTATTATAACACCACCTCTTTCTCTCTCTCTCTGGAAAAACACTTGAAATGGTATCTCAAATCGATAGAAGAGTAGTCAGGAGGTCATATGGGTTCCTTGATATCTAGGCTGATATGGTCACTTAAGTTATATGGATGGGTTTACTTCCAGATGATGGTGGACATCCATGTGTATCTCTAGAACAGAATTCTCGGCCCATTTTTATTCAGACAAAATTTGCGAACATTCTAGATTTTATTATCTGAAATTTGAGCGGTCTTAATGGCTTCTTTATGATAAAGGACCCTCATGAATGGGAACATGCTTTCAAGATTTAGTCACGAGCGCGGCCCTTAACCTGGTCACCAACCTTTAATTTCTAGACGTGGTTTTCTATCTTTTGCTAGGTTGGCTGCTGGTTTTTCTGATCTGAATATTTTTTAATTCTTCGGTGAAAATATTTTCGGACACATGATTCAATTAAACATAAGATAATACCGTGTCACCTTTATAGAAGAAAAAACGCTATAAATTGGAAAAAACAATTATCTTTTGTACTTACTGTGGAAAAAATATTGAGTTTTTTATATCAGTAAGAACAGTAGAAAGTTTGTTTTAGTTGGAAAAGGTATATACATTCGTGCCTAACGGTTTTCTTTTATACATGGATTTGTGTTCTTAAATTTCTTATGTGTGGCAATACAGAAGGAGTTTATTTATATGTTTAGTTGTTCAGTGTGTGTTTTCCTAGGGTAATTATTAAATATTCGTTTTGACATCGGTTTGGTATATGCGAGTTGTCAGATCCGTAGATTTCATTATATTCAAATATATAACTTTTCAACATGATTGCAAACAGGATAATTATTGACAGCCTATGGCTATTATATACCTGTAAGGAACTCTTACACAACGTATATGATAACGATAGAAAGATTCGTATTTGTATAGATGACTTCGGACAGTCAGAGGGGAAGTGGATTAGAGGGATAGAAAACTGGAAATCTATCTCATCATCAAGGAATGATCCAACTTAATCAAAGCATAGTTTAGTCCACTACTTTGACTGGGTTTTAAAAGAGGGTTCCAGGGACCCGAAAACCTTACGCCGTTGTTTTTGCACACACATCAGTTCGTTATCGAGTCCTCTTCGTTGTTATCAATCTTTGGGCACCTATAGAATTCACTAGGTCTTTTCTTAATTTTAAGAATTCTTTTGTCGGCTTCGTTGGCAGGGGTAGTAGTATAGTTCCTAGAGATACTGGTACTGGAGAGAGAGAGAGAATATTTCTCTTTTCATTTAAGATTAAGACTTATTGATCGGTTCCTTGAAAAGTGTTGAATATATTTTACGCCATGCTCTATTCAATTGCTCAGTGAGGATTAGAAAATTCCGGATACAATGAGAACATCTTGAAGGAATTAACTTTGATTAAGGGAAAACATTTTCTTAATAATCATAACGATGGTCTTCACTTCAGCATCGTAGTTCTTATAAGAATTAGTTATGATATCTAGAAAGAAATTCAGAGAAACACGAAAAACATACGGCCCTCCACATTCTAGGGTAGCGATCCAAGGCTTGAAAACTGTGGCTAACGCCTGGTGTATGCAACAGCATTGACTCTGGCACCTAGAGTGAAAAGAACTTGGAGGCATAAAATCAATATTATGAATACCAAAAACTATCAATGATGCTGGAAATTTGGTATGCATAACCGTAGGTGCCTCATCAGGGCTTTTACATAGCCACCGATCATTTTTATGATTCACCTCCTGGTCCTGAATATATTTTCTCTCATCACTTTTTTATACACAATGTAATAAGAATATTCATGAGCATGATTGACCATCTTTTAATTTTTAAAACCCAGTTACTGTTATTACCTTTGGTTGTAACTAATGATTTGCTTTCAGGGTCAACATGCGATCCCAGATCCATCTTCTGAACATTCTCATACCCACAAAAAAGCGATAGCTTCTTATTCAACTATATATTGATTAATTCTCTTCATGTTCATAAAATTATCTTAAGACCCATACAGTATACGGCAGCTATTTGAGGGCGAAATGATGTTCATGGAAAATAGGATTAGAAAAAGGAAAAAATTGCATTTATTATATGTTGAATTTTCATATAGATTAACACATACCTAAAGGAAGACATCATTTAATTAACCTGCCATCAGCGGTAATAATAGCTTCTATACGCTGTAGAAAACCGACTGCAGGAAGTAATGAGATGGGTCTTGGGAATGTTTGCCATTGCATCCACTATATCAGCTCTGAGACCTGCAACAAGCGTTGTGGGAATGACTAATTGAGTTCCTCTCAACTACGACTCACACCTAATAGTCCAGCGGAATGTCATCTGGTGAGCTGGGGGCCAAACGTTAGGTGTGACATGTTTGTGAAGATCATCGACCAATTATTTTTGATGTTGTTATGTCTGTATGAGATGGTACTGAGTATTCTTAAAAACATACGGCCTCCCACGTGCTACAGTGCGGATCCAAGGCATGGCAACTTTGTTAAACATCTCAGTGTAAACAACGGGATTGACTATGGGACTTAGAGTAAAATAAAATAGGAAGCATCAAATCACTATTATCAAAACCAGAAACCACCGATGATGCTGGAAATTTGGCATGCATGACCGTAGGTACTTCATTAGGAGCCTTTACATAGTTACCGATCATTTTTGCGATTTATCTTCTGATCCTGAAAAAGGTTTTTCTCGTCTGAGAAAAACGAGATCATTCCTTTCTCCTCGGGATGTTTGAGCTTTTTAGAAGGCGATTGGCTCTGGTCAAATGGTTCACCTTGTTTCTTTCGGACAGGAACTGTCCTCTCTCCATTACCTATGACTTTTAACGGAGGTCCTCATGAATCACACATCTTATTCCAGTATGAGATGCGTCAGTTGTAGTAATCTTAGGTAAGTATTGGCTAAATAATTAAAGAACCAGTCCATTTAAAATATATTTTGCTGCCTGCAAGGTTATTCTTGTTTTTATCACTATTCGATTTGAGGGTATTTCATATTTTTTTTAAAGGCTTCTATATTCGCATTTTTATTAAGACCCCTTTTCAAACAATTTATAAATCCAATTAATTACCTAAGACCTGTCATATAATTGAGTGGAGGGCCATCTAAAAGCGGCTTTATAAACTCTTAATCCCAGTGATACTCACGTTTTCAAAGTGATATGTCAGGTATAACGTTACATTCTATAGGTTGCCTTTATATACCTATTTTGAAGGGTGGAGGCTAGCTATCATTTATTTACTCTGCCATAATATTGTTTCTTGTTGACCTCACAAATTATTATGTTATCAAGGTAGATATTTACAGCCTCAATATCAAAATGAAGTTCACTCGAATACAATTGAGAGAGCCTGGTTCTGAAATAAGGCCACAGGGCAAACATTTAATTTTCTAAGCATCTAAGCTAAACATGAATGTCATTATATATAAATTTATATTATAAACAAATAGATATATATGTAAGAGTATGTAAATCGAACTCGATAGCGTTCAAAATCCTGAAGTTGGCAACAGGTGGCGGGTTATATTTTTGCTACTCCATTGTGTGTAGCAGTGACGTGGACATCTTATTGTGCTTATAAATCTTTCAATCCAGATATTCTCTCTTAGGTAACATCTTTTATCTCTATCGGGTAAGTGCAAATTTCTTTAAACCTTCATTAATATACCATATAAAGCCATTTTGGCAGGGAATTTCGAATTTCAAAATTCAAACATAATTTAGAAAAAAATAACTGAATGAATAATAAGAATTTTAAAAAATGTATAACGGTGAAATTGTAAAAGGATTATTACAGAATTGGTAATATCCTATATTGATTAATCAAGAAAAGCGAACCACGTACGCATTGCCCCTCATCAGCGTGGTGCAAGCTGATAAAAGAGCGTTTAAAAGAGTTTAGGACATCTTGAAAAATCATGAAACGTATTTTAAGGCTGGAAAGGCGTGAGAACATGAAATATGTGAAAAATAATACAACATTTAAATTGTACTAGGATGAGGTGGAATAAATTTATAAAAAATGAATTTCCTGATTGTGCAAAATTTGACTATTAAACGATAAATCGATAATTTATATATTTCCTATCATATAAGTGCACTATAGCATTGAAAATATCCTAATTGATATGAACCTTTTTTGCAAATCTCACAAAGTTTGATCTCGTAAAAAATTATGAATTAATACAGTTCTACCGGCCACGAATATCACTGGCTTGCCTACTTCACAGAGGTTTGATATATGAATATATATATACAGTTAAACCTGCCTATAGCGCCCCCTCTTGGGACTCACTCAATAGGGTGCTATAGACAGGTCACTTTTAATGTTAATCGCATCGTACTACTCATTTAAAATCGGGCGCTATAGACAGCTTTAACTGTATATGTAAACAATTTTAATGGAAAAAGAAAATTCCATTTAGAATATAACCACGCTATGAATAATAAAATATGGATTGTGAGAAAAGAATGGGCGAGAGGTATTTAAGGAACATTGGATATGAGAGCTTATAGGTTATTTTTGGAGAATCATTAATAACTTGAAGGAATAAACATATTTAATCACAAATGTAAGCGTATGAAAATCATACTATATTATTTTATTATAAGTCTATTTTCACAACCCAAATTTCAATATGCTTTTATGAAGAATTCGGAATAATTTCCTTTTATGTAAGTAGTTTCTCATGAAAATGATTACACTGTGATAATGAGATTCAAGGTAAAATTTAAGGTATTATAGAAAAGAGGGTATAGATGGAAATTTTGCCGGGAGGATATTGATTTAAAAAGACAAAGGTCGCCTCTCCCGTCAAAATAGACATCAAAACTAGACGCCATCTATTGACCGTCACCGCAAACTAGCGGTCTCGGGTCGGTGACAATGCCACAAAACCAGCTTTGGCAAACTGAAAAGCGTCCACCTAGAGACCATGGTTTCGGGCTAATGGCCCTCGTCAGTCTAGGGCGGACTTTATTCTATGAGATCCACACGGGATCTAATGGAATCTTGACAATCTGCCAAAGAGGTGTTTAGCTGGCAAAGTGGCTGGGCCAAATCTATGGCTAAAATATAGATGGAAATTTTGCCGGGAGGATATTGATTTAAAGAGACAAAGGTCGCCTCTCCCGTTTATCATGATAGAAAATTGGTCAGGTATTAAAAACAAAAAAAGGTATATCCTGATCACTCAAATGCGCATTTATGTTTGTATCATGATATTTGGCCGACCCATTTTCTTGATAAAACAAGAAAAGCCAACAACCGAATGCGTTTCAAATAATAAATTGAATAGAACATTTAAAAATTAAAGTTATTTCAATATACTTATATTGTATAAGTATATACAATATACTTATTATTAAAGGCACTTGTATATAATGAAACTTATTTTTTTTAATAACTAATTATCAAGTTATCATAGATGTGATAATACTTAATTTTGTTACTAACATTAATATTCTTTGATTTATTATATATATATTAAAAATAAAGAAAGCATATCCTGACCAGGAGCACATGTGCTTTACAGAAGGCACTTGCTTTCTTTATTTTTAATATCAACACCTGACCCACTTATATTTTTCTATTTTTTAAAAAAATATATATTATATATATATGTAGTGTTGCTAATGTGATCCTGTCGACTTAAACGGGTCTACTTTTGTAACTCCGAGTAAACCAACGTGCAAATAAACTGGAAGTCGTAGATGTAAGGTGAAGTGTTGAGGTTTTCCCACACGCGTGCAGCAAGAAGCAGAGGCAGGGTTAGATGTTAGCACAAAGCGGGTAGGAGACAGCCCACGGTACATAAGTGGAGTCCATGACACAAACCTGGATGCCTAACACCGAGACAAGGAGAGAGAGCCAGAACCGCTTGGGTAGATGGACACACTCTATCACGCTCTGAGCTGACAATAGTTGTGTTGACCTCAGGCGCGGTCTCCTATAAAACCCCGGAAAGGACACTTTCCTTGACGTGTCATGTCCTTTGACTTTGCCTAGTATCTGTCCCCAGATCACTCCTTTGCTGTTTCTACTTTTACCTCATAATTTTGAGTTCGTATACAATCAAGGATACATATTATAATAAAAAAATATAGCATATCATACAAAATATGGGGAGTGGTAACAAATAGAAAAGTGTACATTCTAATACGGGGGTTTATGTTTTTATAAATGATTGACTCCAACTTAACTAAATAGAAGATGTGTGAAATACACTAACAGTGTTATTTTATTATAATTCAAAATATACTACATATATATATATATAACAAACCTGAATTAATAGGTTTATTAGTTATTTAATAATGATTTTAAAAGAGGAATTATAATAAATATTCCTATTCAAGACTTAAAATTCATGGTCCCTTGGTGCAAAAGCAAAATAGACTTGACGGTGGATTTTCCTCGGTGATAATGCGCCCTGTATAAACGCACTTTATGAATTTTTTGAAAGCATATTTAATTTATTCTTATGTTTATGTAATTTTACTCGTTTATGTTCTTTATGTGAATTGAACTGTATTATTCTTTTCCTTTATTTTGAATGAAACAACTTACAACTGTACTTATATACAATGTCATAGATTATATAATAAACCACTAGATACAATACTATATAAAATCAAGCCGGTTCCATATTCTATTATAAAGTGCTTAATTTTAAACTATTGATGTAGACAGGGATAGGATTTTAAGACGCTTTATTGTAGTGTACATCCAGGAATTCTCTTTGCCAATATGACGACATAAATGGCCTCATGTTCTGTTTGTGCTTCAA
This sequence comes from Cordylochernes scorpioides, assembly GCA_030710605.1. NCBI lineage: Eukaryota > Metazoa > Arthropoda > Arachnida > Pseudoscorpiones > Chernetidae > Cordylochernes > Cordylochernes scorpioides. The sequence goes on from CP092867.1 coordinate 60,755,836, forward strand.
GAGAAATATAAATATTCGCCTATTTTTGTTGCGTTATTGGCGTGTCCAATGGAAAGTTTCAGATGCGATTTGTCTATTAACAGACTAATTAACACATTTCGATCTCAAAATCATGACGACGTATCCTTCAAGTTCTATCCATCTCTATACCATATTAAGATCCATCTGGATAGGTGAAATATTGTGGAAGCATATGCTAATCAAAAATACAAACTCGATTTTCATTGTTATATAGATACATGTTTGATATATATTTTCATTATTATCCCTAGTACACGTGGTACAGACCATAATAATCATGGTGGTTAGAAGTAGGCAACTGATTTTACTGTAAGTGTACCACATGTCTACACATGTGAAAAGCAGTTAGAATTTGCACTTATAAATGTGACAGAGCCCCGTTTGATTACTTGCACTCGCTGTTGGGGTTGAACCTTTGCAAGGATCGGAGGCCACTGAAGCATTTTTTTATAAATCAGAAAAAAGTTCCCAATGCGAGAATCGAACCCGGAACTTAGCGGTCGGAAACGAACGGCTTAGACCATCCTCCCACCGATCCTCCCTGTTTAATATGAATAAAGTTAATATACCCACCCCTAGATAATTTTCTGTACACATACAGAAGAATGTATCTTAATATAATGTCTTCTTATTCGCGGTAATGACTCAACAGAACAATGGGATTTGTCAGAATGCATTTTTCCGTCGTCACTCTCCTCTCATTATCGCTGGTGCCGCTGGTGTGGTCCGCTGGTCTGTCCCAGCAGGACATCAAGACCATACTGGACGCTCACAACAATTACAGAGCCAACGTCCAACCTACAGCTACCTTCATGAAGGCTTTGGTGAGTATTTACTTTCTTTATCAACAAATTATCTCGATATTTTACTTTTGTTTTTGTATCAATCTCTCAAGTCGAGCAGGTGATTTAGGTGAAGAAAATTTTATTCCGTTAATAATATTTGTATTCTCTATTTCACATGTGTTTGCTAAGTAGAAAACGCGCCTCTTCTGAAGATTATTGTGCTTATTTATGAATTTAAAAATCATCAAATTATGTATATGATCACACACTTATGTGTATATTAATTTTAAATCGGCCAAATATTGTAGCTTTTTCGGTAAAAAAGAAGCCTGAAGCTCTATAAAAAATGTGTATTGTAGGATGTTTTCGAGTAACTGATAGAATATAAAAAGGAAAATAATAAATCTGTAGATGCAATCAATATATACACACACACAAAGCCTTTATTAAGACGTTAATCTTATACAGATTCTCCGTACAAGGTGCAATAACAGGAAAAGAGCAGCACAGGAAACCAGTAGTTCCGCAACTATCTACAATTATTAGTAATAAGGAAAAGTAAGATTTAATATGAAAGGTCGACGCCATCGCCTCAAGTCTTCAATTCCATAAGCGCGGAGCAGAAATAGGGACTAAGTTATTTAGTTCGCCATAAATACAAGGTATGTCCCATAAGTTCCCGGACTGGGTCCATAAAAAAAAAAGGTAAGATTTTTTAAAAATTTTTTTATTAAAACTTTTCAAAGTAATCCCCCCTTGCTTCAACGCACCAGCGCCATCGTTTCTCCCAATTGTCGAAACAGTTTTTATAAGCCTCTTTTGGAATGCTCTTCAATGCTAACGACGATTTTTCTATTATGTCATCCCTGGTGTCAAAATTTCTTCCTTTTAGAACTGCTTTAAGTTTGGGGAACAGGAAAAAGTCATTTGGTGCGATGTCTGGGAAATAGGGTGGTTGAAGTAGGATTTGTGTCCCGTTTTTCGCCAAAAAGCTAGTCATCAAGTGCGCTGTGTGAGGGCGAGCATTGTCATGGTGTAGGATCCAGCCACCATTAGTCCATTTTTCTGGCCTTTTTTTTTCGAATCGCTTCCCTTAGACGGCGAAGAATGCCCAAATACATATCCTTGATAACTGTTTGGCCTGCAGGAAGATACTCGTGATGAAAAATGCCCTTTTTATCCAAAAAAGCGACCAGCAACACCTTGTTTCTGGATTTCAATAATCTGGATTTTTTGGGTCTAAGCTCACCCTGACATCTCCACTCGGCAGATTGATGCTTGGTTTCAGGATCATAGCCATAGACCCATGTCTCGTAGCCTGTGATTATCTTGTCTTTCCATTCCGGATCCGTTCTTGTCATTTTCAACATGTCCTCACAGGTTGCAAGCCGACACAGTTTTTGCTCATTAGTGAGGAATCTTGGGATGAATTTTGCAGGAGTCTTTTTGATTTGGTTACGATCCTTCCAATCGTTGTTTTAGAGATGCCTGTGTCTTGCTCTAGCTCCAGCAAAGTGGTTCGAGGATTTTCTTTTATCAAATCGGTGATTTTTTGCACATTTTCATCAGTCCTTTGAAATTTTTGGGTGTCCTTGACGAAGATCATCTTCAATGGAAATTCTGCCAGCTTTAAATCTAGAATGCCATTCAAAAACAATTGTTCTCTTTGGGGAATGCTTTATTAAGCATTTAAAAAGTTTCGGTTGCTGATATTTGAAGTTTCACACAAAATTCTATGCAAATCCTCTGCTTCAATTTTTGTTCCATCGTAAAATCGCCGCAGCGCTATGTGTAACCTTTAAATAAATTAGAATAACTTTGGGGCGCGTGCACGTACCGCCTCGATATTGGTACCACCGTGTAGCCATATATTTTTTCTATAATAAACAGTCAAATTCATTTACATTTTTCATTTATTTATTTTTTTATGGACCCAGTCCGGGAACTTATGGGACATACCTTGTATAACATCCAGACACAAAAAGGAGGTGATTAAATCAATATTAACTTATTATTTACCTCGATCGACAGAAAACTCACAACTACCAATTTTAAAGAATTGCACCAGGCCAATGAAGTGTAGGTTCAGAATATTAAAAGAATTTTCACAATATCACCTTCAATCAAGATCAACACAGTCAATAGGAATTAAAGAGAGGTGTCCCATCAATTAACGAGGTCCTATAGTCAATGCTCGGTTGATTGATACTCTTTTGCTCTACTATTTAATGGATTTTTTTTTTCAAATGGAAAATAGATCGAATACAATTTTAATAACTTACGATATCAGTGGCTGGACCCAAGTCAGGCTCTAAAACGAGTACATAGTGAGCATAGCATGGACTTAAAAAATAAATTCTTTGAGGAGGGCAGAATTTTAAATGTCTAATGGGATAATCTATCTCCCTGTGATCGGTGAATTACGTTGAGATATATTGAAGACCGATTTGAAAAGTTTTAAAGTAGTAGTAGGATTACACACTGATAAGTTGTGTCTTCTCGATGTTTTTTCATAGTAGTAAAGTTTACCTCAGTCACTTCGTCTATATAAATATCATGAACTCTGTCGAATAATTCATGTAATTTTTTAAATATTTCATTCTAAGTTCTAATTTGTTTGTTGTTTTGTTTCTTCTGTATTAGGCGCAACTATTTCAATATCGCGCCTGGCTGATTGATATATAAAATTTTAAAAATCGTAGCAAAGAGAGTTGAAATTTTTAATAATTTTAAAAAAATCATTTGTATGCCTAATGTTTTTCTATATATATAAAAGTCAATGTCTGTCTGTCTGTTTCGCGATAAACTCAAAACTACTGAACCAATTGGTACCAAATTTTGCATGTCGCTTTTTATACACCTGAGGAAAATTTTCGGCTGCATTTTGATTAGTATTTTTGGCTATTTCTTTTTTTTCATTTGAAGAACTTTTTTTACGCGGACTAATCCGGAATGGAATGAATACCTAAATATGGCCATTTTTTTAAGCATCGGTGGTTCAGTGGTAGATTGCTCGCCTGCCACGCGGGCGGCCCGGGTTCGATTCCCGGCCGATACATTTTTTTTTTTACAATTTTTAAAACTCATTTATATTATATATAATATAAATGTATATTATTATATCAACTATATTAATTAAATCAAATACCTAAACACTAATATAATACATTTTTTGCCCTCACACACACTTTTTTCCTGTAGTTTATGTGTTACTTCTGTATTGCTATTCTATGGCACTTCTAATATTTATTATTGATATACTTTTAGTATGAAGGAAATTGCACCCAAGGGATTTCTCGGGCGAAGCCGGGTCATTCGCCTAGTATCTCTATATATATATATAAAGTCAATGTCTGTCTGTTTCGCGATAAACTCAAAAACTACAGAACCAATTAGTACCAAATTTTGCATGTCGCTTTTTATAAACCTGAGGAAATATTTCGGCTACATTTTGATTAGTATTTTTGGCTATTTATTTTTTTTCATTTAAAGACCTTTTTTTTACGCGGAGTAAATACGAGGCGAAGTAACAACACGAGGCCAATTAAGCGACCAATGATCGTTCTGCATTTCTTTTCAAGTTGCTTGCGTACTTTTTTAAAAATATATTTTTATACGAGTGGCACTTTTTTTACAAAAGTATTGAGAGAGAAATTTATTTTATTAAGTTACGGTAAGTGCCCACAATCCAATTTTTAAAAAAACTTTACAAAATTAGCGTTACTGTATGTGAACAATGGCTTTCGTATTTTTTATTAATTTTTGTTCTGGCCTTTGTTTTTTTATATAATAAATAAAAGTTCAGTCAATATGATAATTCTTAAAATTAAACAGACAATAGTCAATATGCAAAAAATACAAACTAACTTAATAAAATATTCTGATATCAAGCAATATGCAAAATCTCTCCTAATATTTAAATGTACATATTATTTGCATCTTAACGGCGTTTATTCGATTTTATGTACTCCTGCAGGAAGGCAGAAATACTCGAAAGTTCGATATTGTTTTAATAAAGTGTAAAGAATCTCCAGAACTATTTTTTGCGCGGCAGTAAATACGAGCGGAAGTGACAACACCAGGCGAATTAACCGACCAATGAGCGTTCTGCATATTTTCCAAATCGCTTGCCCAACTTTTTTTTTTTAAATATCTTTTTATAAGAGTGTTAACTTTTTTTTTACAAAAGTATTTAGTATTAAGTATTGAGATAAAAATTCGTATTACTAAGTTACGGTAAGTGCACACAAAAATGCAATTTTAAAAAACTTTACAAACCTATCGTTACTATGTACACAATGGATTTCGTATTTTTATTAATCTTTGTTCTAGCCTTTATTTTTAAAAAATAGGTTTACAAAAAAATCATATGTAGTGAAAATTTAATAAGAATTACTGTCTCATTAATAGCCAAAACATGTGTTTGTCTATAATCCAAATACCCTTTGGTTTTTATCAGCCTAAAATATTAACATGGCTATTTTGGCATTAGTTTTTTTTTTTTTTTGAGTATTATTATTTTTTGCTGACATGTGTTAATAGGGCACTACATTTTACAAAATTACGGTTAGTAAACAATGCAGATTTGACAATATTTACAAACTTTTATTACTGTATGTAAACAATGAGCTTATGTTTTGTCATTGTTGTAATGGCCTTTGTTTTGTTATTCTTTTGAAAAAATCATATGTTTCATTGATAGTTTAAAATTTAGTCTGTTGTTGTCATATTTGCCTAAGTTCCATGTACCTTTTATTTTTTACTGAACATTTATTGACATTTATTAACATGACTGAATTTTGGCTTGCCTTTTTATAAGCCTATTTTTTCTTACTGAGAGAGATGGGGAATTATATTAGAGAGCCTGTCTCCTCACCCATCCAATTATTTTACTGTTTTATTCGCTTGCCATTTCTGTATATTTTGTTTGAGGTAGTTCTATTATGCTGCTTTCTTTTTGTCTACGCAGATATTAGGCTAGGGGAAAAAATAGTTGAGCATTCTAAAGATTGACTTGTTTGACATGTTTTGCCATAGTACCTCGGAGGTTGGGTGGAAAATCTGTCAACTATTTGAACTATATTTAAAACACCTAAATGAATTGAAAAATAAATAAATAAAATACCTAAATACTAATATATTGCATTTTTTGACATCACACATACTTTTTGCCTGTGATAATGTATTACTTCGGTGTTGCTATTCTATGGCTCTAATACTATTTATTAGTAATGTTCTTTCAGTATGAAGGAAATTGCACTCCGGGGAATTCCCGGGCGAAGCCGGGTCATTCGTCTAGTATCTTATATATTGATGGCGCATTATTGCCCTACTTTTAATTATCATAATATTGAATATATTAATGTTTTCATAATTTTAAATACACATTTATATCCTGACCACCAGAATATGAACCTTTTTAAAATTATGTTTTAATTATTTTTTTGTTCACATACATATATATCTCGTTACTTTAATATTGATTATTACTTCAAAACATTTATTTTCGGCTTAACAATTATTGAGTTGGGCCGAAGTGAGTGAAAAAAGTAATTTATTCATTAAAAATTATAAGTTATTTATGAAATTTAAACCTATCCTTTTGTGTGTGACAAAGTAGATAATATTGTCGGACAGATAATACTCTTTATTTTCAGGTAACCACACTAGAATATTCAGTGAGGCTATACAATATGTCATCTTTGCAAAGAAAAAAGAAATTAAAATATCTCATTGCATCTTTGGGGCCCAGTATATTAGCGAAGAAAGAGAGATGTTCTTCTCAAAAGTAAACGACAGCCAACTTACCTCAGTACAAAGTATTTTAACCAGCGCCATATCAAGTCGAATGGTTGCTCTTTATCGAAAAATATTTTACAATGCAGTAATCAAGAAAAGGAACTTGGATTTATCGTTTTCTCCTCCACTGTATGATAGTAATTGATCATCGCTGCAAGCCGGTAATGAGAGAAGAGAATCTGAATAACATTGGTGTCTTAATAAAGGCCTTGTTTGTGATAAGAAAGATAAAGAAAATCTCATTTAGCAACTAAGTATATTAATAATGTAGCGTAGAAATCAAGCCTTGAAATATCCTAAGATGTAAAAGTATTTATTGATGACGTCACAGCGACGAGTCGACAATTATTAACAAGTCAGCAAAACTATCTACAGCTAGGGAATCTTAAGCAAGCAAGCAAAGAAATATTTTAAAGATGATTTCACAAATACAGAGTGATATATTTTTATAATCTGTTGAATATTTTCATTGAATAATATTATTTTAAATAATAAAATATTTCTTCGCCACAATAAGTACTAAAATAATGATAGAATTCGTATAAATGGCATTCATATATAAATATATATTCGAGATTTATTCCACACAAGTTACAATGGGAAGACTTTGTGTGCATCATATCGTACAAGTAATATATTGAAAGTGTTTTATTTCATAGTATGACTATGCATTGAATGAATATATTAATACGCAAATATTACTTTTACAAATAAATCAATTTTTCATCGCAGTGAGGATAGTAAAAATTTGATTTATTTGTAAAAGAAACATTCGCGTATTAATGTCTTCATTCGTTGTATATAAATAGCGCGTTATTGCTTTGTATGCCTATGCATTATTAAGGCTGCCAACATATTTCAGAGAACAGATAATATCAAATATAAACCATAATTATCATTATTTGAATAGCAATGTGTTCTATTGGATAGAACTATTGTTAATGTACATTGAACAAGGTGTTTATAATACAATAGTATCTTGTGTGTAGGTGTGGGACACCAAATTGGCGGCCCACGCACAGAAATGGGCAAACACGTGCTCGGACGACCACGAAGCCGCTGCTTTCACCCAGAATCTGCACGGGAACACAGAACAGAGTGGAATCATGCAGGCGGCTGTAGACGACTGGATGACTGAAGAACCTTACTACGACTTTGATAAAAACGTCTGTATTGATGATATCGAATGTGGCCACTTCAAAACTGTAAGTGTTGTTTGTACTTCTTTTGTTATATATTTTCTTACTCCTATATTCTAAAATGTCATTTTAACGTATCTTTGTTATAAATATTGGTATTTTAATATCACTATATATGCATGATAATTAGGTAATTATAAAATAAGAGATAAAACTGTTTGGTAAATAAGAAGGATTAATAGAATATTGATCGAATAAATATATTATAATCAATTAGGTTTCAATATACCCAAACCTAAAAAAATTAGGTTTATTCTGGCTTTAACACTTCATCTATAAAAAAGTTGGGGACGAGTGATTAAATCCCTCGATACGTGAATGACCTTCACGTATTATTCATGGTTGCAAATATCATAAGCTAGGTTGCTCTTTTCGAATGGTACCTAGTAAAGTTGTTTTGGAACCAGAGACTTCATCTACTATCGAATAGGTATTTGTCACTGTATAAGTATTTGGGCGTCCCTCAAGCGCCTTTTACAAAATTAAATAACAAATTAATTTATTTTAAATATTATATTTTAAGGTTATCGGCGACCAACTGTCGCCCTTTTCAATAATAAATGTATTTGCTATTGATTTGCATTCAAATTCTAAATGAACTGTTATCAAAGAAAGAGACATTTCTTTTAGTACATGAATACCATCCTCCCGTAACTTTATGTTTTGAATGAGAAATATATCTACAAAAAAAGAAGTAAAATTTAAAGTGACTTAAAAACCATTTAAATTTTTTTTTTTATTATCTCTCTCTTTGAATTGTTCATTTTCACATTATTTTACATATTGAGCATTTATACATTTTGGTACATTGCTTTTCCTATTCATAAAATTTCCATGTGTTTTCTCAGACTCCAATCCCTTTAAATTTTATTTTGTATTCCCCTTCGTAGTTCCTGTGCTCCTTTCCAGTTTGCTTTGATTTTATTCAATATAAGTAGCCCTAAGTCGATAGGATTTCTGATTCCCTAAATCACTTGTTCGTGCTCTTATAGTCTATCCTCTAAAGTTCGTTCTGTTTCCATTATTTATATTGCCATAATTTTAAAATTCATTTTGAATACAATATCTTCTATTTTCTTTTCATTTGATCTGGGTCCTTTCATATTTTGATTTCTTGTTTCTATGACTCTAGGTTTACATAAATTTTGGCACAATTGTTATGCTTATTCTATTCCCAGTGAAAAAAAGCAGGTACCTGATTCAGTTTTTTAAAAAATTAACAAAAGCAATAAAATAATTAAAAAAAAAAACATAATTTGGAAAATTCAATAATGTTGTCTTTTGACATCTAATCTATGTGTATCTCCTTTTTACACGAAGAAGCATTCCTTTTTCTGTCCAATTTTAAAAATATATATATCTCAACATTGATTTAACTATTCCGATAGACCATCCCTACAACTGCTTGAATTCTGCCTATCACACAGCTACTTGATCTACAACAATCTACTTGAAACGAGAGTTATTTACATTAGTACTAGTATATATTAACATATATGACTCAGATAGATAATATGATGACCCTACAGCTCTTTCTGAATATATCAATTTGAATCTACGCGATATACTTTGCGCATAGATATCAGTTCCAATATATCCAAATCATCTTCCATTATTTATATAAACAACAAAAAACATTTTCATAAGTTTAGAGTTTAAATAATAGAAAATAGCTCTCAGCCATTCTTTGAAATCAAATATACAGTTACTGGTGACAATATATATTTTATCAATTATCAGAATACAACTACAGGAACATTTTTAACAAAACGTTCATAAAACTAATACATATAGCCATTGTAGTAAAATACGGGATTCAAAAAGTGAAAAATTCACATACTATTCAAAATATTGATAAACAATGACTACCTAATCAACTTTAGTAAGACACAATCCTACATGCCAAAGGCTACACAATAAACTTAAATACTCCCCCTCAAAACATTTTCTACCTTTCGGTTGATATTGACCCGATACCGTAACAGCAGACATCTAATACACAACTCCTTTATCCTTTCAACAAACCAAACTCCAGCCTGGAAACAGAAATGATGTTTTATAAAATTACTTTCAGTTCCTGCATATTCACATTCATAGGTGAAGCAGGAAAATTTTCAGAAGTAAATGAAACAGCGCAAATCTTTCCTACATAAATATGGATCACTATCTTTATGGGTTATGAGCGAGAGCAAGCCATTTTGAATAACTATTTTATAGACTAGAGCTATTAAAAATCATATATCTTAACATCCTCAACAAACAATAAAGATTTGTCCTAAAATGTTGGTCCTCAAAATTAAAAAATAACTATAAGAAAAAATGAATATCCCGGGACTACCTGCAATTAAAAAAAAAAAGAATTGGGGAAAACCTCGTCAACAGCCCACCTTGGCAGCATTACGGAGATGCATTTACCTCGTGTCCAACTGTTTGAAAAATAATCTTTAGGTCTTTCGAAAATATGCCCTTATCAGAAAATATCTTTGATATAATCCACACACAAAGTACACTTTGAAAACACCTGACTTTTGTAACTTAATAACATAAAAAAAAAACATATTCATATTTTTACCTCATTGATATATTCATTTATTTAAGAAAACTCTTTTTTTTTTTTCAAATAAAAGTACCGTCATAGCCTATTATATAATCGTTGAGACTTACTAACAGTTTGGTAAAAAAACACGACCTCTCTCAAAATAGATATCCTTCAGTTATTACTTTTTTAAAATACCGTCACGGCTTCTGAGACAGACAGATTTAATTTTATATTCAAATATCATACTTAGAAAAATCAATAGTCAAACATAAATTTCGGTAATCTGCCTATTGAGTGAAAATATGAATCTTCCATGGGCAGCTTTCAGTCCAACATGTCAACCTAATTTGGTATGAGCACTACATTGACTGGTGGATGGTGGAACAAAATGATCTCAGAATAGAGGTTCAGAAAAGATACCTGGACGATATCCTTGAGTATGCCATAAAGAAGACGCACTTATAATATTGCAGGCCTTAAATTCTCATCATACACGTCTTTCCTTCACAGTTTAGAATGAGCCCTAAAGGATTTACAATATTTGAACATTATTTTCATCAAAGCCATTGAATTCTATCACACGGAAATTCATTTTGAAAATATAAATAATCATTCTAATTTACCGCGCATATTTTGATGCTCAAAATTCTATAGTTGAAAATATCACGATTGATAGGAATATTACAAAATAACAACGCGTTGCCCCACTCCATAGCTTTAAAAATACTAGAAAAGAAAACCACTATCCCGAACCTGATATCAAGAGGTTGGCTGCCCACTCTACTTCATCCCCAATCATAGCTTCAAACTTCAAAAAGACCAGGCCTGTAGCCAATCGAAAGACGCGTGTAATACCTTACTCTGTTGAAATAATATCCATAACCCAATTTCTTAAAAAAAATGAAAATATCCTTTTTTGTGCTAATCACCACTCAATGAGCCAAATATTCCGGAACCCTATTACCAGAACCAACGTCAAAAAGCTCTCCAACTAACAATCTCAAACCATTTATTTTCTAAGCTGCCAATACTGTAATGCTACATACGTAGCTGAAACCGGTCGTTTTATTCACAAAACTAGCCAAATGACCCGGGAAACGCCCAGGTTTTATCCGATTAAATGTTTTTATTCAAATACTATTCGTTACAATTATAAATTGGCGCCGTGGATGTCATTCTTGTGAAACGTCCCGCTCCAAAATTTGTGCGTTTTTAAAATATAAAAATAAAAATGTCAATTTTCAGAACGATATTTGAAAATTGTATTGGAAGTGTCAAGAAAAATACTTTTTACATGTACATTAGGTCAGCTGATATTACCTCCCATCTTAACCGCTAGAGGCGCTGCTTGCGAGCGAAAGGGCAAATTTGCAACGCAAATTTGCAAATACCTCGAAGAATATTCGGGATAGAGAGCTGAAATTTCACCATATGTTTTTCCAGATTCTACTATATATACTTTTAGAATTTCAGTCAGACTAGTTACGTATTCTGGACCGACAAACATACATACATACACTAACTTTTATATATATATAGGGATAATCACCGAACCCATCAGGAATTAGAAGAAAAAGGATCTGAATCAATAATATTCCAACATATCTCTCCATCCGGCTGTTACTTTAACCCCTCAGACACTATATGCCATTATCACAACATTACAACCTAGTACCAAAGACTACTGTTAGAATCTTTGTAACTGGCGACTTAAATGGAATTAACATATACATTGAACTGCCTTCTATGTACCAATCAGTCAGGTGAAAAACAACCCAACCCTTCACCTTCAGATTGTCTTTCATAGCCTTGTTTCTTTTAGAATTAATTAATTTCTCAGATAATAGGGTTAATTAATTATAGTGAAGTTTTTATTTCTTAACGCTTTATTTATTTTTGTTTTGCTTTGAAATTTTAACGAGGCTTTACTTTTATTTTCACATGAAAGAAAAATGCATATGTACGTTTGTATATGTAGATTTTTGGTTTTTTCATTTTTTTAATTCTGTCGTCCTTTCAGTGTTCTTTTGTATTTGCAGATGTCTTATATAGTTTTTATAAAATGTTAATGTAAAAGTATAACAAATATAAAGTTTTGCGGAGGAGCCTCTTTTATTATACATTTGCAAGCTTTCGAACCTTTCGGTTCTTCCACAGGCGTGGCTAGTATGACTACACTAACAGGGTATAAGCGCGTTTGAGCCATTATATACAACATATAAATTTACATGCGGAGTGATATTTCAAACGTAATAAAATAGAAATAGGAACTATGACTATAAAAATAAAACTATGTAAATGAACTTATAGATTTTTAAAATTTAGATGAAATTATGGCAAAAACTTTTAAATGCGATAAAAGTTAAGTAAAATAATGATATTCACTGTATGTAAGCCGTGTGACACTTTAAAATTTCGTAACATTTAAAACCAGTAAAATTTTAAAACATCTCAACACAGAAAAACCAAGCTGGGGTCCACTCCTCCCGACCACACACCCGAGTGTATCACGGTGTAACTATTGAGATATTATATGATATATTTCCGGTAGATCTATTTTCCTATTTATGCTGTTTGTTTGTGTTGATATGATGGATTCCAGTACCAATCTGTGCTGCTTATTGTTTATGTGCTGATATAGGATTTTAGGATGATCTAAGTTGAAGTTATGGCCTGTGTTTGAAATATGTTGGTATATAAGTGATTTCGGGTCTCTATTGTTTATGTTTCGTTTGTGTTCGGTGATTCTGATATACGCGGTTCTGCCAGTCTCCCCCACATAGGAGGCTGGGCAATCCTGGCAAGAAACCGCGTATACTGCTCCGGTGGAGTGGATGGGATTGTTGGGTTCGTCTGCTTTGGTGATAGGATTCCTGAGGAGGGCAGCAAGATTGGGAGGGCTGTTAAAATAAACCTGAATACCATATGGGCGAATGATTCTGGAAATAGCAACAGAGAACGATGAATATGGAAGATAGCAGACTGCTCTATAAGTCGTGGAGGTCCTCGGAGCAGTGGGATCAAACGTGTGTCTATCTATGAATTTTCTTGGGTATCCTGCAGTGGTTAGAAGGGTGGTAATTCTGTTTTTTTCTATGGCTTTGAATATAGGCAATGAGCAATGCGTGTGTATTCTTTTGGTTAAAGTCCTGACTGTGTTTACTTTATAGGCTACACGCATTGCTCATTGCCTATATTCAAAGCCATAGAAAAAAACAGAATTACCACCCTTCTAACCACTGCAGGATACCCAAGAAAATTCATAGATAGACACACGTTTGATCCCACTGCTCCGAGGACCTCCACGACTTATAGAGCAGTCTGCTATCTTCCATATTCATCGTTCTCTGTTGCTATTTCCAGAATCCTTCGCCCATATGGTATTCAGGTTTATTTTAACAGCCCTCCCAATCTTGCTGCCCTCCTCAGGAATCCTATCACCAAAGCAGACGCACCCAACAATCCCATCCACTCCACCGGAGCAGTATACGCGGTTTCTTGTCAGGATTGCCCAGCCTCCTATGTGGGGGAGACTGGCAGAACCGCGTATATCAGAATCACCGAACACAAACGAAACATAAACAATAGAGACCCGAAATCACTTATATACCAACATATTTCAAACACAGGCCATAACTTCAACTTAGATCATCCTAAAATCCTATATCAGCACATAAACAATAAGCAGCACAGATTGGTACTGGAATCCATCATATCAACACAAACAAACAGCATAAATAGGAAAAATAGATCTACCGGAAATATATCATATAATATCTCAATAGTTACACCGTGATACACTCGGGTGTGTGGTCGGGAGGAGTGGACCCCAGCTTGGTTTTTCTGTGTTGAGATGTTTTAAAATTTTACTGGTTTTAAATGTTACGAAATTTTAAAGTGTCACACGGCTTACATACAGTGAATATCATTATTTTACTTAACTTTTATCGCATTTAAAAGTTTTTGCCATAATTTCATCTAAATTTTAAAAATCTATAAGTTCATTTACATAGTTTTATTTTTATAGTCATAGTTCCTATTTCTATTTTATTACGTTTGAAATATCACTCCGCATGTAAATTTATATGTTGTATATAATGGCTCAAGCGCGCTTATACCCTGTTAGTGTAGTCATACTAGCCACGCCTGTGGAAGAACCGAAAGCCCGGTAGCCTATAAAGTAAACACAGTCAGGACTTTAACCAAAAGAATACACACGCATTGCTCATTGCCTATATTCAAAGCCATAGAAAAAAACAGAATTACCACCCTTGTAACCACTGCAGGATACCCAAGAAAATTCATAGATAGACACACGTTTGATCCCACTGCTCCGAGGACCTCCACGACTTATAGAGCAGTCTGCCATCTTCCATATTCATCGTTCTCTGTTGCTATTTCCAGAATCCTTCGCCCATATGGTATTCAGGTTTATTTTAACAGCCCTCCCAATCTTGCTGCCCTCCTCAGGAATCCTATCACCAAAGCAGACGCACCCAACAATCCCATCCACTCCACCGGAGCAGTATACGCGGTTTCTTGCCAGGATTGCCCAGCCTCCTATGTGGGGGAGACTGGCAGAACCGCGTATATCAGAATCACCGAACACAAACGAAACATAAACAATAGAGACCCGAAATCACTTATAAACCAACATATTTCAAACACAGGCCATAACTTCAACTTAGATCATCCTAAAATCCTATATCAGCACATAAACAATAAGCAGCACAGATTGGTACTGGAATCCATCATATCAACACAAACAAACAGCATAAATAGGAAAATAGATCTACCGGAAATATATCATATAATATCTCAATAGTTACACCGTGATACACTCGGGTGTGTGGTCGGGAGGAGTGGACCCCAGCTTGGTTTTTCTGTGTTGAGATGTTTTAAAATTTTACTGGTTTTAAATGTTACGAAATTTTAAAGTGTCACACGGCTTACATACAGTGAATATCATTATTTTACTTAACTTTTATCGCATTTAAAAGTTTTTGCCATAATTTCATCTAAATTTTAAAAATCTATAAGTTCATTTACATAGTTTTATTTTTATAGTCATAGTTCCTATTTCTATTTTATTACGTTTGAAATATCACTCCGCATGTAAATTTATATGTTGTATATAATGGCTCAAGCGCGCTTATACCCTGTTAGTGTAGTCATACTAGCCACGCCTGTGGAAGAACCGAAAGGTTCGAAAGCTTGCAAATGTATAATAAAAGAGGCTCCTTCGCAAAACTTTAGATTTGTTATACTTTTATACTAATTATACGGAGTTTACCTGTAGAAAATGTTAATGTGTTAATTTAATTTTCGTTCTACATTTAAATATATATATATACATGTTTTGAAAATAGAGCAATTCATAAATAAATCTTTAATTAAAAAGGCATATATTGGATCAAAATATAATTTATTTTACCGATATTTCAGTTGGCTGAACGCCAACCTTTATCAAGGTACTTTAACACACATAAATATGTTATAAAACCTTGATAAAGGTTGGCGCTCAGTCAACTGATATATTGGTAAAATAAATGATATTTTGATCCAATATATGCCTTTTTAAATAAAATTATATATATGTGTGTGAAAATAAATATATTGCATATATATCCTTTTTATTATCTCAACTTTATAGATATACTACCTGTAGAAGGACAATGAATGTACGAAAGAGCCCGTTAAACCAGGAAAGAAAGAGAGAGAGAGATACGACTAAAATAATAAATTTGATTTCTCTCAATATCATAAAGTAGCGGAAGTATGGTGTTTAAGTACAAAAATATGCACCTCTTTTATCAAAATGGAATTTAAAAAAGCATTTTAGGTCATAATGCTGATACGAAAAGTTATTGTGGCAATGATAAATATGTCAGAACACCTGTTTTGGCTAATTTTGTGGACAATGAAGGCAATGGCCTCTTACTATGGTTCTTCATCTCCACAGACTTCTGTTTCGGAGTAAAGAACCAAAATTCTCTGTTTGAATTTACTTTTAACGGGAAAGAGGCTCTTTCGATGTAAATATATTTTTAAATATTTTAAAATATATTTATATTGACCAAAGATTGGAAAATAGAGGGAAAAATTATGCATTAAAATGTGAAATATTGTGAAATATTTCAATATATATTTAATATCTCCATATGTGATATAGTTTAACAACCAAAATTGTAATCACAATCCAACTCGCCAGTTTGGTCATCATGTCATACAAAACGAAATAATAAAATTAGATTGAGTGACAGCCGGCGCCAGACAGGAGAAATGTCTTCGATTACATTGTCGGTCCGAAAAACGTACTCGAATTACCAGCAGTCTTTCCTTGGCTCTAGAATAGATCAGACGCTCCATGATCGGCGCCGGTGACTCACTCTCTCGGTTCTCCCTCTCTGAGTTCACATCCAACATGCCTCGTCCTTTTGTACAATTCCATTCACGCCTCAACCTACTATGACCATTGTGGCCACCACGACTGCATCTAACCAATCATACCACACTACATTCATCCAGCAGGATAAGCTCACTACCACAGAAAAATATAAGATCATCTGCAATACCACATGGAGTCGATAGGATCTGCCTATCACGCCAGTCAGTTGACAGGATCAATGTGACGTCACCACATATATATACAACAACCTCAATAGCTTTTATTGGGCACACGTGCCATACAGGATTCTCCCGGTAGGACAAAATAAATGTCACCACATATATATATATATCATCATATTATATATATTGTCTGTACTCTCCCACGCTGGAATGCCGTCTTGGCGCCTGTTTCCCTCATACATAGGTCATCCTTACGCAGTTGGAGTCCTTCCATCTTCCCCCAAATTCACCCTAGGATCTTTGCCTCTCTGATAGCTTGTCATCCATTTTACACTCTTTTTTGATCAATTATATTTCAAGCCGAAGTTCATATTTTTCAAATATAAGTGACATTCTCGCACGACTCGACACTCACAAACCCTGATACATTGTACCTAAATATGTTTTCTGTGTTTAAGGTGATCAGTGCTAACATTGAGAGGGTGGGGTGCGGACTGTCACCTCCCTGTCGTGAATCAGATGACACCTGGTACTATGTCCATTGTTACTACGAGCCAGGGTAAGTTTACCTTCACTTAGTCTACACATAACATTTTTGTAGATAGATTCCAGTTATATATCGTAAAGATTAAGCATATGATAAGACTATCTTTATAAGAAAAGGAATATCTACATAAATAATATTTCATTTTTTATTTGTCCTATATGTTCAAATCAATATTTATTATATCCCGATTAAATTTATAACTTTGTAGAATTATGATTAAATAGGGAAGCGCACTCTTGTGGTTTCAACAAAAGGTATACGCAAATTAGTTTAATAATGATTGAAATGAATTTCTTTTAGAAATATTTCCTAATTCCAAAACAACTGATTAGTAAAATACAAACGATTCTCCCAATAGTGATATCCCACATCTTATAAGATATTATTTCCTAGGTAATATGTGTATAGGAATCCAAAATTCAATAAAATTGATGCTTTAAGATGTATATCTTGTAATGGTGGTGGTGTCTTGTCCATGGAGCAGATCAGATCGGTCCATGCACCCTGATATAACCTGTATTATTTAATATATATAGCTTCAAATATAACAAAGAGTAATTTTGAATGCCAATCGATATTCAAGATAGGTTGGAATTTCTATTGGTTATCTCAAAAACGACAAATAGCATTCAAACTAGATTCCAAAAGGTTTTAAATTAGGCGATTCCTTATTCATACTACTTTATTGGGAAATATTGTAGCGATCTTTTCAAGATCGTGAATAAGTTAAATCACTTGATATATATATACTTTTAACTTTAATATGTATTTCCTATTGTTCAGTTTTTTCCCATTATAAGAGTTGAATAAAAAAGGTTTCAATGTGTCCAGTGTGGGAGATTCCAAGCCCTATACAATCGGCAAACCCTGTAGTGCCTGTCCATCTGGGTGGAAGTGTGACTCCACTGGAAAACTCTGTACCAAGTAGATCCTGTTTTAGAATAAATGCTGGTGTTATGTCATATTAGTTATAATTTATTTAAACACTTTTATACCTTCCCACTTCTATAAATAACCCAAGTTGAAAAGTTTAATGGTAATGATTGAGTGGGGAGAGCTAAGCTAAATATTGAGAGAGGCACTTGCTTCTATATATTTTCTATGGTATTGCCATTACATAATTGTTAGGTAGGCCTGTGTAATCATTCCATTGAGGAGGTTAACATGGAGTCACTTAAAAGTTGGCAAGAAAATGTAAAAAATAATGGTTGATGTAGCTGTAGCCTTGAAACAAACTTTAAACCAGCAAATGACTTTTATAACAATTGTAATAAACAATTGCTTGTATCTTATCTGGCGGAAGGTTTGAACCTTCTATTTTTTAGGATCAAATTATCTTCCTTTACAGGATGTTTCATAGTCCCTTGTAAATACTCTACATTATGAACCGGTTCAGTCGGAAATAAAAGCGTAAGGTTATATTAGGTTAATTAGATAAGACCTTTGGAAATTTTACAATATAAAAAGAGTCACTATATTAATAGTCAGTAATAGATATCATAACTCCATTTATTACTAATTTGGCAATTCTGACAATTATTTTCTTTTGTTAAAATCAACAAAAGTAAATTTAAATTTGTTGAGAAAATTGGCTCCTGATACACCTTTGTTGACCTTTGAAACCGCAAATGATTATTGTAAAAATCGAGGTGTGACCTGAAAACTAAGTTTAAAACTTTGACCCTATAGGTGTCATTTCTGTAACATTCGCGGTATAAAACTTTTAGTCCTTTAATGTTTTATTTTTTTGTGGAAGGTACAATATCTATATCTGTTCCATTGTCGATTATATATTCTGGGGTGACTATTCTGATGATGAATCTATATATATAAAATTGAATGTCTGTGTGTGTGTGTGTCTGTGTGTGTGTGTATCTGTGTGCCCTCTATGGATTCAAAAACCATACATCCAATCGCCGTGAAATTTTGGGATATTATTAGGTGTATCTCCGGAAAGGTTTACGAAAAATAATTTCTTGAATATCTTTAATATCCTTAGAGTTATTTGCAGATTATTATTATTTGCTGTGCGGGAAAGCCTCGCGGGAGCTTGCCCAAGATGACCTCCGGGAACTTCGTCCATCTTCCATAAACGACCATGAATTTATTCAACCTTATCGAGTATTTTTCAAGGGACCGGGAAAAAATGTTCACTAGATAAAACGATGATTTTGTAATGTAGAAAATTATGAAAAACAAAATTCAGGATTCAAAAACCATACATCCAATCGCCGTGAAATTTTGGGATATTATTAGGTGTATCTCCGGAAAGGTTTACGAAAAATAATTTCTTGAATATCTTTAATATCCTTAGAGTTATTTGCAGATTATTATTATTTGCTGTGCGGGAAAGCCTCGCGGGAGCTTGCCCAAGATGACCTCCGGGAACTTCGTCCATCTTCCATAAACGACCATGAATTTATTCAACCTTATCGAAT
The DNA here is from genome assembly GCA_030710605.1 of Cordylochernes scorpioides. Classification (NCBI taxonomy): domain Eukaryota; kingdom Metazoa; phylum Arthropoda; class Arachnida; order Pseudoscorpiones; family Chernetidae; genus Cordylochernes; species Cordylochernes scorpioides. The sequence continues at coordinate 60,775,734 of CP092867.1, forward strand.
ATTTTTCAAGGGACCGGGAAAAAGTGTTCACTAGATAAAACGATGATTTTGTAATGTAGAAAATCATGAAATACAAAATTCAGGATGACACGGCACACAGGGACCGGGAAAAAATGTTCACTTTCCTCGAGAGATTCAAATATACGAGTTTCAAATTATCAAAATATATCTTTTTTTTTATAAGTTTATAGAGAATTGTTTTAACAAATGTTCGTTAGACAAACCTTTACTCGGGTAAAACCTCGGGCGAAGCCGGGTACGTCCGCTAGTATTCTATATTTGCGGTGTTGCTCCTGCCAGAATCAGTAGCCAGAGTAGCCGGCATTGTTGGAGATCACTGCTTCACACGCCTCGGCATTGATTCAAAGAGACTTTGAATGTGTTCTTGGGGTACAGTATAACAGTCAGCTTCCTCATGTTGCTAAAGTTGATCTGGTATGGAAGCTGGGGTTGTAATCTGGGTCAATCGTTGAGCAACCATGGACCACATGTTTTCTATCTGTGAAAGATCCGGAGAGCGAACCGGCCAGGAAAGCAATTCAATCTGGCGATTGACGAAGAACCTTTGGACAATACGTGCCACGTGTTGTCGCGCATTATCCTGTTGAAATATGACTATGGGCAGGCCGTGAAGGTAAGAAGGAAAACTGGCTCCAACACCTCGGAGATATAGCGTTGGCTGTTTAAAGTACCGGCAATGCGTACTAGAGGAGTGCGAGAGTGATATCCAATACCGCCCCATACCATAATACCCGGTACAGGACCAGTGTGGCGGTGCATAACGCAGCTGTTCAGCATCCTCTCTCCACGGTGTCACCAGACTCGAATCCGACCATTGTGGTGTTGCAGACAGAAGCGTGACTCGTCAGGAAAGACAATTTCATTCCATTCAGCCGTCCACATCCTTTCATCACACCATTGTAAGCGGAGACGTCTGTGGTTCTGCGTAAAGAGTAGACGAAAAAATGTACGTTGTGAAAACTGACCACTCTGCTGTAAACGGCGTTGAATGGTACGCGCAGACAATGGATGATGCGTTACAGACTGAATGTGCTGTGCTACGGTTCGTGATGTGAGTGAGCAATCTGTCACTGCCATGCGCACAATTTTCCTGTCAGCACGTGAAGTGGAGCACTAAGGTGGATGCGATCGAATACGTCGGTCCGTCGTACTTTCCTGCAATTAAAGATCAAATATCTGCATTGCAGTTGTTTGGTTTTGTCCAACACGACTACCGATTTCCCTGAAAGATAATCCAAAATCTCGGTAGGTCACTACCCTTCCTCTGTCGAACTAGGATACTTGATCAAAAGATAATCGATGTTTTCTACACGGTATAATTGATCTTTTTTTTTTTTTTTTAAGACACAAGAAATACACATTTGCCGAACTTGAAATCGTCGAAAACTCTGAGCTTTAAATAGAGCTTTGAAGTGGAGCCATAGGCGCGCGTGTGTGCCTCTGCGCTGAAATTCTAATCATTTGCATATCTCACCTCTGCTAATGCATTTTGTAAATTTCATGTTATTTGCATGCTTCCTTTAGGGTGTTGCATTTACGGTGGCCAGAAGTGTATTTGTTTATGGATTATATATTTTTTTTCAAAGCATTTCTTCATTTTAAGCCAAAAGTAACAGACAAGCGATTGAGTTACCCCGTTTCTAAATTTTTCCCTGCCGCCAGAAATATATATTTAGTATTTTCTTTTCTTAGATATATACTTTTTCCCTCAAAGCCTCCATGAACGATTACAATTTTACGATCTAAAAAGCTTAATATTGTTTCCTTTCAAATCCCGCGTAATCCCTTACACGATTTTAGCTAGATACAGATATCGGCTAAAATGGAACTTTATATCAATTATATGATTGATTGGGAGAGAAATACTGTTGTTAAACTATTATATATATGTGTGTGTATCAATACGCGTAGAAGACAAGGTAAATCAAAGAAAAACGACTCAATTAATTGAAAATAAAAATAATAGGACGACTATAGGAAGAATAAAAAAGGATCAAGCCCAATAAACAGCTATCTATAGAATGCCAAGCGCGCGCCCCGATCTCTATTCTTTATAAAGTCCTGGAATTCCTTCCATATATAGAATTAAATGTATTAAATATGACATATATATATGTGTATATATTTCCTTAGAAGAGATATTGGCCTATAATTTATGCGTGTAGTTTGAAGGCAACCTTTGACACGAATATACCATTCACTTACTATATAATTTTTAATAAGGTTTATACAAATATATTTTCATATTTTAAAATGATATGACGTTAAAATATATAGTAGATGAAAATATGATAGAATGAAGAAAATATAAGAATAAAAATGTATTAAGCAATATGAATTTTTGCTGTGAGTATATAAACATTTATATACATATTTGCATATGGGCAAGCAGCTTTCAATCTTTATAAAATGATCGATATTTCTTTATTTCAACACAAAAAACTGCGATATTCTCGCTAGGGATTTTATATTTTTAAACAGAGAGTTATAAACACGCTATATAAGGCATAATAATAATAATAATAATAATAACTATAAGATAGGTTATAAATCTAATCCTTTCAGGTTAGAAAGACAGTCATGAATATATTTACGAAATTGGTTAAATCTGTGACTTGTCTCTGGCATAAACAAATTCAAACATATATACAAATTGTTAACTGTCTGTTATCTAGCGCTGTATAAAAGTGGGTATTCCAACAGTAGGTGTCTCGGTTCCTGATTTTCCTTGCCGCAGTAAGATCTATAGTCCTCTACAATTTCAATTGTTGACAAATATCTCCTAAAAATTGCGTGTTTCTTTGTGAACTGGCTATTGTAAAGGTTAGAACGGAAAAATGATGAAATTCCAAACGAGAAAAAGCTTTGAAATGTTTCATTTGTTTTTAAAATAATTTATCGATTTTTGCACTTAAATATGATATGTTTATACTTGGAGCATGTAGTCTAAAACATTTTGATCCTCTATAGACAGTTGAGCCAAATCATATTTGATTATTTTAGATTCAATATAATTTGTGAGAAGGGGGATGATGTTGGAAGAAATAGTTTGCATACTCTAATCGCCCAAAGAAGAATTGGATATTGAAAAGAATTTAGTTTTTACTTGCATCGACTATTAATATATTTATACCAAATTTCTTAACCATACGTAATAACTGCCCTTATTGTTTTATACACCATTATTATTTTTGAGTATTTATTCTCTATACATTTTCCACTGAAAGAAAGCAGAAATAATTTAATTCTTCTGACTGCCTTGATATTTACTATAGTTTTTCCATATATCCGTATATCAGGTTAGCGTTAAGCCAAATGAAATATTGATAAAATGAATGATATTTTGATAAAATATATGCGTTTTTATTTCTTGAAAATTATATTTTGGCCACTAAATCTTTTTATTACCTCGACGTTTCGACAAAGATCTTTTGTCCTCGTTAGGAGCAAACAAAAATTAAAACATTTGGCAAGGCGATATGCCTTTTTAATTAAAGTTTTATTTATGAATTGCTCTATTTTCAAAAAAATAGTTTCTAATAATAATGTGTTCCACTTTATCTCTTCATTTCTTTTTTTAAGTATCTGATAAATTATCAATCATTGAATGTTCTTTTGTCGATTACTCTGTATACCGATAATTTATAAGTTCATAGTATAATTAGAATAATTTTCCATTTTTTCAAGATTTCCTTTCCACCACTTTATATTAGGTATATGCTTGAAAAAGTTTGATTTGATTTGATTTCCAGAGATGAATAAGCTGCCTCACTAATTATCTCCGAAAGTTTCATCACAATCGTGTTAACATCTGTAGTATTTGACAAGTTATGTACATCTTGAAATAATATTTCTTTCCAGTAAAATTTTTCCAGCTGATCCTTCTCAGTGAATTTCCATGTTGACCTTTGTCCAATTATCTGCTCGTTAAAATTATATCGAATATCGAAGTTTATTGCTACAAAATAGGTAATACTCGTAAAAGTTGATGTACCAGCCTCATAGAATTTTGTTTGGTATTGTTAAATCTAGTATACTTGCATTTCGACATGTAGGCGTTTTAAGGTTATGGATAAACAAGTTGTATTCACCACGATAGAGTGGAATTTGTAGCCATTGGAGTTGATTATTCGGTCGTACCATACAGAATGTCGAGATATAAAATTGGTGGAATTATCTGAATATTATTGTCAGGAGGACAGAGTTTCCTGGTATTCCCTCTTATCTGGACTGGACCGACCGGTCGGGGTAAACAGTGGCGCCACGTGGAAGGAGGAAAGATCTCAGTTCTCCCCCCTTGCTCTAACTGCTGGGTCGTTTTGGCTCATGTAAATAGTAACTTTTATTTTATATTTAAAATATTTCATATAACTAGTTAAATATTTAAAGTAATTCGGAGGCCTATTTCATTATTTTTCTTTGCGACAATATTGCTTTTCATAATAGTGTTACTAAATATTTTAGAGAAAAATATTGTTTTTAAGATGTAAATATCTTCCCACATTTCATTTTGTATTTTTGTTAAAATATTTATTAGTTTAAATAAAAAAATATGATAGCGCGCAAAAACAATAAAGACATTTTATGAAGAAGAAACAAAAGTTAACGGCGACGAGTTTCTTTTATTGAAGTTGTAAATTCGGCAAGCTTTCGGACTTTGACGTCCTTCGACAGGCTACTTTCCAAGAAACTGAAAGATAATATTTATATACAGGTAAATATTTACATAATTAGAACTTTTCTTAGCGAATTGTTTTATTTTTTTTTTTATTATACAAATTATTTCCTCTTTATCTTTATTTTTGTTACTATACTTTTATTAGAATATATTATGTTAATTTCTGATAACTATGACTTGAAAAAAATTAAAATATTTGAGGGTAAAATTGGATATAGCGATATATTATTTAGACGAAAAGACGAAATAAAAGAAGAAGAGTTTCTTTTAATAGAAATATATCAAAGCAAGCTTTCGGGCAAAAAACCCTTCTACAGGCGTGATTACTGCATCAAACTTCCGTCACCCATACACTAAATCGTATGCCCCCCCAGATCCCCTCCATTCTGTTGGTGCGGTCTACTCTGTCTCGTGTGAGCAATGCTCTGCAAACATACGTTGGCGAGACAGGTAGATCCATTGCCATCAGAATGTCTAAACATTCTCGAAACATCTCCAATCATGACACCAGGTCCCTCCTTTATCAGCACACTCTCAATACGGGTCATCCTTTTAGAATCCCACAGACATAACAGCATTAACCGAAAAATAGAAATTCTAAATGCATATCGTGCTCTCCTGGCCTTGCAGTAATAACCTCAACAAGATAGCTAGAAATTAATATTACTTGAGTTTTTGATGTGGTCGCGTGAGCGGGTGTTTACATTGGCATATTCCCCTATAGTTTCAAACTCCAAGCATAAAAATTTCTTTTTTATTTATTTATTTACTTAATATCTCTCTAATTATAAAATAGTCATAACTAATGCAAATATTCATTTTCATAATTTATTCCGCAAATATGTAAATAGTTATATGTATATATTCTTTTTAGCCATTGTACCTGCATTATAGTGCCAAGTATGATGCTGTAATCACGCCTGATTTTTGCCCGAAAGCTTGCTTTGATATATTTCCATTAAAAGAAACTCTTCTTCTTTTATTTCGTCTTTTCGTCTAAATATTACCAAGAAGAATATTATAGTTGATATATTATTTGTTGAAAAATTTGAGATCGATAGAATGAGAGGTATATAGAATGATTTGGAACCAAGTTAGAGAATGCGAATATGCTGAGTAGAGAGGAAATATTGGTTTCAATCTATTATTAAAGGTTTCTTATTTTCTCTGCATTAAGTATATTTACACATATAGGCCTAATATACATATTTATTTTTTTAATATCATATATTGTCATTAATAAAAGCATAACGTCTCAATATACTGCATGACTCTGAATTTTAAACACCAAATATTACTGAGTAGAAAAATATGCAAATTTCAGGGTAAAGTTAGCTCACCGATTAATGTGAATGATGAAAATTGTACAGCTATCCCTCGCATATTGATTGATATATAAGGGAAGGAACTTTAAATTTTTCCAATCCCAATTCGATCCTCTCTGTCTGACCGGGAAGGCATCATTATTTTTGCTTTTAGACTCAGAGAAAACGTTTAGTAGCAGAGAATGTCAGGCCTCTGCCAGCCGAGGAAGTTCTAGGTGACACTTCAATTAGAGGTATGGTATTTAAACTTAGAAGTGCCACACACAGTTGATCCTAAATGTAAAATCTCTACGAACAGACACCGCCGATCTGCCGCGTCACACAGCGGTGGTCATCTATTTCCAGGCCCCGTTTGTATGTTTGCTGACATCGTGGTCTCTCATTCCAGCAGACTGGAATGAAGGATCTTGGCTCCCACAAACTTTACAAATATGTGTTTGAATCATTTAGTAATTAAGATACAAAATATACAATGTTGAGAATTAAAAATGTAATTAGATAATTTAAATGGGAAGGCTGAGTGCTAGTTAGCCTTTGTGATGTCATTAGACGTAGAAAGAAATATATTTTTTTTTGTTTCACTCTGCTGTGTGCTTTATCTGTCTTTGAGTTACTTTAAATGTAAATTGAATTTTTTTAAAATATAGAAAAATTGCGAATTACTATTATAAAATATCAAAAAACCTGGCGCAATAAATTTATTTATTCTATAATAAAGAAACGTATTGGCGCAAGTTTTTTTTTGATATTTTACAATTGTATTGTGCGCCGCGATTTTAAATAAAAGGGGATATTTTCGGGAAGAATATTGTTATACGTTTCGAGTTAGAATATGTTTGAAAGTAAGTGCAAGGGAGAGAAATTGAAATATAGATGCGCCTACACGCCCTAGTAAATTATTAATACAAATCAATGATTTTCCAATATTATTTCTTCAACTCCTTTCAAAAATTATGGGTATATCAAAAATATTGTGAACGAACTTTTATCTCCTATTTCCCGCTCGTACCTATATTGCCCCGTAATTACAATTAACACCCTCCGTACCTCAGTCCTAATCCGTATCAATATTTTAACAGGCAATCATTGTGACATGCTATGACTTTATTCCTCAGCAGACAATCCTAGTCACATGCTAATTATCACAGCCAGACGTGTCAGTTAATTATCCTTCTGTTAATTCTAGTCTATAAATTAGTCAGAGAGCTCCCCCAATTTCTTTCAATCAAATTATGAGCTAGATATAGCTAATTAGCCTATTTTTCTTCATTAAAGAATCGAATTTCTAATCATTTTTCTCAAATTACTTATTTTTACTTACAAACGCCACAGGACTCAACAACGCCGTTGTCGGATGTCATATACCAGGGTGAATCAATGAATTTTAGGAAAGTGTTTCCACTTGATAAAGGAGTATAAATTTACCTTTTTCTCAAGTATGAAAAGTTAGCAGCCATATAAATAAAACAGTCCGGTACCTATCCCGATTCTCCCATCGTATTCTTCCAACCGCAAACTAACTATTACATCCAGTCCACTGACAAATCAAGGGAGCTCACAAATAAAAAATAAAAAAATATATTTCACCCATATCAAACTAATCCTAATTTTTATTCATCGTTCATTTTTGTTTATACACAAGCAATGTTATCATTGAATAATCAATGTTTTTACCTACTATAATTAATTTATTTAATCAAATAGATACAGCAAATTTAAAATGGCTTTGAATTATTTTTTATACTTTTAATTCATTCTCTAGACATAGATTATTCATATGAAAGTATACGAGTATACAAAAACTCGTATACAATAAAAAATTGAAAATGATTTCATTTTATATCTGATATAAAATAAATTTCCCCCAAAATACGTAATTCCTATATTCTGTATTCTTTAGACCAACATTATGTATAAGACATAGAAGAAAACGCTTAACGTATTCTAACTTGTATATGTAATAATCCATGTATCATGCATAAAAGACCCTTTCAATGTTTAAATATAATGTAATATGCTAACTTCGTATAAATTTGTTTATGAATAATCTCTATAACACATTTAAAAACATAAGACTAAATTACAATGACATTGCTCACTATAAACATCTCTATATCAAATTGAAAATGTGATTCCCACAAATATATATAAAAAATAAAGCAAGTGATAACGAGAAACGTGATGGGGGCGCCGCTTGGAGGCGCTGAAAAAAAATCAACTGACCAATGAGAATTGCCCATCTCAACCATCAGTTCTCTTCCTTGTTTATACCTCTAGACTCCTTTTGTATTTACTGCTCTGTGCGGTTGTTCTTATATCCTAAATATGTATATTTAGGATTAAACATATTTATATAATCACTTAAAACACCGACCCACAACAGAAATCATATCCTGACTAAGAACTCATGTGCTTTTTAGAAGGCAGAGCGCCATCTAGTAGAACAGAAATCAACTAAACATTGATTTAACCTGTTCCCTGATATTTTGTTAACCCATTTTCTTGATAAATCAAGAAAAGACACCCACGAACGCGTTTCGCGCTGTTGGCGCTCGTCAGCGTGGAGCAAGCTGTACCACGGCGACCAAAAATCATTTTGAACCCAGAGGCTTCTTGAGAAACTAAGAAATAGGTATTTAAGGCCAAATTTGCCGAAATGCGGTTAACATGTGAAAAAAAAAATAGAAAAAAATATATATAAAAAGATCAGGTGTTATCTATATATATATATATATATATATATATATATATATATATATATATATATATATATATATATATATATATATTTATATATATAATTAAATAAAATACCATATAACAAATTGTGCCAGGTGCAAATTATTACAGAATGACAATTATTACAGAATCGGGACCTACCACTCGGTTTTGCAGTCGATGCTAAGCGGCTTCTCCTTTGTTAAAGAAGACACGGACACACGATGGATTTTGGAAACAAAAAGCTTCCAGACAAAAAACTGTGAAATGAGTTGGTTCTTAATCCATGAGTGACTTGAAGGGTACACAAAGACTTGAAGTTGAAGGGAAATTCCTTAGCTTGAAGTTGGGACTGGACTGTGGGTTCCGCTTATCTTCTGCTGATCTGTCAACTGTCTGTCAAACTCCGACTGCTCTGTCTGCTCTGAGGGTCACCTGATTTGGGAGATCAATCGGATGGTGATAAGCAACAGTAAAATGGCTGTCACGTTTGGATGTGGAAATAACATAATTTTAGCTTTGCACCCATTATGATTGTTACCCAGGTTATTTAACCGATCTATTTCCAGTCTTTGTCAGAGCGCTGAATTTTATTTTATTCCTTGGTTATTCATTTGTTACAGGTTGGATTATTTAAAGTGTAGAGACACATTTATATTATTTATAAAAAGGAAAGTGGTTGGGATGAAATCTTACCGAGTTAGATCTAGATGGTACATATGTTAACGTTATAAATTGTGACATATATAAATAACTCTTATTGCGAAAAAAAATATATATCGAATGGCAAAAACTCCCAGCGGTTTCGCCAATTTAATCTACCAGAACACTTTTTAAAGCTCTAGGACTGTACGATTATAACTTCGAATAAATATGTTTATGAATAATCTCTATTACACATTTTAAAACATAAGACTAAATTACATTGACATTGCTCACTATAAATATCTGTATATCAAATTGAAAATGTGATTCCCACGAATATATATTAAAAATAAAGCAAGTGATAGAAAGAAGGGTAGACGCGGGCGCCGCTTGGAGGCGATGAATAAAAATCAACTGACCAATGGGAATTGCCCATCTCAACCATTAGTTCTCTTCCTTGTTTATATCTCTAGACTCCTTTTGTATTTACTGCTCTGTGCGGTTCCACTGTAGGGTGGAAACTTATTTATGGTATTCAGGAAAACTACAGACATACGCTTAAAGACAGTAGAATTACATGTACGTTATTTTTTCATCGCGCGAAGAATGCCCTTTCACAAAAATAACGACAAGGCTTTTCAGGAATAAATTAATCATAAAGTAAATATAAAGCGTCATCTATATATAAGGAATAAAACTATAAAGTAAGAATTTTTCTTATTCAAACAAATTTTCTTCTCTCCTCTACTGCGATGAAATTATAGCCCATCTTGCAGCCAACTTTGGGGTAATGGACACCCCCCCCACCCCTGAAACTCGCTTTGTTCTGAACGACAAGTTTTCAATCATTTTCACGAAGTGTATATGGGCCATGCGATCTCATGCCGCGTAGGTTAGGACATGTCTAAGTGCGAGAGGAAGATCAAAGAAGGTATGCCAGAGTGCGGTCGCGGGATACAGGGAGGTAAGCTGGTAGAGCATGTACTAGACATTCCCTCTTGTTGTCTTGGATCTATTGGCTTATATAGTTGGAATTCCAATGGGATTCTTGGTAAAGCTAGTCAGCGATTCTATGATCGCGCGCGCGCACGTATATGATTCTGGGATAATAGAAAATGCAAACATTCAAAGCATCGAGCATAGCTCTTTCGTTTACATCGCAAGCAATTTGTATTAAATGTGGATTTAAAACCATCTATAAATTGGGAATTTGAAGTATTTTTCTGCATATTTTGTAATTAATAATATGTGACACTATCCCCGTGGAAAATAAAAATTATGGTTATAGTTCTCAGAAAGGAACCCATACTATTGTATTGGTCAGCTCATATTGCTACGGCAGTTATTTTAAGTGATATTGTATTGGAGCAGCTGGATATTCTATAAATAAATAGGCGTGTTAAAATTCTTTAACTAAAATGTAATTTGTGATTTTCCTATTCAACTCGAACTACATGAATAGAATTCATAACATAATTTCTGTACACTTTTAAAAAAGAATGTTCTTATGGTAAAGGATGTTGGGTGTTTCAGTTCTTCAATGGTGGAGCCCGGACTACCTAAATGAGTATGCATAGATATATAGAGATTGTGTGTTGGGTGTTTCATATCTCAATGGTGGAGCCCAGACTACCGAGTAAGGATGTATAGCTAGAGAAGGAGGAGGCTGTGTTTTGGGTGATTCAGTTCTTCAATGGTGGAGCCCAGAATGCAGAGTAAGTATGTTTAGCTAGATAGAGAGGAAGGTTGTGTGTTGGGTGTTCCAGTTTCCAAGATGGCGATTTCACAAGGATGGAGAGAAAGCCTTAATGAAGCTTTCTCTCTAGGTTGAATAACGGATATTGACAACAAACTGGGATTTGATCTATCGTGCTTCACGTCTTGGTCGAGGGAGTTGTCGAAGGTGGATGCCCGGTAAATTACTTTTTTAATAGCTAATTGTTGCAGCCAAAACTCTCAACCTGCTTCAACCTTCAACCTCTACCACCAAACTTGCTTTGTACTTCCAGGATTGATATAAGCTGTTTTTGGAATTAACGGCCACTTACGTTTGCAGATCTGAAGTTGGGGCCTCTGGAGTCTAACCCATTTTTGGCGTTCGTTCAGGTAGGAGCCGTTTCTGACTTCCTGCATGCAGATACTCTAACCCTTTCATAGTTTAGGGAGATACTTCTTGAGAGCCAACCCTTAGTAGAATGACCCCTCAGCCCTGAGGAACGAGGTCTAGCTCTACCATGTACGCAAGACTGTAGTGTCAGACTCTCTTCGGATGAATCTGACCACAGTCGAGTACGAGCGAGCATACAGACCTCAAGTACTATATGGGAGATCAGAGCGGGTGTCAAACATTCGAAACTGGTTCGCGCCTAGTGATGGAAGTCTCCACGTGTCTAACCCGTGTGTTTCAGGCGGTCCCATGTTCTCTGCCTTCTCATGGTGGGACTGTTAAGGGGGCTGATGCTCGCCATATATCTCTTTAGTACCCATCTCGTGTACCTATCTATAGTGCACGCACGATGTGTACGCACGACACTATACTATATACAAGAGCAGCGGCTCCCGACCAAAGAGAACGAAGCGCCAAGCTATTCCTTTCAATCGCTAACCCATTATTTTACGCAGATAGTTTCAATGCAGACTCCAAATGATAACTTGGCAACTTTTTTTCTTGCACCTATGCTAGCTTCACGTGAAGCATCTACCTTTGTATTGTGTTTGCAGATATAAATCAGAGAACCTGAATCTATCAGATCCAATGTTAGTGCATCTTCTCATTCAAGAAACTCCTGCCCAATCTCACTGATTCTCGATCGGCTCGGCACGTGATCTAGGCATGAGCATGCAGAGTGCGGTGCCATACTGGAAATCCAAGCAAAATATAACTTTGTGCCCTCAGTTTTGTATATTTCAGGATGTGTGATGCGAAATTCCCATTTAATAGAAATTTAGGCAAAAATAAACTAACCTCATCTGTATAAACATTATCGATATCAATAATTTATTAATAAAAATAGTTTTGAAAAACACCTTTTAAAAAAATGTTCTCTGAAAGGAAAATATAAATAGTTCAACTTCTGCGACATTGAACAATTATATCTAAATGAGTCAAAGGAAAAGCGGCTTCTAACTTAATGTGACTTAATATGAAGCAACTGATTAGTAAGAAATTTTATGTTTCGCTAAATAGTTTACCTATTCACTCAATATACGACGATCGTCGTCCATAATTCTATTCCCGACAACAAAGAAGTCTTAAATTTTATATATTTGCTTTGTTAGTTAGAATGAGCGAGGGTGCCGAATTTCATATTTTATGTTGGTCTGGAAGTATAGTAAAACTAATATTACAAATATCAAAAGGAAATATAGAAATTAGTCCAGTCCTGACCTTCTCTGCCGCTCATTACACGGCAGCGAAATGGCTGAGCCTATTTCCCTTCGTTTGAAAGAAACATATACAAATTATCTTCTCTAGAGAGTCTATTCCTGACCACCACGGCCACCTAAAAGCCTAAATATTTGTACACTTGCAATGTTAGTAAGAATTAAATAGTCTATATAATAACAAACTTCTACGTGGGCAGGAAGTATTTTAAAAATTGATTACAATATTTGAAAGGAAATAAAGAAAAAAATAGTCCATTCCCGACCACCCAGAAGTCTGGAATTTTATCAACGTGCATTATTACCTGTATTGAGTAAGTATACAAATTTCGAACTTCTGTGTGGTCTGGAGATTATTAAAATTGTTCATTAAGTTTATATATTAAAACTAGTACATTTCCGATCATCCCGACCACCAAGAAGTCCGTAATTTTGTCAACTTGTAATATCATGAGGTTTAAACAAGTATAACAAATTTCAGACTTCTAGAGCTCTGTAAGAGTATATTAAATTGATTACATTATTGTATTATAGTATTGTGTGTTTTTCTGTTTTCATTTTATAACAATGTTGAAGCTATACTCTTGGAAATTATTTAAGCGGTATGGTACATTAAACTGGCGAAACCTCTGGGAGTGTTTATAACTGATGAGCGAGGCCACCTCATTATTTGATGAGAATAAAAATAAATTTGAGTATATTGATTGCCATTAATGATATTGGAATCAGATTACTGAAATATGCTTTAAAGGAGGTAACAAATATTTTAATAGCTTTAACCTTTTGTCATGGTTTCGAATACCCAGAAATCAATTACCAAGTCTTACACGACTCAATTCTTCCTGGGCAACCTACTGAATTCAATAAACCTTTGCTAAGTTTAAAGAATTCCTTTGTGGCCCTTGTGTTCAAGGATATGACTATAATTCTACACAAAATCCTATATTCTCTTCCAAATTTCTGAAAATTGAACTTCATATCATATGCCAGTATGAGATACATCAGTTCTAGTATCTGTAAGAAATGATTGGGAAAAAAGAGCAACAATTCGTTTAAGTTTGAAGAGTTTTTTTACAACCTGTAGGGCTTCTTTTTGTTCTAACTTTTTATTGGAGCGTTTTTCTTAATTGTAACACCTGTCTTATCCTTGGAAGCTGAGACATCTAAAAATACCTTGAAACTCTTTTTTCGAGTAAATACAACATTTATCAATGAGATATCTGAAAGACCTTTACTGCCTTTAGATTGAGTTTATATCATTAATGTGAAGGTTGTCTTCTCTAAGTTATTTTTTTATTTAGTTAACTATCATAATCTTCCATGTTTCTCCCATTATTGTTACTTCCTCGCGGCATAGCATTTTACACCATCAATATCGAACAGAAGTTCAATTAAATATATTTATACTCGTGGATAAAACTTAACGCGTGGACAAAACTTAAAAAAGTTTCATTTTTTATGTCGCCGAAGTCTTTTTTTTAGACAAAGGCACATTTGTTCACGCTCCGTTATCTCGTGTATCTTCAATGAAGGTCACTGCGTATCAAATATATTTTAAAGTTATTGTCTGAATCTCGGTATATTGGTTAAAAGGTACAACTCTCATGTTTCTTTCCATAAGTGTAAAATGCACCAGGGGCTGAAATAAAGACAAATTGATAAACACCCATATAAGTGATGAAGTAATAATACTATTATTAGGATACAGTATGAGCTGGTAGTATGCTTGCGTTTAATATAAGGTAGTGAAAATATTTGTTTTGGGCAGTGAAGAGAAGATATCCTCTATCAGAAGGATGTAAGATTCATCCCGAATCTCAGTTTTATTTAGCTCACTTAGGTTAACACTTGACTTATCGGCTCATTTTTCTTGTTAGAAACTACAATCGTTGATATCTATTAAAATGTAATAATTGACTCTATAATAAATATTTTGAAAAGGCGTTATATTTCCTAGTTTTTAAATCTCAAATATATATATAGCGCTGTTGGAAATGTTGTCAGCGATATAAATCTTATATTCAATGTCATTTTCACGAGGAAATCCTCTGAAATATTGTTACCCCTTTGTGATTGGGTTAACATCGCCATTCCTTTCCATTCAGTGCCTTCCTCTTCCGTCATCCGCTTTATCTTTTTGTATTGCGTCATCCAGTCCATTGTTTCAGGTCGTCCATATACGCTTGCCGTCTTTGTCCACGCTGTCTCTTCCCGTGATATTTCGCTCCAGTACATCAACAACGTAAACAGCAATTTAGAATATTAAGAAAGAGAAAAAAAGGTATCTTCTTATCGTGAAACTGAAATTTTCTGATGGCTTGCGCCATCTGGAATAATTAAAAATCAACGAATAGTTGATATTTATTCCGATAGATGGCACCAGCCATCAGCAACTTTCAGTTGCACGATAAGGAGATTTCTTTTTTCTTTCTTAATTTATTCACTTTATCCCAGTACAATATCACATTTATATTATTTTTCCACAATTTAGAATATGTTTTAGATTTTATTTTTAAAAATTTCAATCGAAATAACTGAATTATATTTAGCCATGTTTGGCTGTAGGCACACAACAGCCATGCCACTATATTTGATTGTAACAGGGAGGTCAGCTAGGATATCAATAACTTGTGTAAACCTCTTTTTATATTTGTACAGCCAGGTTTCAGTTCAACTTTAGTTTTAAGGTTACTCTATAATGTCTCTTGGGGACAGTACACAATTGAGTCTGTAACAACAAGGAATATTTAAATATTAATTTAGTAAAATGTATTTACTTGCTGAAAGGTAATTGAGAGAAAATATTAATACATATAGTTATCAAAATTCGAAACTATTTTAAACGTGTAAAATTCTTTTTGAAATTAAACAATTTCTACTGCCCTTACTGCAATGGAAAAAATTAAAGGGAGGGCCTGGCTCATCAGTGGTGAACCCTCTCAGCGGTTTCTCCAGTTTAATCTACCATACCGCTGTTATATTGCATTTTGAAACTTCCTTTTATAGTGATACTGTTGCTAGCCCTCCCTTTAATTTTTCCATTGCAGTAAGGGCAGTAGAAATTGTTTAATTTCAAAAATAATTTTACGCGTTTAAAATAGTTTCGAATTTTGATAATAGATGGCGCGCTAGTGTATCACATATAGTTATGCACAAAACAAACACATTAATCCAACATTCAATAGTCTCTAGGTTACAGTGACTCACACTTTCTTCAGGGGAAACGCTACTCATTGTTTAAAACATGTTGCAGGGGACCCTTAGGGGACATTTTGCTGCTGTGATATAGAGATGCATTAAGAAATCTCTTCATTGTAAACGACAACAACATGTTATGAACCCCTTATGTTTGATTAAAATTTAGATTTATTCTTTATTTCCCCCCTTCATATTATTTGTCTTAGAAATTATTCTAAGTGATTTAACACACACACTTCCTATTATTTTCCACCTACCTATTTTCCCGTTGCATGTATCTTAAAATTTATATCACATGTCCCTGATTAATACAAAACACAACACACTCGAAAATTGTAGCGTAGAAAATTATTAAAGACAAACTTCAGGCTGACGCATCAATTTATTTGAGATACAAGCGCACGAACTAAAATAAAAAAAAAATACTTAGGAGCAATAAGGGAAGTATACAGAGTAGCAAAATATAAATATCAAATTTTATAATATGTTAATAAAATTAAATATTTCTCTACATAGCTTCTTCCATATGGAAGCTGTGCCTCAGAAGCTCCCAAAAGATTTTGTCCCTAGTACTTTAACTTCCTAATTCTTGCGGTGTGAAGAGCGGCTATGTCGTCGTATCGTCTACAAATACGTCATCATGGAAGGAAGTATACGAATAAAAATAAAAATAAAACGATAAGAGGAGCTTCTTTTATAAATTTTAATGCGCAAGCTTTATTCGTATAAACCAATTATTAAGAGTTCCTAATCGTTTAATGAAAGGAAGTCTTGGCTTTAACATGACTGTGGAATATTAGAGCCATTAGCTGGAAATGTATATCATATAGCACCCATGGCCTTAAGGTCATCTCGGCGATCTTTAGTTTGTCCCTAATTTACCCAACTCCACCAAATTTCACGTACAAACCCAGGAAAGAAAACTTCAGGCTTTCGCAGAAATTTGAGGCACAAGTTCAAACTGAATTTATAAGAACCAATATAAGCAATAAGTGAAGTAGACAGATTTGCAAGATATATAAAAATCAAAATTAATAATCTGTTCATAAAAAATAATCGAGTACAATATGTTTTGACCAAAATATATACATTTTATTTATGTTCCGAATAACACATTCACAATTTAATTGCTTATTTTGAGAGCTATTCTAAAAGGATTCCTATATTGTTTATTTGGTGACTACACAAATGTTTGATAAATTGAATAAACCTTTTTTATATCAGTTATTGTTTCTAATTAAAAACAATATGTTTAACAAAATACCTACATTTTCATTTAAAAACATACATTTATTAATTATTCGATCATATTTCTTTGTATGAAAATTGGAAACCTCTGTAATTATGTTTTTTACAAATCTAAATAAGCTTTTGAATAATAATAAGAATAGTAGTTTATATGATTTTCTTTTTTTGTCCCTAGTACACGTGGTACAGGCCATGATAATCATGGTGGGTAGAAGTAGGCGACTGTTTTTACTGTAGGTGCACCACATGTCTACACATGTGAAAAGCTGTTCAACTTTGCACTTACAAATGTGCCAGAGCCCCATTTGGTTACTTGCACTTGCTGGTGGGGTTGGACTTTTGCAAGAATCGAGAGTCATTGGAGCATTTTATTTTAGTCAGAAAAAAAGTGTCCAATGCGGGAATCGAAAACGGGTCGTAGCGGTCGAAAACCAACGGTTTAGACAATCTTTCCACCGACCCGCATTTATATGAATAAAATAGTATACAATGAATGTGTTGCTTTATACATATCATCAGGATCTTTTAAATGATGTATAAAGGTATTTGAGTGCAAAACAATGGTTTAACAATAACAAATGTTTGCAACAGGTGTTGCATTATATTTATTCCCTATTGTGTGGAATCATGGCGTCTACATTCCATTGTTCTTATAAATTCTTCAATTCAGATACTATTCTCTTTGGTGACACAATTCATACTATAGGTGAGGAAGTTGCTGTTTTATATTTATTTTAATTGATTTTTCCCACAACGTAGGTGTGTAACATCACAGGTAAATAGGCGATAACCGTAAGAAAAGGTTCCTTTGTTTAATATAAGTTTCTCATTTATATTTTGTTCTCTCTCTTGTAAAATCGAAAAATATAATATTTGATTATAATTCTAGGAATTAGTTTCAATATAAAATTGTAAGAAAAGTCGACAATATATCCTAAATATTATTATGTTTAAAGTCATTTCTAAGAGATGATAAATTCCTAGAAATTTTAAATATTAAATTTATAATTAAGTTTTTAGACCGAGAGATATATTATTTACCGATAGTTTTTCCATACCTTTTTAATTTATAAGTGGTAATAAATATCACAAAATACCTGCATAATTTAAAATTCACAAAATTAGATCGTATTCCCTCAAAAAAAAAAAAAATAGAATGTCTTTTAAAAATATTTAAAATATAAAAATAACAAAATGTTATTGGTCTAAAATCCCAATAATATTACATGTACATTAAACACTTCAAATATGTATAATTTATTTCGAATATTCTCGAAATGCCATTTAAAATACAAGTATATTATTATATATATTTCTTGCTCTCTAGATCGTAGATTTCCCTTTTCAGGATATTCATATGTAAAAAATAACATATATTATAATAAAATTAACAAACATATATGTAACCATTTGAGCGTATCCATAGATCGCCAAATACCCTTTATTTAAATTCAATATCTATATAGATAATACCGTAACAGAGTTTTCCATTGTAAAGTCCTGAGCTATCTCCTCCGAAGATTCTGAACTACACATAACAATCTATATACCAAAATTTTCGTTATTTTTTTTCTTCGTGTCATAGGCCTGTTTTTATTTTCCTAATGTTAACAGTTATTTTTATTTTTTAATTTAATCTATTTTACAATCGTAGATTTTTTGCATTTATCATCATCAATTCTTTTGTTTACAATTGCGTAACTTTTATAGAGAGAAATAAAGAAATACATAATTGATTAGATACAAAAGTGTGAACCAGAAAGTCGATTTTTAAAAATGTTATTATTTAATATAAACTTATTTTAATTTAATTTTGAAATGAAAAGGTAGTGTAAAAGTGTATATGAGGTTAGATTCAAATAGGTTTAATTATGTTAGTTTAATCGCTAAATAAGGTTAGTTTTAGATAAGTTGAATTAGGTTAGTTTCAGATAATTAAAAAAAAAATAATGTTCGTTTTTAGAAAAATAATTCGCAATAGTAAGTATATATATTAATATAAAAGATCGAAATGTAAAAATCACTATGTCCAAAATCTTCGCTTTAACTCGTGTAAAACGGCTCGAAGGTACGGCGGTGTCAACGTACAGCGCCGCCTACCAAAGTTACCCTTTTCTGGGAACTCACCAGGTTATATTATTTTTCGAATTGTAGATTGAATTATTACTTTTATTATATCTTTTATAAGTGTTTGTTATAGTTTTTCATTTGAATTTAGCACAATTTTTGTATCTGGTTATCTTTTTTGGCATCTTTTTTTTCTCATTAATAAGACCTAATTCAAATAATTTAATAGTGTGTGACTTTTTTTTTAATTAAATTATTTGGATTAGGTCTTATTTTCTTTTATTAATTTGTTATAGTTTTTCATTTGAATTTAGCTCCATTTTTGTGTCTGTCTTTTTTTTTCATCTCATAAATAGGCTGATGCTGTATTTGTGTACTCAATTGTTGCTTTTTGTGTCTGGTTTCTTTTTTGCAGTATTTTTTTTGAATCCTTTTTTTTTTTCATCAATTGTTTCCTCACATGCTTGGAATTTTCTTTTTATGCCTGTCCTGGCTTTCAGTTTTATAGATTTCCTCTGCTTGGTTCTTATTTTACCTTTTTTTTTTGAGCGTCTTCTGTCATGCCTCGGAAAGGCCGTGGAAGACTCACTCCCCTGACCGCTAGGCTATTTCTCTTGTTTACTTTTTTACCAATGCCTATAATTTTTCACCTGAAAGATTTTTTTTTATTTGTTATTCAATAAACTATTATCACTTATTTTTGGTCTTCTTTTTATTTACTTATTTTACTGGGGGTTGGTGGAAGGATGGTCTAAGCCGTTGGTTCGGCTCGAAGGTACGGCGGTGTCAACGTACAGCGCCGCCTACCAAAGTTAACCTTTTCTGGGAACTCACCAGGTTATATTATTTTTCGAATTGTAGATTGAATTATTACTTTTATTCTATCTTTTATAAGTGTTTGTTATAGTTTTTCATTTGAATTTAGCACAATTTTTGTATCTGGTTATCTTTTTTGGCATCTTTTTTTTCTCATTAATAAGACCTAATCCAAATAATTTAATAGTGTGTGAATTTTTTTTAAATTAAATTATTTGGATTAGGTCTTATTTTCTTTTATTAATTTGTTATAGTTTTTCATTTGAATTTAGCTCCATTTTTGTGTCTGTCTTTTTTTTCTTCTCATAAATAGGCTGATGCTGTATTTGTGTACTCAATTGTTGCTTTTTTTTTTATTAAATTATTTGGATTAGGTCTTATTTTCTTTTATTAATTTGTTATAGTTTTTCATTTGAATTTAGCTCCATTTTTGTGTCTGTCTTTTTTTTTTCATCTCATAAATAGGCTGATGCTGTATTTGTGTACTCAATTGTTGCTTTTTGTGTCTGGTTTCTTTTTTGCAGTATTTTTTTTGAATCCTTTTTTTTTTCATCAATTGTTTCCTCACATGCTTGGAATTTTCTTTTTATGCCTGTCCTGGCTTTCAGTTTTATAGATTTCCTCTGCTTGGTTCTTATTTTACCTTTTTTTTTTGAGCGTCTTCTGTCATGCCTCGGAAAGGCCGTGGAAGACTCACTCCCCTGACCGCTAGGCTATTTCTCTTGTTTACTTTTTTACCAATGCCTATAATTTTTCACCTGAAAGATTTTTTTTTTATTTGTTATTCAATAAACTATTATCACTTATTTTTGGTCTTCTTTTTATTTACTTATTTTACTGGGGGTTGGTGGAAGGATGGTCTAAGCCGTTGGTTTTCGACCGCTACGACCCGGGTTCGATTCCCGCATTGGGCACTTTTTTCTGAAAAAATAAAAAAAAAAAGCTCCAATGGCTTCTGATTCTTGCAAAAGTCCAACCCCACCAGCAAGCGCAAGTAATCAAACGGGGCTCTGGCACACTTGTACATGCAAAGTCGAACTGCTTTTCATACGTGTACCATTTTCAAAGACCCTGCTTAGGATTAAAACTTCTCAGAAGCATAACAATAGTACCAACCTAGAGGTTAACTGGTGTGGATGCATTCCTCTGGGAGTAAGACTATTGAGAAATTCAGTAGGGAGTTATTTTGCTTCTCCGCATTCTAACACTCCAACTGTTAACACTGTGGAAACACTGACTCATGTTTGGTAAGCAATTTCAGGGAAGAAACTATAGACATTGGATTAAATAAATTATTAATTAAATTGCATTAAATAAAAATTATTAGATTTAAATAAATATTATTCGAGTGAAAAAAAAAAAGAAAAATTAACAAATTAGAAAATAAAATTTCGAAAAATACAACTATATTGCAGATAAGATAAGAGGACCTTATTAAAAAATAAATAAACAAACTGTAATTCGACACTATCGATAATTCGACACTTTCGATAATTCGACACTTTCGATAATTCGACCATTTTAAAAATCAAATTTACAAGGTTGATTGTTGTTTAAATACAACTTTGATTTTGCATGCATAAACACAGGCTCTTGTAGCAAGAACCCAACTTTAGTGAAAACTGATGCCTCTTCAGAATGAATGGAAGACTGAAATCTGAAGGAGCAGAAGATATGGGTCATCTTTACATGTATGCTATCCAATGTTCGCACACTTGAAAAAGCTACATATAAAGTTGTCCGTGCGTAAACACAGGCTCTTGTAGCCAAGGTTTGGCCTTGAGCCTTATTTATAGTCATAGCAAAAGCCAACCTTAGTGAAAACTAACGCCTCTCTAGAATGAAGCGAAGGTTGGTATCCGAAGGGGCCAAAGATATTTCAGACACTATACAGTGTGTTCAACTTTGGGCACTGTCAG
Organism: Cordylochernes scorpioides; assembly: GCA_030710605.1. Lineage (NCBI taxonomy): Eukaryota > Metazoa > Arthropoda > Arachnida > Pseudoscorpiones > Chernetidae > Cordylochernes > Cordylochernes scorpioides. Next base: position 60,797,753 of record CP092867.1, read on the forward strand.
TATATGTGCTTCAAGGACATGAGAGCACATGCGCTGAAACACCATACGCGTTCCATCGCAAAGATCCTAAAGGCATTGGTGAAAGTATAAATGACCCATATATTCTGCTCCTTCAGATTTCAGTCTTCCATTCATTCTGAAGAGGCATCAGTTTTCACTAAAGTTTGCTTTTGCTATGACTATAAATAATATTTGGGTTCTTGCTACAAGAGCCTGTGTTTATGCATGCAAAAGCAAAGTTGTATTTAAACAACAATCAACCTTGTAAATTTGATTTTTAAAATGGTCGAATTATCGAAAGTGTCGAATTATCGAAAGTGTCGAATTATCGAGTGTCGAATTACAGTTTGTTTATGTATTTTTAATAAGGTCCTCTTATCTTATCTGCAATATAGTTGTATTTTTCGAAATTTTATTTTCTAATTTGTTAATTTCTTTTTTTTTCACTCTAATAATATTTATTTAAATCTAATAATTTTTATTTAATGCAATTTAATTAATAATTTATTTAATCCAATGTCTATAGTTTCTTCCCTGAAATTGCTTACCAAACATGAGTCAGTGTTTCCACAGTGTTAACAGTTGGAGTGTTAGAATGCGGAGAAGCAAAATAACTCCCTACTGAATTTCTCAATAGTCTCACTCCCAGAGGAATGCATCCACACCAGTTAACCTCTAGGTTGGTACTATTGTTATGCTTCTGAGAAGTTTTAATCCTAAGCAGGGTCTTTGAAAATGGTACACGTATGGTGATACAGTGCATGTGCTCTCATGTCCTTAAAGTAGTGTAGTTCTGTTGTTTGCAATTTCATTTTCTGATTTTTTAAAATTTTTCTTCTATAGTTTCTCACCTGCGGGTCCTTCGGGTAAACCCGGGGCGTTGCCCGGGTCACTCGGCTAGTTCATAAATATTTACAGTGTGTGTTCAGTTTTAATATAATGGAATATAAAAATTGATTTTGATTGAATGTTCTTTAGAAAATGTATTTCAGATGTCTATATAAACTATGAGGTTAAAGTATAAATTGCGCAATAGGCATAAAGTATTAAAATATTCTGTAAATTTAATAAGAGAATGTTATTCATTATATTAGTGATATTTGTAATTAAATTTATTTCCAAAGATAATTATAAACCTAATGCAATCACTATCAAATCATAAGCACGTATTTGTGGCCATCATAGGTTACTTGACTGTTCCAAGATGTATGTTTCAAGTATGTAGAGAAAGTAAACAGAACTTACCCAAGGTAACATCCAATACTGAGGAAGGTATCACAGTGTCAACAGAATGTTCTTCTCTGTCGTCACGGTCCTCTCCCTGGTGTCGCTGGCGTGGTCCGCCGGTCTGTCCCAGCAGGATGTCAGAACCATTCTGAACGCTCACAATAATTACAGGGCCAACGTTCAACCTACAGCCACCTTCATGAAGGCCTTGGTGAGTATTTACTTTCTTTATATACATTTGATCTCGATGAGCAATTCTCGATGTCAATTGTACAGCCATATATTTTAGAATTTATAATTCTTTATTTATTTAAATTTATAAGCTTTTGCCTTATAATTCGTTTTTCTCATATGTAAATATATCAATTTATTTTTAATATTTTTTTCATTCATGTAAATCTCAGTGCATTGAATTTATTACTGTGGTGAACAGATCAATACTGATAAGAAGTCCTCATAACAAATTGTAAGAAAATATAAAAGGTTTTATTCTTATGGAAACCGGGCTCCAACATGATAAAATTCCGGATCACAAAACTAGTTAAATCCGTTCAGGATTCGGAAGAGAAGCAAGGAACATTTTGTCCATTCATTTTACTCCACAAACAATGCTCCACAATTTTTCTACCTTATAGACACTTCGAAATGGTCAAAAGTGAAGATCGGGGATTTTGTGTATATTGAGTCTATTATTTTCATTTTAAAACAATACTTGATATCCTGTTAATGACTTCTCATTTTCTGTAATACTGGAACTAATTATTTCATAATTTAATTAAAAAGGCCTATATTGGATGAGAAATAATTTATTTATCAATATATTCAGGTGCTTGAACGACAACATTGTTGTACCTTTAAAAAGGTTGGTATTCATCCAACTGAAATATTCGTAAATTAATTATTTTAAAACCAAATAATCCTTTTTAATTAATTAAATATATATAGATTTTTCAGTTTACAAAAGGTTGTTGTGTGCTTTTTGTTTGTGTGTTGTTTGTCTGTTTTGTGTTGTGGTTTATAGGACAAATTTTATCACACAATGAAAATATCTAAACCCCAGTAACAACTTGAAAATTCAGCTTGTCCAAATCTTCAAAAGGTCCATAAAAGTTTATATTTTTCCCATATATTCAGTATATTATAATCTTCAAGCTACTACTTATAATTACTATATGCAGAATTTGACATCGAACGTTTAATTTTCATGATTCCCAATGTTCAATTGTATTAATTGTATATAATTTAAAATATACACGCAATTATCCAAATTGTGGATATGGCGTGTCTCTCCCAACTGTTAAATAAATAAATAAATATATTATAATCTTTGAATAGTTTAATTTCATTATTGTTGAATGGGTTCTTTTGCATTAGAGACTTTAGTAATGGTTTGAATATAATTGGAGAAAGGGTTTGATTTCTAATTTATTTATAATTGTTGGAAGATTAATCAATAATAATAAATTTTGTATATTTTATATAATTTGTAACAATAGAATCATTAATGATTTATAATGCCTCATGTCTTATATATAGATGGCATGTTATCTCCTTATAATTAAACATACCTAACTGGCCTTGTACTTATTGTTTGTTAAAATTTTACACAAATAAATTTACTGGCAATGCGTTTCTTTTTTTTTTTAAATCTCTACAGACCTTACTGCAATGATATGATTTAATGAATGAGAGGGCTTGGCTCATCATATCATTGCAGTAAGGTCTGTAGAGATTTAAAAAAAAAGAAACGCATTGCCAGTAAATTTATTTGTGTAAAATTTTAACGATAGAGGGCAATAAAATTTAATTTACTTATTGTTTGTGGAAGAGCATTTCTCGATGCAAATATTTATATGTAATTCTGCTGTCCTAAAAGCTTATGTCCATATTTTGCTTGAACACTATTCTAAGATTCCACTCTTCATTGCAGCCTATATAAGGAGAATCGTCCAATGCAGTATTAGAGCTCTAAGAGAAGCGGTGGTATATTAAATTGGCGAAAAGGTGGGTAGTTTCACCACTGATGAGCCAAGCCCTCCCAAAATATATTTTCATCGCAGTAAGGACAGTAGAAGAGTTTGCTTTGTGTTCGAAAGACAAAAAGAAGAATTCGTGTTTTATAAAGTTTCTATTTTTTTTATGAACAAAGTTTGATAAGGTTGCTTTCTTTGCTTCCTTCCTGTCTTCCAATTTCAGTATATGTACCGGCGAACAAGCATGTACTTCCTTCCTGTGGTAAATCTGTATAAGACAGGTGGTCTTAATAAAGCTATATGTGTGATAAAATTGCTTTAAGTTTAAAAAATCGAAGAATATTTATGATATCAGACTATATTTATTGTTGCTCACACATTTATATTTTCTGAATTTTAACTAAATTTTTTAAACGAAGTAAATAAAGGGTATGGTTTTAATTTGTTGAATGTCGGCAATATAGCACTCAAATTTTGCCTAGTTAAATAAAGAAATAATTTTGATAGCTATGTCTTATCCGAAGTCTTATGAGAAATTAAATTAATATTTTTTAATCTTATGATTTTAACATATATATATGAAAAAACAATAGAAAAAAATAAAAGATAAATGGGTCAGGTGTTGATATTAAAAATAAAGAAGGCATCTCCTGACCACGAGCACATGTGCTTTTTAGATATATATAATATAATATTTATTTGTTCATATTGCCACTATATTTTTTCATTACAATTCTATTTAATTTGTATATTCTTAGAGAGAGTGAGAATATAATGTTTTGATGTTTTCTGGATGATTCGTTTAGTTTACTTCTATATTGTTACGCTTTGGAGAACACATTTTTAAACATTTTTGCCCACAGTTATTAATATCTCAAAAGGTTTGTTACAACAAATAATGGAAACGTAGCTACATAACAAATGACATCAGCCTGTTCTAGGATTTGAAACTAATCCGTAAATCATTCCTCAATTTATTCTATGATAAATGGCTCCTGTTCTGATATGAGGGAATCGTTTCGTTTGTTTTATTATAGCTGTTTTATCTATCTTATATTGTATTCAAATTATTAATAGTATAGTATCACATATTTCTAAAATAGAGGATTAAATAAATCTTACTAGGTCCTAGACAATAATTTATTCATTAAAATTCGAAACTATTATAGATGCGTATGCTTCTTTAAAAAATAAAACATTTTTACTGCCCTTACCGCAATGGAAAAATTAATGTGAGGGCCTGGCTCTTCAGTGGTGAACCCTCCCAGCGGTTTCGTCAGTTTAATCTACCATACCGCTGTTATATTGTATTTTTCGATTTTTCTTTTATAGTGATACTGATTTTTCCATTACAGTAAGGGCAATAAAAATAGTTTTATTTTTAAAAGAATCATACGCGCTTATAATAGATTCGAATTTTCATAACAGATGGCGTGCTAATATATCATAATATAATGTATTTATTGTTTCCATCACTGGGACATGCGTCGGACCTGGAGACTGTTGTTGGGTTCTGTGCTGCCTGGAGTATAGAGGCTCTATCTCCGCTATCTTCCTGCGATAAATCTGTTTAAGACCGGTGTTTTAATAAAGTTGTAGGTGTATTCATTATTCCCCTCACAATTATTAAACACGATATATGTTGTCTAAATCACCTGTTATATCCATTGAGATCAGAGATATTAATTCTTTTTGAATTCGCACTGTATTTTGTATTACCTTGCGCGCGCAGATTTGAAGGTAAAGTAGATGATAAAGAAAATAAATCAATATTTCCTTTTTATGATGGTGCTGCATTATTTTATAAATATGTTTTTTTATAAAGAATTAAATAAGTTTATAAACAGAACTATCTTATTTATTATATAATTAAATCTCTTGTGTGTAGGTTTGGGACACTAATCTGGCGAACCGCGCTCAGAAATGGGCGAACAAGTGCATCTACGACCACGAGGAAAATGGAGGCACCCAAAATCTACACGGAAACCCCGAAGTAACAGGCATCATGCAGGCGGCTGTAGATGATTGGATGACTGAAGAACCTTACTACGACTTTGATAAAAACGTCTGTATTGATGATATCGAATGTGGCCACTTCAAAACTGTGAGTGTTATTTGGTTTTCTTTCTCGAGTTATTATTTTCTTAATTGAAGCATTACGCTTTTTTATATTAAACTTTGGTATTTCCATATACACGCTATTAATCTATACGTGATTTTGATTTTGGTTCTAATATATTTTTAGAGTAAATTAATTTTGAATGTTAAATTCTGAGTGAAAATAGTAGTTGCACCAAACAAAAGCTGATATAAACATGAGCCAGCTAGGTGTTTATTAATATATATGAAATACTTCAGAATAATGAGTTTTAGTGGATGAGCACGGGTGAATGAGACAAGTCTGTTCTTATAGAAACTAAAGTAAATATTAATAATAGCTCGAATTCCAAAGTACAAGAAATGTAAATTTTCAACGGTGTTTATAATAAACCTGAACTTCAAAAATCATTCAAAACTATCCTTCTTGTAGAATAACAAGAAAATAAGTTGTAATACATTTAAATATTTATAAAGGTAGTTAGTTCTCATACATAATATATATTCAAAAAGCTTCTTAAAATATTTTAGGCTGCACTTGGAGCTCTATCTCATTTATTTATAATTTAATATAAGTTATAGGTATTTTTCTCTCACTTTACTCGCATAAAAAATATATTTATTTATATGCAAAACTATTTGAGGCATTTTTTAAATTCCTGAGTGAAATTATTTCCTCATCTTTTTACTGTGGAGAGTGGGTGGCTTGTTCATAAATGGTAAACTCTCTTATTGGTGTAGCCAGTTTAATAATTCATAACAATATAATAATATTTGTTGTAATATTCTTTCCCTTTTATTCATTTGTTAATATCAGAGGAATTCATAATAATAGTAATTTAAGAAAATATTATATTTGTTTTCCAATAAATGTTGTTCATAGGAATATTTTAGATTGAGAAACACTAAGCCTGACGTAATTTCACAATGGCATTCAATAAATATACCACCTAAAAAGAGCGCGGCACCCAGTAATGTTAAATAACAGGTTGTTCACATTGTCAGAGCAAATCAGACATGAATACAAACATATTGGTCATGCCAGTCCTTGATTGGACATGGACGCCCAAAGGGGTCCGCCCTTTCTGATGTTATTATTAGTATATAAGCTTAGAATTTTCTAAGTAGAGTAGAAAACATAACAGTAGCATGAAGTGGCCAAGCTTCCCGTTTGACCAGCGTCCTAGGTCTCCCCCATAGTTCACTCACACCTTCCCGTATACTGCTCCCTATAAACCGAGGTAACCCTGTTCCTAACCGTATGGTTTACATTTGTCTTCAGGCTAGTACACTCTGGCCTATGACTGCAGTTGGGATGAGGGGCCTACTTGACGATTCCGGCTCCACATTTTACAACATATAAATGTATTTATATCGTACCACAACCACTACCAGTCTAGAGGTCAAAGTAGTCAGTCGTTAATGTGAAACACAAAAGACAAAGCGTGTTGGATGTCATATAATAGAGAGACCAGCGTTGAAGACGCGACAAGGTCTAAGATGGTGTGATCTCTACGAGAGAAAGATGATATATTGTTGTTCAGCCTGTTTGTTGGTGGCGAGGGTCGTAAAACATACTGGTAATATCTTGGGAGGAAACGAATAATCTTGAAGAAATTGGACCTCGAACCTCGCCTTGTCTTGTGTGCAGGGGACTCTCAATAAAACTTTATTGCTTTGTTTATGATTACATGATGGCCAAGCCTGAATTTTACCTACATTTAGAGGCTGTTGCTCTATTTATAAATATGGTACATATGGGAATTAAGTATATATTGAAATATATATAAATACTTGCATGCTCTTCCACATATAATTAATAAAAGGCCAGTTGTTAGTGTTAAATATTCGCTCTCTACCGATGCACAAGGAACTATCTTATAATTAAACTTGTAGAATTTTGAATCCGTCCAAATTAAAAGGTGCGGGAGAATATATTCCAAACATTTACAACGAACTTACATATAAAATATAACTTTACAGGGTTACGCTATTAGGTAAATTTAAAAATGAAAATAAAATCATAGAACATTGAAAATGAGCATAGAAATAAATATACAAATTTTAAACTTAAACACAAGTTATATTTTATTGTTTAGGTGGTCAGCGCTAACATTGAGAGGGTAGGCTGCGGACTTTCACCTCCTTGTCCTGAATCAGATGACACCTGGTACTATGTCCATTGTTACTATGCTCCGGGGTAAGTTTGCTTCCATTTACTTTATTAAATAATTTCTGTATTCCTATATATTCAAGATAGATGCTAATAAATATATATTATGTTAATATGATGCATTAGAGCATCATCTGTTATAGGAAAAATAAACTATTTTTTACGCGTATGATCCTTTTTGAACTAAAGCATTTTAGCATGGCAGTAAGGGAAGAGTAGAACAAATTTTCAGTTAAGATAGTATTTATATGTGATAAAAAATGATTATATATATGAATTAAAATAATTTATGTTAACTTGTCCCAAATATATGTATGTCATAATATATACTCTACCAGGAATAATAAAGCAAACCTAGAGACAACCCAGAGAGAGACGGGATGTAAAGTCCGGTCACTTGAGACAGCAGCGACATTCCAAGGGGCGGCAAATGGGGCCGGTCCGTCGACACCTTGAGACTTTTAAGTCACTTGAGGATTGTATGCGACAACGAACGGCCGGCCGGCTGTTGCCGGGCCCGGCTCTCCCCCCCCCCCCCCCCCTCTCTCTCTCTATGGTTGCCTGGGTTCCTCTACCAATTTGTGGTGTGATTATTTCCCTTTCCCCACCTTATTATTATATTGCCACATGTATATAATGATATTTGAGGTATATGGATGAAACCTAACACTTTATTGACTTAGGACTGTATTGGTTCACAGTTCCCGACACAGAAGAATATATGAATTAAGCTAATGATAAACTGTGAAATTATCCTTTAATATATTAAAAAGTGCTGATTCTAAAAAAATTGTTCTAAAATAACCCCGAGTCAAAAATACTCAGGCACATGTATATCAATCTAAATATGATATTGGATTTTCAGGTTCGAAATTGATATTGTTTTATAAAAACATGTTATTTCTGTTATAAGTTTGATATTTTATATTTATATTATGCATATTTATTTATATTATTATTTTATATTAAAAATGTTGAAAACTCTTTTTTATGTTACCTTATTATGTATAATAGTTGTATTGTTTTGAAAAAGAAGTATGATTCGAATGACATTATTATTATATGGCTTGTTTTAATAGATAAATATGTCCATTTTTATTATGCTGGCATGGTAATAGTTTAATACGAGGATGTGTCCAGTGTGGGAGATTCCAAGCCCTATTCAATCGGTAGACCCTGTAGCGCCTGTCCATCTGGGTGGAAGTGTGACTCTACTGGAAAACTCTGTACCAAGTGATATTGTTTTACAATAAACACTGATAAAATGTCATTTAATAATTCTAGTTAATATCTCTTTCAACAATCATATATTTTCCAATTATATACACAGCTTTTGAAACCCGCGTAGAACTGTTAATGATATTAATATTTTCTTCAATACCTTTCAATTCAAACGCAATATTTCTAAGAAAGCCTTTGAATAATATCTAATGATTGGAAATCTCTATAAAATTCAACTAAAACGGTTTTAAATATTTTTACATAGCGATTCGTTGCATCAACATATTTTAGGATTGATTTGTGATATATTTGTATAGATATATACATGTCGTACATCAAGCAACAACAGTCGGGAGGCCTTGTGGTAGAGGTGTCAGGAATACCACAGAAAGGATTATGAGGATTGATGAATAGGTTGGTGACGATTATTTGTGAAAAATAAGGAAACAATAGAAAAAAGTCAGGTGTTGGTTCTGAAAATAAAAAAGTCTATCCTGACCGTTCACATTAGCATTTTAGATAGCCGTGTTTCACTAGATGGCGCTCTGCCGTCGGAAATGATCATGTGAGCAGTCAGGATATGACCTTTTTATTTTTAATATATGAATATGTTGTGTATTTATGGGAAATCGAAAATCCATACATAAGATGACTAAATGGTCATACTAAATACAGCTTGAAAAAGAGTTAAAGTTCGGACGCTTGCCAAATATTTAATAAATACTCACATTTTCAATTGTTCATTTATACTTTTAGTAAATAGTTGCGAGAAAACACACACATAAATTTTAAAATTTCAAACATAAAAGCATTAAAGAACATACAATATTGTAAGCTATATTTGTTTAAAAAAATAATTATTTGCTATTTAACCAAGATAATTTTTTTTTATATTTGCGACATATTTTATTTAGCGCGTTTTATGATTATTTTGATTATAAAAACAATGGATTTCGTAAAATATTATTTAAAAAGTGTTTCGTTGTATCAGTACATTTCAGATGAAATATAAGATATATATATATTATTCATAATATATTTGTATATATATATATGGTAATTTAAGCCAACAACTCTATATTGTATAATACCTATAACAAGATCTTCATGTTGTATAATTGAAACACATCTGTAAATGATTATACGCATTATTGACATGTGTCATTGCATCACCATATGTAATGTACTTTCTACAAATCGAGGATGAATAAATAAAACTATGTAATAGTTTAAGAGCTGAGTTGAAGCAAGTTTGAGAAGTTCAAAAACGTCTAAAATCGAGAGAGAAATCCAACAATCCTAAAGAGGAATTTGGCAGGTCGTTCCATCAAGGTTAAAGGGTGTAAAATACCGCAGACGCCCCACGCCCTTTGCACCCGCTAAAAGTCCATTCTCCCCACTCGGCAAAGATATATACGGCCTCTGCCCTAGCCGAAAATAGAGTCACTTCACCATCAGCGTGAGCCCTCGTCGGTTGTAACCCAGGTCCACCTCATCGACCATGTAGAACAGTAAGAACTCTTCTATCATCATCTTGCTCTTAGCTCGACTCCTATCTGTTCACGCAACTTTCCTACTACAACTGTGTCCCTTCGTTTTTTGTGTGTGTACATTCCCAATCTTTCCACTCTGTCTCAACCACGACTGCCTGTACTCTGTGAGAACTGTTAAAGGTCCTCCAAGGTGCAGAGAGGTACTGGAAAATCTCCACGCCCTGACTGTCCCTCTCGGTTACTACAGGTTTGACCCTCGGTTATCACAGCTATAGCGAGAGTCGACAGGATACTTCATCACAGATAAGTCGACAGGATCTCTCATCACATATTTATATATATATATGCATATACTCTTCAAGGAATAATAAAGCAAGCCTACAGACAACACAGAGAGAGATTGAGATTGAAACTACTTTATTTCAATGTCCATATAAGATTATATAAGGGTAAATACAGAATAAATATAAATATAAATAAATAAAATTATATAATGAAAAATGCATTGATAAATAAATATAAATATATAAATTAATTGATAAAAATATACATATATATATAATATATACAAGGTCTTCATTGGTGGCGCCCACCGCGGGAAAAACTCCGCACCGATGGACTGCGAGAGTTCTTTGCCACAGAGTGGTCAGGTCGATGTGTTGGCTGGCATTACCCAACTGAAGACCAAGCTGATACTTGTAGATGGTAGCCTTCGCCAAGCTGGTCAATTTTATTGCCTCGGGATGGAGGTCAACGCCGAACAGCCAGATCTGCAGATCCAGGGGCACTTCGCAGGAGGCGAACACCTCCCGGAGCAGGGGTCGCACGGCTCGGCAACCCCAATATCTGTGGGTCAGCGACCCGTCGCTGGACCCACAGGCGGCACAGGTGGCATGCCTCGAGGCAGGATGGTCAGGGTGTGGTAGAGCGTGGAGGGCCAGCCGTAGGGCGACATCTGCGTCGTGCCCCGAGAAGCAGTTCCGACGCAGGTCGGCCCAGGGAATGGAGCGGGGCACATCCACGGTGGGGGTCCACCGGGCAGAGAGAGACGGGAGGGTCACTTAAGATACCAGCGACATTCCATGGGGCGACCCCTGGGAGTCCGTCAGTTAACACCTCGCGACTTTTAAGTCAGTTGGGGATTGTGAGCGACACGAACGGCCGCCCGGCTGTGCCGGTCCCGTCTCTCTCTCTCTCTCATAATTGACTAGTAGTCAATAAAGTATGTTTAACCGTCTCTCTCTCTCTCTCTCTCTGGTTGCCTGAGTTCTTCTTCCAAACTTGTGGTGTCCTTATTTCTCTTCCCACCTTATTATACTACATATATACATGTCGTACATCAAGCAACAACAGTCGGGACGCCTTGTGGTAGAGGTTTCAGGAATACCTTACAAAGTACTAGGAGGATGGATGAAGAGGCCGGTGACGAAGCGAGATCTGAGTTTCAGCGATGAGATGTGTACAGTAACGGTGATAGTTCACCAACCAACTCAAAAATGTGTCTCCGTCTCTCGATACACGGGTGACAGCGGATCCAGGTGACAATTCAACAAGTTCCATCACAAAATCCGGCGAAGTCGGATTATTCGTTTCGTAATCTAAACGCTCATTGGTTGGCTGGAACCTCGCTTGGTCGCCGAGATGGCTCAATGGCACTCTTTAAAAAACTTTAAATGTTTTATTTAAACAACATGCCATCGCTTGGATCCAGGTTCGTAGTTAATTTTAGTATTTAAGGAGCTTCTGTCTGTGATGTAGCGTCAAGGGTAGTCGAAGCCATGGTCGCCGGGTTGACAGTCCATTTTGCTGCAAACGTAATTTAACTGCTCGTCCAGACACTTTTAACTTGCAAAGAACTCCATTTATAGACTCATATATGCTATATATGCGTTAAAATTTTAATTATTTACATAAGGCAGCATCTTCATAAAAATGTGCATTCTACGTCTGTAAAGTATATAATATAGGGAAATTATTTTTGCCTCAACCAAATATTTACCTATTTTATGTTAAGGTTTTTTCATTTAAATTCAAAGAACAAATATAATACGAGAATATATACTCTTTGGAACCAAATTTTTATATATAACATATTTTATAGAATACATTATAGAGAGAGAGAGAGATTACATCTCACTTTACTAAACTTGAAACTATTTAAATATTTGTTATAGTCAAATTATATATACATGTAATTTAGTTTGGTGCAATCGAGGTTATAGGATATATTGAAGGGATACGCATAATGTTCTGAGATTCAACTTTGAATTTAAATTACGTTACATTTATAATTTAAAGTAAAGAGAGGAATGTCTAGCCATACATACTGTATTTCAGTTTCTTAATGATAACTCATAAAGAGATCTAGAAATTTCAGTGAAAAAACCTGACAGTATTTCTGAGCAAGCGAGAATTGCCCTATTTTGTCATGAATCTTCAATTTTTATATTATTTCAGTCTGTGTATATAAACGGTCAATTATTCTGGGTTATACCCTTTTTATACTCATGGACACAACTGAAACAAGTGGAATTTCTTTGAAAATGTCAGTATTCGGCTCTTTTTTGAAGGAGACAAGGCAATTTTATTCATACTTTGTGATCAAGGTTCAATAAAAGTCACAGTGTATCAAATATCTTTCGGAATTATTGTCTCAATCCCGATACAAATAAAACCCGGTACAACTTTAGGGGGAAAATATAAAATATAGGATTTGAAAATGATTTTCTTAGAAGATTTTTCCCTATTTCTTACACTACTAAATGATAAAGAATCCAGTCTCCAGGATATTTGATCAATTAGAATTTTGAAATATCGAAACTTTTTTATGATTGAAAATTATTGAACTTTACTTCTTTCATTTTGTTTTCTCTAAGTAGGAGCTATAAAACTGAAAAATATGTTTGCTACCTAGATATATGTATTTTTCATTTGGCAATTTCTCATTGGGTCAAAATATATTATTAATAGAATTGTTCGTTAGAATCTCTATTCACAAATTATTTATATACGCTGTACATAAATAGAGGCTAAACATTACACAGCTCTATTTGAATAATCTCAATAGTTTCAACGTCATATTTTGAAATATATAAAAATACTGTTTTACTTCATGAATATTTATAACTTAAGCGATATAATTTTTTAAGAAACTTTTATTAATTTTTATTCTATTTTAGTCTAAATAAATGAATTATTTTAACATATTTTTTTTTAAAATAAAATTCTTTAGTATTTTCTAAATTACGTTTTCAATTCTATGTTATATTCTGAATACAGTAATTATTATAGTATTCGTTTCCCTCTCTAGTAAAAAGGTTCTACTATAAAGTTATTACATATATAATTTGATACTCGATACTCTAACTGAACTGTGTGTAAAGGTATTTAAATCTAACGCAATAAATTCCAAACCTTCACAAGTTTGCAACATGTGTTGGGTTATTGTTTTGTACTATTGTGTGGTTCCGTGACGTATACATTCTTTTGTACTTATAAATCTTTCAGTGTATAGGCGATCCCTAAGGTTTTAACTTTTATATCACTTTGGTGAGTAAATTATCTTTCAACCTTTATTTATATTTTGTATAAAGTAGTTGTAAGAAAATACAAATATTTAATTTCTAAAGATTTTTTATAATGTATTTTAAAACCAAAATAGAAAATAAATGAATGAAAAATGAATAAATAAAATTTAAAACAATGACCTTTTTAAATTCAATTACCATCTCTCGAGATAAAATATATAATGATCAATTTTGGAAATGTGTTTTAATGATATAGATTATCAAACATCTACATACCATACTGCAATTATGAGCCGAACTCTCTCTCATTTATTCATTTTTATCATAGCAGTAAGATCTGTAGATATATCATTTTATAATATATAATTGCCATGAATAATAATTATTAATTTTATTAATATCATTCTTTGAGATTCTATTTAAAAATAAATAAAATATCTAAAATCCTTACGCAATCGCGGAAAAGAAATTTATTGCGTAAGGGTTTTAGATATTTTTATAAAGTTCATCGCATTTTTTTCTCAATTATGAAAACAAAATTATAATCAAATTTGTTTAATATTCCTAAACGGCTATTTTATATATCTTCATAGCTTCATAGGAGGATCTCATTAGTTGTCTGTAAATTATTATTAAAATCCGTAAAAATTATAGAATGCCTTTAAATAATTCATATATGAAAATACTTGTAAGTTATAATCCATAGCTATTTATAGGTAATAATGTGATATACACAGGCATAAATTAGTATTTATACTAATATAATATTTTTCTTATAAGTCCGTAATATTTTTAATTACAATAATTAATGTATATATTTTTAGAATTCATTTTCTGGCTACTCCAAACCAAATTTTCCAAATATATTTAAATATTGTATACGACCGCTAGTTACCTAGAATATTTCGAATAAGGAAAACTAGAACTTTGGGCAAAGATTTTCTTTATTTTAATTTCTGCATAAAATAGCTAGTTTTCCTTTTTCAAAAATTGAGATATTGTTTAGAGATAATATATATCAACCTATCTTAAGTTTATTTATTTCCTAATATTTTAATGACTCTCAAATCCCAATCATCCACGTTTCTCCCGAGGAAGACGGCACTGAGTTACCGGAACGTAACGACAATAAATAAATTTAAGCTCAATTGAAGTATCGACATTCTCTGTCAATACACATATTTTATTGACTCAAGACTAAGTATCGTATATTATAAAACAAATGAATGTATTTTTATGTTTCCATTTGACCTTCAATTACGATACTAACATTTTTGCCCAAATACAGTAGACTCTCCTATAACGCGAGTTTTTACAACGCGATTTCGTACATCGCGATAAAAAAAAATGCGACAAATTTATTTATACAACGCGAATTTTCGTATAACGCGTTATAAAATAAAACAATTTACCCTAACAACATTCGCGTTATACAAGTTTTATTTCGTACAACACGAATTCCTATAACGCCATTTCATACAACACGGAACACATTAATCGCGTTATAGGAGAGTTTACTGCAGAGAGAAAAACATGGTAAGAAAAACTTACGAGGTATTTGGTGAACTGGACAATCTCAATATTCTCACTAATCCAATAAAGCACACACAATATAGAATTATTATACTTCAAAAATAAATATTCGGAATTTACAAATATAATAAATGTGAGTATATCAGATAATCCAATATCGTAATATCTGGATATTTGCCACAGTTATTTCTAACTTATTCCTATCAATAAATATTTAGCATCTCAACTGAACTTTTCATAGCATAGAGATTTAGTGTCAAACAGAGGTAAATTATCAATAAGCTATTTCAAGCGCATATATTAATCCGATTAGTAAATTTACGAATTGTATATATCGATATTCTATCATTATTATTAATTTCAAACAATTTAAAACAGAGTGCGAATGAAATTATCTTTCAGAAGACTGAGGAAAATCAAAGATTTAATTTCCTTAAGTTTTGTCCATGAGTGTAATCTGGAACTTTGACTCAGATCATTCGCTATGATTGAATTGACTATCATATATAGAGTCATATCATCTAATTTATAAAGGTTTTTATACTTTGAAAATATTATCCTAAGTATGGAGGGGTAATTTATACTAAAATTACTTTCCAATCCCTATTAATTTTATGTGAAGAAAATGCTTTCATATTTTGAAATGTAATGATTGTTAATTGTCGATATATAAAAATGAAGTATATGTATTTTCATTCTATTTTTTCTTACAGTAATGAGTCATGGACTAATGTTGTTGTTTTTGTTTCTTATCCCCTTGTGTAAAGATTACACGATTTCCATGAGTTCATGCTCCTCGAGCTGTTTTATGATGAGCAGTGGCCTCTCCCAAAGGTCCTGTTTAGTGCATCTAATGCAAGCCACAATGTGTTCTGGAGCTGCAGGTACCAAACTACATGTTGGGCAAGTGGGGTAAATTTTGTTATTATTTTCTATCTTCAATGGTTTGAGATGGCCTGTTCTAAATCTTGTTAGTGTTGTTTGATGCTGTCTATTTCTGATGTTCAGAGCTCCTCCTGGGTTCACTCCACTATACCAACTGTGCTTAGGTGGGATCCTCCATAACTAATGTTATTTAGCAGAATGAATTTTCCCGTCGTCATTCTCCTTTCTCTGTCCATGGTGCCGCTGGCGTGGTCCGCCGGTCTGTCCCCGCAGGACGTCAAAGCCATCTTAGATGCTCACAATCGATACAGAGCCAACGTACAACCTACAGCCTCATTCATGAAGGCCTTGGTAAGTATTTGTTATTTTATTAACCTATGTGATATCTATATTTTATTTTTTAAATCTTATTTAATCTTTAATTCGTAAACACATAGGGTGAATAAGAGTAATCGATTCTTTGGTAGCACTAGCCTCGCTAATGTACTTCGATCCTGAACATCTTTTACTGTGAATTGTGCAACAAATGAAAGCCACTATTTAGGTCATTCCTACCAGTGTTGGGCATTAAAAAATTATTTTTCAATTAAATTGAAGTGCAATTAACAATTAATTAATTGTTAATTGTAAAAATACAATTAACAATTGATTAATTGTTAATTGTGAAAATTACAATTAACAATTAATCAATTGTTAATCTTTAATAAATCATTTTAATTAATATTTGCCCAACACTGCCTGAGATAAAAAGTGTTTTTATTAAATACAACACACCTTTACCATCGTCAGCTGCAGTTGAACGCCTTTTTTTATTTTGCAACAATGACAAATCTGCCAAAGAGTCACAAATTGTCGGACAGCAAGTTCGAGAAGAGAGTGGTACTGAAATGCAGTGTTGGGCATTAAAAAATTATTTTTCAATTAAATTGAAGTGCAATTAACAATTAATTAATTGTTAATTAGAAAAGTGCAATTAACAATTAATTAATTGTTAATTAGAAAAGTGCAATTAACAATTAATCAATTGTTAATCTTTAATAAATCATTTTAATTAATATTTGCCCAACACTGATTCCTACTCGTTTTACGGGCAAAATATAAAATTATCTTCAACTATCAAAGTGCAACTTAAATATTAGACAATATTAGAAGATATATCTACTATAACCTTTTAAATTATTTATTTCCAACGTTTTACTGTGGAAGTGGATATCTAATCATTATAGTATTACAATCTGAAAAAAATATATTTTCTCTACAATATTGTCGCCATCATCATCGCCAGGTTAAGGCCCGCCGTTAATTGCTGAAACACTTGAAGAATGAACATTTCATATAGGAATGATAAAGTGCGAAGAAAACTAGATTCATAGCAAACCGCTTGACATGCAAAATCAGTGGTTGGTCCCAGGTTAGTGTCAAGAACCAGTAGATAAGCGAGGATTGCATGAACTCAGAATTATGCCTTGTGTGTTTGGCTTATGAAAAAACTGCAGTCAAGTGCTATCTATTAACATGAATTATTCTCATACACATCTATTTAAGGAACAGTTGAGCGACCCGGTATTTTTCCTTGTTGTGGAAAGTTGCAACTAAACGTGGTAAATAAAACCCTTTACAAAAAAAAAACTTTTTTGAAGATTAAATATACTGGTTTAAGACATTGAAAATTGTAGCAATGGATTTCTTTTATTTTGATATATATACCTTCTCAAAAGTTCCATTTCCTCCTGTGGAAGTGGCGTATTTATTTGATTTTTGGGTTCTTCCAACAATAAATGGGAGCATTCACCTTCGATTAAGAATTTTTGAATATGAAAAATCCAAATATATGTCTTGGTTACAACATGGGACAAATAAATCCAAGTAGTTGTCTCAATTCATTGGAACTTAAAATGATTGTGCATCGAGGTATCGACGTGACCTTTCGTACCATCAATGACTGTTAAAAGTCATTACGTCATAAGTCATTAACATTGCATTCAAATTGTCATCTTGAATCCATCAGAAATGACTGATATTGAGTCTCTTTAAATCAACCAAAGCAAATATATTGTCGACAATTACAATTTTAACATACCTTTGCCCAAGTTGATTTTCTGTAAACGATGAAATATTTTTCGCTTCAACGGCTTCTCCTAATTTTCTCGTTGTTTTGGGGCCGTTGCGTCTTCGATTATTGACAAAGGTTCTCTTTATTATGAATTTTGAGGTATTGTAGCTAAGTGAAAAGTATTTTTACGCTGTAGTAGGTCTGAATTCGTTGTAAATTTTCATTGCAATTCATGCTGCTTACTTGGCACTTGCTGTGACATTCTCTACAATTTCCTACGACAGGTACGGGTGTGCGGCAGTTGAAACATATCGGGATACTCTCAGTTGTACGCTGAATTCTGTTTCGCGTGTTTTGAAGCCTATAGTTTAGCTTTAAGTTAATAAACTGTGCTTTGTGAATTAATAATTTGGAATTTAGGACCTTTCCGATTTGGATTGGTGTCTTCTCTGGTTTTAGTAGAGGTCCATTTTTCAGTTGCTTAGAGAAATTAAGATGTTCAATGACATTAACGACGTTGTAATATATTCACTAAAAACCTCCCAATTTGTTTTTTTTTACAATCTATATCACTATATTTAAGAAAAACAGAGCAATCATAAATATATTTTCAATTAAAAAAGCATTCCAAACAAATTTAATAAATTAAATTTTATCCAATATATGCCTTTTTAATTAGATATATATATCTATTTTGAGATGACGGTTGGAAGACTTTCGAAAATAGACCTGCCGATTATTCAAGGCATCATTCTCACGATATTGCCTATGGTATTATACTGCTTCATTTTCTAAGGGTAAAATAGCGTATTTGGTACAACGTTTCTGTAATTGTCTTCATATAAGTGTTTAAATTTCTCGATTTCTCAAATGACAGGATTTAAACAAATGGAGTTGAGTACATCTTGTAGTAAGTTTTTTTATGACTCAACAATCTTTTGGACGACAGCTTTCAGTTTATTTTCAGCCTTACGCATAAATTGTACGCCATCTTCTGCCAACTTTAGAAGTTCTTCTTTAAACCTTCCTCTTTATGTTAGTTTCAACTCTTATATATTTTTTGCCATAAATTTAGTCGTTTCTTCCAAAAGGTGAACGACGTTAGCGAGACATTCAGAATCCTCACATCCATTGTGTCTCAACACTATCAAGATAATTAAACCAACGATGGAGACAGTCAGTTTCTTATATGCAAAAACAGAAAGACTTCTCTTGGCTGTTGTAGATGTGTAATGGGATATATGGACGACAGCTTTCAGTTTAGTTTCGACCTTACGCACAGATTGTTCGCCTTGTCCTACCAACTTTAGAAGTTCTTCTTGTAACTTTCCCCTTTATGTTAGTTTCACCTCTATAATTTCTGCCCTAAATTTGGCCATTTCTTCTAAAGGGTAAACGGCGTTTGCGAGACATCCAGAATTATCACATCCATTGTGTCTTGATACTCTATCAAGATAATTAAACCACCGATGGAGACAATCAGTTTCTTATATGCAAAGACAGGAGAACATCATTGGCTATTATAAATATGTAATAGGATTTATGGTTAGAGGCACGTTCCTTTTGATTTTAATCGAAATTGAATCGAATTATTGAAGTTGTAGACTTTGTAAGCGTTGGCGTCTTCTTAGGATATTGACATTCAGATACTTAGGGGGAATAGATATCACGGTAGTGAAGACGAGGTGTCGTTCGAAAGAAATAAAATTATGAAATAAGCATTTTTACAAACAAATGCTCTAACTTTCACCGAAAATATAAATATATTTAAGGTATAATCAGCAATAATGAAATTTTAAATAAAGAAATAAATTTATCAATTCGTTCAATAATAAAGATAAAGTAAAAAAAGATAGTCTCTTACAATATTTTAGAGACTTTATCAACATTTAATAATCCTCGACCTGGGATCAAATCCTGCTCATTGTTCACTTTTTCTAATTAAGAAAAATGCTAAAATGGCCAACAATTCTTACAAGAGTCCAACCCCACCAGAGTGTGCAATTAACGAAACGGGGCTATGGCACACTTTTAAGTGCAAAAGTCCAACTTTACTCTCCACCTGTACAATAAAAACAGAGGCAAATATCTACACACCCTGTTATCATGGCCTGCACCTCGAGTACTAGGAACACTACAAAAAATAAAAACCTTTAACAAAATATTTTTGGCTTATCTCTCATTGACTCAAGCCATCCCGGGCGAAGCTAGATTTTATATTTAAAGTATTTTGGTTTAAAATAAAGCAATAAATACACCCTTGTTAAAGGCAGATAGCCATTGATATTTTAAAAATAATAGGTAGTACCTGGTTGACCTGAAATTTCAATTACAATATCTTATAAAAGCAAATATTGTGAACTTTATTAAGACAATTTTGAGAAATTTAAATTTATCTATTTGAGTAGAATCTGTTTCAAAATTTAAGAGAGAACATTAAATAAAACACTTTTCTAACATAAAATGTTTTTAAAAACCCCGCAGCGACACTAAAATTATTAATTTTTAAATCACTTCGATTGCTAAAGCCTAAAAAAAAGGATTATTTTTATAAATTGAATTTAGCGAGCCGTTGAGTTGTCAAACTGATGGCAAGCTTGATAGAATTAGAAATCCAAACACTTTCAAAAATGTATATAGCGAAATATAATCTATACTATGTTCATATTTCGACTAAAGTAAACTCTTTGATTAAAAATAAAACAAAATATAACGACGATTGAAGAGGAATGTCTTCTAAGAACTATATTCGCAAGCTTTCTGACGTCCTTCTACAGGCTTTACAATGACAAAGGAAAGAAATTTCTCATATTCTCGTTCTCATATTTCTTTCTTTTGTCATTGTAGAGCCTTTAAAAGGACGCATGCGTCCGAAAGCTTGCGAATGAAGTTCTTATAATTTAAGAAAAAGGCTTCTCCTTATCGTGCAACTGAAAGTTGCTGATGGCTTGCGCCATCTATCGGAATAAATATCAACTATTCTCGTTGATTTTTAATTATTCCAGAATTATCCAAATACCCATTCTTGATTAATCAAGAAAAGATAACCACGGACGCGTTTCGGGCTGTTGGCCCTCATCATGGTGCTTTTTATTCTTTCTTATTCATTCCGATAGATGGCGCAAGCCATCAGCAAAGTTCTTATAAGACACTCCTTTTCCAACGTCGTTATATTTTGCTACTATTTTCATATGTATTTTTCAAATAAAATACTTTTTTTTATCATAGAAATATAATTTTCAAAGTAGCTGCTCGAGAAATAAACTATACTGAATTTCCTATTACAATAATAAACACCTTCAATTAGTGAAGTTATGTAAATAAAACACACTTCGCTACACAAGCCCACGCACAATCAATGCATATAAACAATGAGAATGCTAAAATTATTCAGCGTAGGTGGAAAAACCAGATGCGAAAATTAACCAGGTTAGATAATACCAGTTCGTTAACATAAAATAAATCCCCGCATTCGATATACAAAACTGCAACATAAATATTTGGTTTAATTAGTGGCTTTAAAGTAAAATCTAAATATTCCTTTCCTTTTAACAAATTTTGCCTGGTCATTATATTTCTAGAAACATCTTACTAATTAACAAACTATTCAATAATTGGCTAAAGATACGTACGTTAATAAATTACAAGGGCAATATAAAATAGAATATTGAACTGTTTATCATATAAAATATAATGTTTAGATAATAGAAAGACATATATGGGATTGTGAATAAAATATTTATTTATAATACATTAGAACATGGAAAATTCGTACGTTTTCAATTTGAAAACGTTTTTAATTCAAATATTCATCTTGGTTGCTAGAATTTTCTATAAATATAATTTCCGTTTTTGAATCGAATTTTTGAGATAATTCGATTTTTTTTGTCCCTTGGACTTCGGATCATCCATATTCGACTGTATAATATAATATAAAAACTACCCGTTTCATGATTTTTCAGGATGCCTTGAATGACCAGTTTTTGGTCGTTAAGGTACAGCTTGCACCACGCTGATGAGGGCAAACAGCCCGAAACGCGTCTGGGATTAGCTTTTCTTGATTAATCAAGAATGAGTATTTTGTCAATTCTGGAATAATTAAAAATCAACGAGAATAGTTGATATTTATTCCGATAGATTGCGCAAGCCATCAGCAACTTTCAGTTGCACAATAAGGATATGCCTTTTTTCATAAAAAATACTTTGTAACTCTTAAACTCGGAATATATGACAGAATGGCGTGGATATTTAAAACTTTCAAACATCCTTTTGATAGCTAATATTCTCAATAGAGCACAACTAATAACATATTCACACCATTATGATGACAATATATTCTTATACAATGACGAGTACTGTATATATAGAGTAAACGAAGTTTATATTGTCAGAAGGACAGAGCTTCCTGGTAGCTTAACTTGACTGGTAAGACCGGTCGGGAAAACAGTGGCGCCACGTGAAAGGGAGAAAAAACTTAGCTCTCCCCTCTTGCTGTACTGCTGGGGTCGATTTGGCTAATGGACGTTGTAACCTTTATTTTATATTTAAAATCTTCCATATAACTAATTATAAAATATATTAGAAGTAATTCGGACGCCTATTTAAATATTTTCATAGCGACAATATATATAATAATGATTCTTCCCTTTTACATTATGACACAATCAATATGAAATCAAGGGTTTGGTTTATTTTATTAAGAATTAAAAGAAACGAGGAAAGAAACCAAGCCCATGATTCCTTATCGATTGTGTCAAAATATATATATTATATACTAAGGGGTCGGTGGAAGGATGATCTAACCCGTTGGTGTTCGACCACTACAACCCGGGTTCAATTCCCGCATTGGGCATTTTTTTCTGATTTAAAAAAAAAAAATGCTCCAATGGATCCCGATCCTTGCAAAAGTCCAACCCCACCTGCGATGCAAGTAACCAAACGGGGCTCTGGCACATTTGTAAGTGCAAATTCGAACTGCTTTTCACATGTCTAGACATGTGATGCACTCACAGTAAAAGCAGTCGCCAATTTCTACCCACCATGGTTATCATAGCCCGTACCACGTGTATTAGGGTTAAGAAAAAAATATATATAATATACTGTATGTGTGCAGGTTTGGGACACTGACTTGGCGGACCGCGCACAGAAATGGGCCGACACGTGCTCAGACGACCACGATCCAAAAGCTGGCACCCAAAATCTATACGCAAATAGCGGAGCAAGAGGCCCCATCCAGAGAGCCGTGGACAGGTGGATGACCGAGAAAACCTACTACGATTTTGAGAATAACAAGTGCATTGGTGGTATGATGTGCGGCCACTACAAAACTGTTAGTATTCCTATATTCCTTTATTGTGGCTTCATTTTTTTTTTAATTCTTGTATGAATCACGAAGAACTTTACAATTCGAATAATAATCCCTTGAGTCAATATTAAAATACAAATATACAGAACATACAAACTTGCTATTCTGATAGCAAGTCGATAGGTAATGGAGGCCCGCGCTGATCCTGCATTCAAATAACTGTTAACACCCGAAGTATTTGATTTGTTTTTAATTCTTATTCTATTGGCGATTCAATGTAATAGTTTTCTCCTGTAGAAGGGCTTTCTTGCCCGAAGTTAGAGATATTTATAAATAAAATATTTATGAAAAATAAACTTTTCCCTGGTGGCCTAATGTTTATATTTTAATGGTGAAGAACTTTAAATCCAAAGTTTTGTTATCATAGGTTCTATTTATCTATCGTAAATATTTATCACACACATATGTGATTGAAGGATAATAGATACAAACTGTGCGAGAGAAATAGCGTAGATAATCACCTGAGACTGAGATGAGTTCTAGACGGCGATAGGTGCTACCAGAACAAAACGGCTTGGACCTATCATATACTCTCGATTTAATTGCGTTGGTAATGGAACTGTGATTACTGATGGTTTAAACCTGCCTGTAATTACAGTAATTAACATTATTTATATTGTAATTAAGATAATTAACAATATGTGCCTTCTATAACTTGAATCATGAAAATTTCTCTTATAGAACTGTAAAAAGATTATAAAAACGAAGAGAAAATTATTTATTTTTACTTCTATCTCTCTCGAAATTGAGAAACATGTTTGACAAGAACATTTGATTAAATGAGAATTTTTTTCATATGGATTTATGGGTAAGAAACTTAATTATAATGTGGATTATAATAATCAAATTTTTATTTTAACACGAGAGTTTTCACTATCGCTACATAAGTAAATTTTAAAATAAAAAAGGTTAGTATTAATCTGTAAAACCTAACGACACATATCACATATGAAAAGATGATATATAGAGATCGAGTGGTTTTCCAGGTGGTTAGCGCTAACATTGAGAGAGTGGGGTGCGGAATTTCTCCTCCTTGTCCTGAAGGAGCTAACACTTGGAACTACGTCCATTGTTACTACACTCCGGGGTAGGTTTACCTAGTTTACATATATCCCTAAATATATATATATATATATATATATAAGTCAGTGTGTGCATGTATGTTTGTCGGCTATACACGTCCACAATACGTAACTGATATGGCTGAAATTTTAACAGTATATAGAGTTGAATCTGGAAAAACTTATTATTTGAATAAAAACATTTAATCGGGTAAAACCGGGGTGTTGCCCGTGTCATTCGGCTAGTATTACTATATATTGGGTTGTGAAGAAAGTTCGTTCAGTTTTATTCGACAATTTTATTCAGACAAAAAAAACATTAATTATAACAATTAATTAATCAATTATGTATTTCCGCTTTTTTTTACGACCTCCTCCCAACGTTCGGCTAGTTTGTTGATGCCGTTCCGCTAAAAACGCCCGGACTGGTGTCGAATAAGTTGTTGAGCCAGGTTTTGAGGTCCTCTCTATCATCGAGGTAGTGCCTCTCATATAGTTTGACATGGAGCGGAAAAAGTGGTAATCGGTTGGTGCAAGATCCGAAGAGTACGGCGGGTGCTGTATAACTTCCCATTCGAGCTCTTAAAGGGCGGCTTTGACGACTTGTGTAACATGCGGCCTAGCGTTGTCGTGAAAGAGAATGATTTGACCTTGTCGATCGGGTCTTTTCTGTTGAATAGCCTCATTCACGTGATGAAATATATAAGTATATCAAAAATACAGATTAATATATATATGTGGTAAGTACACCTTTCAACACGGGAGAGGAAGGCAATAGGACGGCGCCAACGAATGTCGAGGTTACGTGAATGAAACGAGGGAGAGTGACTATCATTTTCCTTTTCCTAAATTTAATAATTTTTAGTTATTATCTTATCTTTATCTATCTAAGGAAGTGCGTTGTTTTCGTCACTCCCCACCTCCTTTTGGGAACCTTCAAATATAACTAAATGGATTTTGGGGGGGTGTATAAATAGGGTAAATAACCTTTGTAGTTTGCACAATGAGTATATTCAATTCAATTGCTTTATTTTCCTGATATAATCACAATATGTATTATATTACTATGAAAATTATCCTAAATAAGAGCTGAAAAATAATTACTTCATAATATATCTCTCACACTATTTTGCTACCTGTTAAATAATTTAGTGCTGATTTCAAATTGCTTTTACACATATTATTCTCGTCAAAATTTCTCAGTAAAAAGTGCGCAAATTCAAAAGGTTTATCAAATTTACAGATTTGAGATGAATATTATAATATTGTCTTGTTGGTTGATAAGAATCACCTATGTGGGTACAAAGGATCTTTAGGACTTTATTCAAGCCTAATAAAAAAAAATACAGAAGAATGCAAAATAAAACAACAATAAAGAAAAAATTCGTTATAAACTCACCAACTGAAGCACAGTGAAGGAAAGCAGAAGCAAAACAGGAGACAGAAGTTGGTAAAACCTTCTAGAATCTTCCAGGAAGTACACCGGCGTTGGTGGTAAGCATCAGTCCAACCTCTTGCGACAGCAGCTTGCTTGGAGTACACCACGTAGCTTTGTTCTTCTACTCGGGGCATGAGTTCCTCATCCCTAAATATCCCGTAGTAAATATTTCAAGAACGGTCATGGTTGGTCAGCCAATCAGAAAGCCGCCAGCGCTAAGCCTTGCGCAAAGGCTTTAGATTGGCCAATCAGCTGTTCTCCGATTTTTCTACATTGAACGTTCTGAAAAATTATATTCTGGAATGTGCTTTTTATTCTACGTGACAATATGATGATTTATATGTTTTTAATTACTAAATTAACTATCAAAATAAAGCTACATATATGTAGTAATCCCGATGTGGAATGTACTGGGCAGTCGTGGTCGTGGGTGCGTGATGGGATTCCCGCACGGGGACAGCAAGAGACAGAGGCAGGTCTAGATGGTAACTCCAAGAAGGTAGAGGTAGACCACGGACGAAGGCAGACAGACCACGGGCGCCACGGATGCCTACATCGCGGATAGGGGTGAGAGATCCGACCGTATAACGGCGTCGCTCTGAAAACAACTAACTGAACAACTAACTTTGTCCCATTTCTGGGCTCTTTTATATTCACTGCCCGCATATGGCGGAGAGCCCTGATTGGTTCCTGTAAAATCACGCCACCTGTCAGGCGCCGGGTTGTTTATCACGTCTGGCCACCTGTTGACGGGGGGATTGAACTCATTATCATAAACACCTGTAGGTCTGGGGTATGGCGTCGTCTGGTCTTTGTCTCCGTCTAGACTACCTTTACCTCTTTGTTTATTTGTCACTTTCATTGTTCAATACATATTTTATATAGATATGGGTTTATAATAAATATTAGAAGAAGGTTGTGATCTAACTAACTCAAAATATACTACAGAATGTGTCCCCGGTGATGAAGGTTTGGTTGGGGGAATGACATGTAATGAATGATAACCTAACAAACCTATTATAAAAAAATAAAAGAAATAATTTGTATACAAATCAGTTAAAATTATTATAAAGTTACAAGTTAAACAGAGAAAGATGTTATAATGGTGGTGTATCAATGAAATAAAATTTAAGGTATTAAAAATAAAAACGCACAAAATGAATGATACAAGATTAAGAGAAAGTATATAATACAAAATGGTAAATATGGTAAAATGAATTGTACAAGGAACATAATATCTTATTGCATTAAAGATGAGAGGAAAAAAAATGAAGTTAGTTTATTGACTGAACGTATAATGTGACGCTAAGGTTGAAAAAGGGAAAGAGGGTATCTGAGCATGTTTCTGCAAAGTAGTATCCCAAGCATTCTGCAATGCGATGCGAACTTGTTTAAGTGAGGCATTGTTTTCATTAACAGAAGGCCTAAGATATTCCGTCTGCATCATTAGCTCAGACAGCGAAAAGAGGTGGGAAGATTGATGGAGGTAAAAGGGGGAGGTAGAGGTAAGAGGGATCCCTGTTGTCCATAATGATTGTGCCCGGTTGAATTATGAGAAAAAAAGTGATAAGTTGAAAAAATGGTGAATTGATATGATGAGTCGGGCGATGAGAAAAAAAATAAAAAATCGCGCTGGATATCCTGAACTCGTTATTGGGAATGGGTATAACGAGGAAGGATTGTTCCAGTCGGATTAATCAATAAAAAAAAAAACAAAAATGTTCGGCGAACTGGAATCCCTTGGAAGGTAGTTGGAAGTTTGAAGAATGCGGAAAAGGGGAGGTGGATGTAAGAGATTTATTGCTGTCAATTTTGATTGTGTCCGACTTGTGTGGTGAAAAGAAAAAGTTGAAAAATGAAAAAATGATGAGCCGGACGATGAGAGAAAAAAAAATAAAATTCTAACTGGGTCTCCTGAGCTCACTATTTGGAATGATATAGCGAGGAAGGGTCTTCTAGTTGGTTTAATCAATAAAAAAAAAAGAAAATGGCTGACGAACAATAATCTCTTGATGGGAATAAAAAGTTGGGAGGAAAGGTTCATGGGATAGAGTTAGAGGTTGTAAGGGAAGCGTCAAAAATAACATTTTGAAAATCTATTAAGAAAAATAAAATGATAAATGTTTTATATGTTTAAGAAATATTATAAATATTGTTAGGTGTAGGTTTTTTAAAAATGGTGCCTAAAATTGTTGAAATTGTAAAATTCTAAGTCTAAACATGATGAAAAAAGAAAATAAAAATATTAAAGGTAATAATATATAAAGGGTTGATTGGTAGTTGATGGCATTAATGTTGTTGGTTAATAAACAAAATGATATTATCGATTAATATTGAAATGTTTTATCTACATCTGTAAGTTAAAAAACTAAGTCCAACACCACAAAACTAGTAAAACTGTAAGTCTATTTACAAATAAATGAGAGAAAAGTTAAAAGAAAACAAAAAATATTCGTCCCTGAAAAAAGGGAACATATTTACAAACAATGTCTAGGTATAGGTGCAAGATTATTGATGTCTTTCTAGTTTGGCCTACGGGGAGGCAATGTGACCCTATAATTGAATGATTGATAGGCAAGATTGTTGAAGTAGGAAGGGCTATCTTTGCTAATGGTAGATGCTAATGGTGGATACAAAGGTCATTCCACCCCTTTAGAAGTAGGGAAGGAAAGACGAAGTAGAAAAAAACTAGGGGGGAGTTCAGTGCGTGCGTCCTTGAGCTGTCGTTGGGATGAAGATTGGATTTAATTGTCCTTTCAGGAGGCCAAGATGGCGTCTCCTTTGGTCTCATGTACAGGATCGATTTTAGAGATGATGGGGACCTCTTCATTATAATATTGTAATTTATAGTTATATTTGTAATTGTGGGAAAAATGGGAGGCACATTATAAGATGAGATTATTTAAAATTGATATTTATAAAAATACAAATCTAGGACTAGTTTTTAAAAAACTTTTAAATATTGAGAAATATCAATTGAAATAGTAATAGGTTAAGTAAAATAAAGAGCGTAATAAATTTAATTATTAATACTATGGCCACAAATAAGGTATTTAAAAAAATAACACAAATGAGTTTAGAAAATATGATTCGAGTAATTAAAATATAATATGATTTTTTATGTAAAATTGAAATTAATGAATTGAAATTTAAAGTTGCTTAAAATAAAGTGAAAATTGATAAATGAGGGTGTACAAGATATAATATTTGAATTTAAATGCTATAAAAATGGTAAAATAATGAACTTGATGGATTTATAATAATAATGTTATTGCTATTAAAATGGTATCGAATAATTAATTCAGAGCAAACTGAGATAGTGTTACATTAAATAGTTCTGTAGAGAAAATTCTCCTACCAGATGGATGTCTTGAATGGGTCTTGTGGAGTGGGCTGCGATGAGGCTTGGTGATCTTTTTTGTGGTGGTTGCCATGGGACATCGTCGATGCTGGTTGGCGGGACAGTGCCAGGACTTCTCGATGAATCTTGTCTGCCTGTTCGAGCCGATGGAGTAAGATGTTCGTGGCGCAGGAGATGTCGATGGGGGCGAAGATGACCTCCTCGGCACGAGACACGGCTAGTCCCCGAATGGGCGTCTGTTAGGCGGCTTAGTAGGTCTTCGCAGTGGGGCTGCATGTTGGTGAGGGATTCCGCGAAGTAGTCGTCTCTGACCTCCGTCATCCTCTGCATGCTGCTGTCCTCAGTCATCCTGTCGACTTTAACGGGCTCTGTAGTAATCCCGATGTGGAATGTACTGGGCAGTCGTGGTCATGGGTGTGTGATGGGATTCCCGCACGGGGACAGCAAGAGACAGAGGCAGGTCTAGATGGTAACTCCAAGAAGGTAGAGGTAGACCACGGACGAAGGCAGACAGACCACGGGCGCCACGGATGCCTACATCACGGATAGGGGTGAGAGATCCGACCGTATAACGGCGTCGCTCTGAAAACAACTAACTGAACAACTAACTTTGTCCCATTTCTGGGCTCTTTTATATTGACCGACCGCATATGGCGGAAAGCCCTGATTGGTTCCTGTAAAATCACGCCACCTGTCAGGCGCCGGGTTGTTTATCACGTCTGGCCACCTGTTGACGGGGGGATTGAACTCATTATCATAAACACCTGTAGGTCTGGGTTATGGCGTCGTCTGGTCTTTGTCTCCGTCTAGACTACCTTTACCTCTTTGTTTATTTGTCACTTTCATTGTTCAATACATATTTTATTTAGATATGGGTTTATAATAAATATTAGAAGAAGGTTGTGATCTAAATAACTCAAAATATACTACAGAATGTGTCCCCGGTGATGAAGGTTTGGTTGGGGGAATGACATGTAATGAATGATAACCTAACAAACCTATTATAAAAAAATAAAAGAAATAATTTGTATACAAATCAGTTAAAATTATTATAAAGTTACAAGTTAAACAGAGAAAGATGTTATAATGGTGGTGTATCAATGAAATAAAATTTAAGGTTATAAAAATAAAAACGCACAAAATGAATAATACAAGATTAAGAGAAAGTATATAATACAAAATGGTAAATATGGTAAAATGAATTGTACAAGGAACATAATATCTTATTGCATTAAAGATGAGAGGAAAAAAAATGAAGTTAGTTTATTGACTGAACGTATAATGTGACGCTAAGGTTGAAAAAGGGAAAGAGGGTATCTGAGCATGTTTCTGCAAAGTAGTATCCCAAGCATTCTGCAATGCAATGCGAACTTGTTTAAGTGAGGCATTGTTTTCATTAACAGAAGGCCTAAGATATTCCGTCTGCATCATTAGCTCAGACAGCGAAAAGAGGTGGGAAGATTGATGGAGGTAAAAGGGGGAGGTAGAGGTAAGAGGGATCCCTGTTGTCCATAATGATTGTGCCAGGTTGAATTATGAGAAAAAAAAGTGATAAATTGAAAAAATGGTGAAATGATATGATGAGTCGGGCGATGAGAAAAAAAAAATAAAAATATCGCGCTGGATATCCTGAACTCGTTATTGGGAATGGGTATAACGAGGAAGGATTGTTCCAGTCGGATTAATCAATGAAAAAAAAAAACAAAAATGTTCGGCGAACTGGAATCCCTTGGAAGGTAGTTGGAAGTTTGAAGAATGCGGAAAAGGGGACGTGGATGTAAGAGATTTATTGCTGTCAATTTTGATTGTGTCCGACTTGTGTGGTGAAAAGAAAAAGTTGAAAAATGAAAAAATGATGAGCCGGACGATGAGAGAAAAAAAATAAAATTCTAACTGGGTCTCCTGAGCTCACTATTTGGAATGATATAGCGAGGAAGGGTCGTCTAGTTTGTTTAATCAATAAAAAAAAAAAGAAAATGGCTGACGAACAATAATCTCTTGATGGGAATAAAAAGTTGGGAGGAAAGGTTCATGGGATAGAGTTAGAGGTTGTAAGGAAGGCGTCAAAAATAACATTTTGAAAATCTATTAAGAAAAATAAAATGATAAATGTTTTATATTTATACGAATAAAAGATTACACGAGGAGCTTCTTTTCCGTTTAATTGCTAGCTTTCGAACCTTGCGGTTCTTCAACAGGCGTGGCTAGTACAACAATACTAACAAGATAAAAGCGCGCTTGAGCCATTATATACAACAT
Organism: Cordylochernes scorpioides; assembly: GCA_030710605.1. Lineage (NCBI taxonomy): Eukaryota > Metazoa > Arthropoda > Arachnida > Pseudoscorpiones > Chernetidae > Cordylochernes > Cordylochernes scorpioides. The sequence goes on from CP092867.1 coordinate 60,829,419, forward strand.
CCAAATTTACATACGAAGGGATATTTCAAATATAATTAAAATAGAAATAAGAATTATGACTATAAAATATAAAACTATGCTAATAAAACTTAAAAATTATTAAAAATTAGATAAAATTTGGGAAATACATTTATATACGCTAAAAGTTGGAAATGAATAACAAGCAGGGGTCCCTCCGACCAGGTTACACTATGAGGGTTATCTAGGGCGACACGGAACATAATTATTGCATTAAAACATGGTAGGCTTCAGGGAGATCTATTTTTCTGTTAATACTGTTGGTTTGAGTGGAGATGATGGATTCTAGATATAACCTAATCTGCTTATTATGTATATGTTGATAGAGAATCTTAGGGTGGTCCAGATTAAACTTATGGCCTGTGTGTAATATATGTTGATATATAAGGGATTTAGGATCTCTATTATTTATATTGCGTTTATGTTCTGTCATCCTGATGTACGCGGTTCTCCCAGTCTCGCCCACATAGGAGGCTGGGCAATCATGGCAAGAAACCGCGTACACCGCGCCAGTGGTATGGATGGGGTTGTTAGGTTTATCTGCTTTGGTGATGGGATTCCTGAGCAGGGTTGCAATACTGGGAGGACTATTGTAAAATACCCGAATGCCGTAAGGGCGAAGAATTCTGGAGATGGCAATGGAGTCCGGGGAAAAAGGCAGGAGACAAGTGGCTCTATATACCGTGGTTGACTTTGGAGCAACGGGATCAAACGAATGTTTATCTATGAAATATCTGGGATATCCTGCAGAGGTCAAAAGGGAAATGATTCTGGATTTTTCTATGGTTTTGAATATGGGTAAAGAGCAATGTGTGTATATTCTTTTAGTTAGGGTCCTAACTGTATTGATTTTATAGGCTATGGGACTATTGGAGGAGAAATGGGTATACAGAGGTGGAATGGTCTTTTTGTGGAATACTGTTGTGTGTAACTTGTGCGGGGTGCGGATAATCAGGATATCTAGAAAGGGTAAAACTAGGTCTATTTCAGATTCGTGTGTGAATTTAATATCTGGATGGAAAGTGTGTAGAGTATCAAGTATGTGTCGGAGCTTATTGGTTTTGGCTATGCAAAATTAGTCATCTACATATCTCCTCCAATAATGAATGTCAGAAGGCAAGGTTTGGTTGATCCACCGGTCCAGGGATCCCATCACCACTTCAGATACTATGGATGAAAGTGGGCTGCCCATTGGGGTTCCTCTAATCTGTTTGTAGTATTGGTGGTTGAAAGTGAAAGCGCTGATGGAGAGACACAAGGTGGTCAGCTGTGTTATCTGGGCTATTACTTGCTTGTCAATATTGGCTGTTCTAAGAAAGGACTGAAGTTTGTCTGTAATGAGAGTGTGTGGAAGTGAGAGGTACAGGGAGGTGACATCGAATGAGAACATGATATGTTGTGCCGGAGGTTGTATTTGAGCTATTTCTTGTATGAAACTGGGTGGGTGAGTTATATTGTATTTGTTGGGGTTGTTTTTCATGATGGGGGACAATAGATTAGATAGAAATTTAGCTAATAAATATGCCGGGGAGAGATGGTAAGCGATGATGGGTCGGAGTGGGACCCCTGGCTTGTGTATTTTCGGAGTGCCATACATATACGCATCGTGTCCCAAGGAACTAGTGAATTGAGCGTATTGTTCATTGGTGATGAGATTCAACTTCTTCATGTTCCTGAGCGATGTCTTGAATGATTTAACCATGACCTCTTTTTCCTGTAGTGAAAAATTTGTGAACGTGGAGCTGTCTTTAAGTATATTCATCATCTTTTCTTCATAATCCGATCGATTTAACAAAACCGTTTGGTTTCCCTTATCTGCCTTGGTAATGACCAGAAAACTAGCCTTCTGCAGTTTACTAATAATGGGGCGATGGATATGTGCAGATGCCAGCCGATGAGAGGGTCTGTGTAAGACCTGAGCAACGGAATGTCTTATCTTGAGGGATTCCTGGTGGTTCAGAGCACTCATTACACTTTCTACTCCGGCAATCATTCTGGGTATGTCGGGTTTGGCAGGAGGAATGTACTGCAATCCCATTGACAACATCCTCTCCTCCTGTTCAGTTAGGGAAACGGAGGTCAAGTTGAGTATTCCTGTATGGGTGTTATCTCTAAAGAGTGCGCATTCCGGGAAGCGATACTTTTTTACCCAAAAGGATATTTTTGTTTGCTGCCTGTGCTGCTTTATAATAAATATTAGAAGAAGGTTGTGATCTAACTAACTCAAAATATACTACATATATATATACATCTATTTAAAAAAATAATAATAAACAGCTTATGTGCTTGTGGTCAGCATATGCCTTTTTTTATTTAAATAGATAGTGTGATCAATAATTTACAGGGAAGCTAAATATTTGAAGAAATACAAAAGTATGATAAAGTTTTATTGAAAATTTCTCAAATAATGACCGTCACTATCTATACACTTGTTCCATCTTTTTTTCCAGATATCAAAACACCTCTGAAAATTCTCATCTTTCAGGATTTTCAAAATATTCTTCGTATTCTCTTTTATTTCAGGTATTGAGTCAAATCGACGTCCTTTTAAGAATTTTTAAAATTTAAGGTAAAGTAAAATTGTTGGGAACAAGTTCAGGAGAATAGGGTGGCTGGGGTAGTAAAGTAATTCCGTGTTTAGCCAAATAGAGTTGTACAGTGACGGCCGTATGAGGCCGTGCGTTGTCATGATGCAAGAGCCAATTTTTATTATGTTATTTTTCGGGTCGTTTCTGATGCACCGCCTCCCTTAAACGTTGCAATACATCAGGATAGTAATTTTGATTAATGGTCTGACCTTCGGGCACGAATTCATAGTGTACCAATCTCTTTACATCAAAGAAAGTGTTAAAAAGACACTTAATCTTCGATTTGATCATCCTTGCTCTTTTAAATCTTGGTTCTCCAGGCTCTAGCCACTAGCTTGATTGCCTCTTAGTCTCGGGATCATATCCGTACACCCATGTTTCATCTCCAAGGATAACATTTTTGAGCCAATGGGGATCAGAATTAAACGTTTCGAATATGTTTTTCCACGTTTCTTTGCGATCCTTTTTCTGCTCATTCGTTAAGATATGTGGGAAAAATGTATCCGGGGATCGTTCAGGATGCAGATCATTCTTTATGATGATTTGGCATATTCCAAAAGAGATATCCAAGTCTTCTGATAGCTCTCTGATAGTTATTCTTGGGTTTTCTTTGATCCATGATTTGATTTTGAGTGCATTTTCGGGGTTTCTTATCGATTAAGGTTTGCCGGTGTTTAGATCATCCTTGACGCTTATTCGACCAGCTTTAAATCGTGTAAACCATTCGAATGTCTTCGATTGTGAGAGGGCATATTTTTTAAAAGTTGCTTCAACATTTAAAATGATTCGGAAGCTGTTTTCCCTAATTTAAAGCAAAACTCTATGCAGACTCGCTGTTTTTCAATACAGTCCATACTGAAGTTAATAAATGTTCTGATATACTCGAGCTTATAAATTCGAAAAAACGTGAGCGCGTGCGTCTGTGTGATCAACTATTTTTCTGCGTGTTGATAAATGTTTTATCTATAAGGTCCTTATAGAATTATTTCATTATTTTGAATATTTTACGTGATCCAGTCTCATTCCTGGAAATTATTGACCACGTGTTGTATATATATATATATATATATATATACTAGCGGATGTGTACCCGGCTTCGCCCGGGTTTTATCCGAGTGAAAGTTTGCCTAACTAATATTATATATTATGAAGTATAATAAACAATGTTAAAGATTAGTTTTGATTATTAATCAAGATTGTGTGTGAATATGTGAGAAAGAGGTAATATCGTTGTTGTTTTCTTGGCCGACTGTTTTACATATGGTGTTATCTTAAAATTGCTTGTTTTGAATTATGTATAAATAAAATTAACTCTGTTGATTTTTTTTTTGTATTTAATCGATAACAGCGAAGTTACGCATGTTAAAGTTAGGAAAAATATTTTGATGTTAAGAAAAAACCTGCTCCATCTCGTTTTACATGAATGTTGAAAATTTGGTCGAAATTGATGCATTGTAACGAAAGTTTTTAGTGAACAACACTTATGAAATTTCCATTTTATTAATATAGATTTACTCATCAATGTTGGCTTTTTATCTTACATTCATTCTTCATTGTTGGCTTTTTATATCATATTTACTCTTCATTGTTGGCTTTTTATCTTACATTCATTCTTCATTGTTGGCTTTTTATATTATATTTACTCTTCATTGTTGGCTTTTTATCTTACATTTATTCTTCATTGTTGGCTTTTTATCTTACATTTATTCTTCATTGTTGGCTTTTTATATTATATTTACTCTTCATTGTTGGCTTTTTATCTTACATTTATTCTTCATTGTTGGCTTTTTATATTACATTTACTCTTTATTGTTGGTTTTTTATCTTACATTCATTCTTCATTGTTGGCTTTTTATATCATATGTAAAAAAGTTAACTCTGTTGAAATTTAATTTTGTATTTATATATAAATAAAATTAACTCTGTTGATTTTTTTTTGTATTTAATCGATAACAGCGAAGTTACGCATGTTAATGTTAGGAAATATATTTTGATGTTAAGCAAAACCTGCTCCATCTCGTTTTAAATAAATGTTGAAAATTTGGTTGAAATTGATGCATTGTAACGAAAGTTTTTAGTGAACAACACTTATGAAATTTGCATTTTATTAATATAGATCCTTATTCTTTCCTTCCTTCCTTATATCTATAAAAATGAAATGCGAAATCGATGTTTGTTATCGCATCACGCAAAATCTACTGACTCAATCATTATGGAATTTCGCATGTAGGTAGCTGAAGATTTCGTTTAACATATAGGCTATTCAAAAAACTAAAAAAGTTAATATGCTTTTTTTTTAAATAAAAAACCAAAAAGCGTTAGTTCCAGTCTTTTACCGCTAGGGAGCAGCACTGGTCGCGACGATAAATTAATTTGATTTTTTTAAAGCATCGGTGGTTCAGTGGTAGAATGCTCGCCTGCCACGCGGGCGGCCAGGGTTCGATTCCCGGCCGATGCATTTTTTTTAACAATTTTTAAAACTCATTTATATTATATCTTCTATATAAATGGAAATTTCATAAGTGGTGTTCGCTAAAAACTTTCGTTACAATGCATCAATTTCGACCAAATTTTCAACATTTATGTAAAACGAGATGGAGCAGGTTTTGCTTAACATCAAAATATTTTTCCTAACTTTAAAATACATAACTTTGCTGTTATCGATAAAATACAAAAAAAATCAACAGAGGTAATTTTATTTAGATATAAATACAAAAAAAAAATTCAGCAATTCATTCAACTCAATCTAAAAAAATATTCAAAACAAGCAATTTTAAGATAACACCATATGTAAAACAGTCGGCCAAGAAAACAACAACGATATTACATCTTTCTCACATATTCACACACAATCTTGATTAATAATTAAAACTAATCTTTAGCATTGTTTATTTTACTTCATAATATATAATATTCGTTAGGCAAACTTTCACCTGGATAAAACCCGGGCGAAGCCGGGTACACATCCGCTTGTATATATATATATTATATAATCTAAAATACAAATATTTTATTTTTTCAAAAACATATATTTTATTTTTTCATTCATTGACTGTTCTGCAATTTTGACCATATATTCAAAAAAATATCACTTTTAATTATTATTGTTGTAAATATGTATATTAACCCTACCTATCTTTTATCCACGCGATTATAGAATTCATTATATAAATTCTATATTCCTGTGATATAAATAATTTATGTATATTTTTACTTCAAGAGATTCAAAATAAAAATCTGCTTGAAAGGTAAATAATTATTTTTATTTTTCCACGACTGCACCTCTTTTCAACAATCAAACACACAAAAAATTTCTAATCTATAACATATATATATAGTGTAAAAACTATATAAATACATCTCCTTTTGATATTACTTACAAAACTTTTGAACAAAAAATTTCTCCTAGGTCTTTTGATTTACCAATTCTAGATGTATCTCAAGATGTGCTCGAATCAGAAATGAAAAATCTTTTATCTTCTCTATTTCCGAATGACTGTCAATCTTCTGACACAAACTATCATAAATTAATCAGAGACAAGAGTTATACTTTTTCTAATGATAAAATCATTTATTTTGATAATATTCAAATCTGTTCAATAATTAAAAAACTTAAAAATGGCAAGGCTCCAGGAATAGATCATATAAGCAATCAGATGATTAAAACGGCAGTTCATCATATATCTCCTGTGTTAACAAAATTGTTCAATGCTTGTATTGGACTTAATTATTATCCGGAGGCCTGGAGAAAGTCAGCAGTAATGATTATAAAAAAAACTAATAAAGAAAATTATAAAGATCCGAAAGCCTACCGCCCTATAAGCTTGTCTTCTAATTTAGGTAAAATTTTTGAAAGTCTAATTCATATTGAACTCTTAAATCATATTAATAGTAATAATGTTGTGCATCCTGCTCAACATGGATTTACACAAGAAAAATCAACAATCTCTGCTTTACAAGAAATAACTAAATTAAGTCTTCTGAGAAGAGAAACAGAAAATACGGCAATAGTAACAGTGGACATCAGCGGAGCTTTCGACAACGCATGGCATCCGGCAATTCTCCAACAATTGGACAAGGCAAATTTTCCAGCGGTACTTATAAAAATAATTAATTCTTACTTTGAAGACCGGAGTGTAGAGTTTAAATATACTAATGTAAAGTGTATAAAAAAAGATAAATAAGGGATGTGTCCCCAGGGTGGTATTATTTCTCCTATTCTTTTGAATATATTACTTAATGATTTCAACTTATCTTTTAACGAAAGTTTTGCTAGAGTAATTGCTTTCGCGGACGATGTGACATTTGTGGTATGGAGCTCAAACATCTATGATCTTCAGTATAATATTACCAAATGTTTAATAAAAATCAAAGCCTGGTGTGAAAAGGTAAAACTTTCACTAAGTCTAAACAAAACAGGTATACTCTATCTACATAACTATGAAAAATTGCCCATTAATTTTGATGGAAAAATAATTCAACCATCAGAAACTGTTAAAATTTTGGGAGTTATTTTTAAAAATCATAGACAAAGGAATAAGATTAATTTTGGAACACATGTTGACAATATAATTATGAAAGCTACGAAACTTAAGAATATATTATTCTCATTATGTGCACGTACTTGGGGCATTGATACTCGACGTAGATTGATCTTAAATAAAGCTATGATGCGCCCTACAATAAGCTATGCATCAAATATTTGGTTTCCTTTTATCACTACAGCAAAAAGATCCAAGTTGAATTCTATACAATATCAAATTCTTATTAGATGCATTCATGCTTATAGGACTTCATCTTCTTACATCACACATATACTAGCGAAAACCCCTTTACTGTCCGATTATCTTGAATTATTACAAACAAAGTATGATATGACAAATTCTCTCACAGATCGAACACTCAAAAAACCCCTTCAAAAAGAATTAAACAAACTATATCTGGATCTAAAATTTAAGTTTTATCTTTCTCAATCTAATGAACTGTTCAAGAAATTCTTTCCAATTGCTGTCCCAAATTTCATTTCTTCTGATAAATTCACTACTTTATTCTTAACTGGCAAAGGACCCTTCTTAAGTTTCCTGTTCAAACTGAATGCTATCAATGATCCAACGTGTGAATGCCGCTTAGATGTTGAATCACCAGAGCATCTTCTTTTATCTTGCCCTCTGACTAATCAAATTGTATGAAGATACTTTGAAACATTACCAAATTTTCTTTGTGTATATACTCTATCTTATGAGAACTTTGTTAAGTTTAGAACTATTTGTACAATAATTTACAAAACAATACTAATCCATCGTGTAAATAATTAATCATATCTATGTAATAATACTAGCACAGCACAATAGTCCTTTGGACTTCGTGCTTTTGTAACAATAAATAAAAAAATAAATAAATAAAAATAAATAAATAAATATAATAAAAATATAATAGTGATTCTATATTTATAATTTAAAGAGTAAACTGATAAGATTGATAATTTATATCAAGTAGATTTGATTAGATTAGCAAGCTAAATCTAAATTAATTATAAAAATAAATAGTTGTTTAGTTTTATAGTTTAGTTTTGTATTAAAATTATCTTTATTACTTTGATTATTTAAATTCAAATTATAAAATTTGTAAATTGTTATTATTTAATAGAGAGAGAGAAAAAAAATTATTTACTTCTTACACATCATCCATATATATTTATAATTAATAACAATAAAATTTAACAACTTAACGTCTTTTGCAATCGGCTTTTACACGTAATTTAGACATACTCTAATTTGTATATAGAATAATAGAAGTGAGAATATATTTAATAGTATAAATTTTAGTAGTTATATATATATATATATATTAAAAATGGCATATCCTGACCAGGAGCACATGTGCTTTTCAGAAGGCAGAGCGCCATCTGGTGGAACAGAAATCAACTATTCATTGATTTAGCCTGTTCCTTGTGTCCTTTTTAATATATATATATATATATATATATATAGAGAGAGAGAGAGAGAGAGAGAGAGAGAAAAGAGAGAAAGACAGAACCATGCACTTTTATTCAAACTAATAATAAGAAAAAAAAAAGTTTTGTAAAGAAGGTAGATAAGATTGTTAGTATATATATATATATTTTTTTATAATTTTATATTTTATCCTTTTTTTTTTATGATTTTTAAATTTTTTTATTTTAAAATATGAATATATCTAGTTGTATTTAGTAATATATCTATAATATGAATTAACTTTTGTTATAAGTTTGGTTATTATGTTTTGAAACCCTAATGGTAGACCAGACATACACAAAAAAAATTAAATTGAAATAATTAGTGGAAAAAGAGATCTGCTGGACCGGAGATTTTCAAATAGAAATCCAGCGACATTTCACTCCTGCGCTATTATGCCATAGATCTCTTTTCAACCGGATTCTATGTGTTAATATTAAGTTGTTTTAGTGAAACATTTATATATAAAGATTTAACAACTACAAGTGTTAAGAAATTCTAACTGTAACCTACCTCTTCTGTGACGCCTTCCTCTGTAAACAGCTATTTCTGGTTAACATCTGTTGCGGGGGGGACACATGTTCGTCCCTTCCATCTTTATTAAAGATTAATTATATATACAACAAAATACTTATACCAATAGCATCTGTTTATTTAATAAAGATGGCATTTCCTTTCAGTTACATCTGTAGTGCCGAATTACTCAGCTAGTTCTCTAATTTTCTATGAAAATAATTATTTATGTGTATGACTTTATCGTGTGATTTCTTGGTGTTATTTCAAACAACTTTAATAAGTTGCGTCATATTATAATTATAGGCGTAAACCTTTAAATATAAATTTATTTATTGATCTTTCTATAATGGAAAATGTAGAGCACAGCATTGTCCTTTGTGTCCAGGGTGGGAGATTCCAAGCCTTATACCATCGGCAAACCCTGTAGTGCTTGTCCATCTGGATGGAAGTGTGACTCTACTGGGACACTATGTACCAAGTAGACTCCGCTCTATAATAAATACTGGTGTTGTAAGGACAAGTCAATATATCACAACAAGAATTTAACACACATTTAGTTATCTATCCATTTAGACTCTATTCTGACTGTATAATTCTTCTCAATGTATAATTTTCTTACAACATAAACCTTAGATTATTAAAACATTGGATCAGTAAACATGAAGGCAACCATTTCGTTCAATTACATTACTTTATTTTTTCTATAACATTTTTGTAAACAAAAAAAAGGTGAAGATTATAAATTCAATGAATAATTACACAATCATAGAAAAATTATATTAAACCTTTATATAAACATAAATATTCTAACTAAATTAAACACTGACATTCATCACATAATTTGGAGAGTTTATTGAAATACGATTTTGCCTCTTTATCACCATTATTCAATACCTTCAAGAATAACAATTAATGAAAGGTATCCCTAGAACCTTGTACCAGCAAAAAGTTTGACTTTTTTCACAGGTGTATAGATTCTGATTTTTAAAATACCTACCTAACAAGACTATCGAAGTTTAAATTGACATATACTAGGCATAAAGGTTACAACAATGGTATGGCAAAAATAGTTAAATTCTTGTAAGCATAAATAAACCTGGTTGATCTGGTCATCCTTTCAACATAAGTATCAATTTTGTACAAATAAATTTACTGGCGATGTGTTTCTTTTAAATAATATAAGCAAATATTATCTCTATAGACCTACTGCAATGATATAAGTTATTGAATGAGATCCCTCTCATTCAACTGTGGAGTTGTAACGACTGCAAAAACTTACGACTTTATGAACGTCACATCAATGTTGCTCAATGGAGAATTACATACGATTATTAAAATTTAAATTGGTTCAATATTAATACGTTTCATTCAGATATCAACTACCTAAAAATTAACGACGGAATAAATTCAAGATAAATGCATAATTTGTTGATCTTCTATACGTAGAATATATGCAACAAAATAGCTATCAAGTAACGTTTTAGAGCTCTCTACCAGATGTTCTGTGCAGGCCACGTAATTTGAAGAATAAATAGGCCGCTTCAATAATTATATTATTGAAGATAATCGAGAAAGAAATTTAAAAAATAATTTCGTCTCAAATTGCATTTTTAATTAGCTCAATGATAACTCCACGTTTAACTCCGCCCTCTCCTCTTCCCTCCAAGGCCAAAGGAAAACATTTGCAAATATCGTCCCTAGATAATTAGAAAGAAATTTAAAAACGAAAGAGCAACTGCAAAACGAACCTATTGCTGAGATCATTATAGCATTGGCCGCGCTGGTAAATGATTCCGTATATGTATTTATGCTCTACAAATTAATTACATTGATTAAACAGCTGTTTTATCTAACTTTGTTGAAGACAGCAGATATTAATCTGGAAATAACTCACCTTGTTAATAGCTTCTTGAAATTCTATGAAAGATTCTAGGGCTTTCGACAGTAAATCAGAATCTATTAAGCAAAGGTACGACTAAGGACTGACCAAGTATTAAGCCTAACCCTTATCAGATAATAAAGAACATTATTTAACTTTAAATGGTGTTAAGCACAAATAATAAGCTATGAATGAAGTTTCAAGGATTTTAAGCGCCACAAATTTTAGAAGGTGGGCCTATTTGAAGGTAATAATGTATATCTGAACCGCCAAGAGGCTGTGGCAATTGCACAAACTAGCCAACTAAAACATAAACTCTTAAACTAAAAACAGACTCAAAATATCACTCTAAAGTGTCTCGTTGATTGAGCTCAACATTGTAGCTCCATCAAAATACATTTTTAAGTTAATATTTCTCAAAATTTAAGAGCGTTATAACTTTTGTTTACAGAACTAATCATATTGTTGCGTTGGTGGTTGACAAAAAATAACTTCCGTGGGTACAAAGTGAATTTAATTCTAAAAGATTCTATTCTGGATTGCGGCTTTTTTTTCTACATAACAATATGAAAATATTGCTTCAATTTAATCCAAGTGCAATGTTATTAATAGGGACTTTTACACGTCTTAGAATAATATATGTATTCTTTTCACATAAAACGCTCTTTTCTTTTGAAGAGCGTGAATAGGAAAGATAATCAAACATCATAGCATATAAAACAGATTCCTATATATGCTTCCAGAAAAGCGATTATTGACACACCAAATAAACTTCTAAATTCTGTTATTTTACAACGAGGACTAAAAAAGAATCCTAAAGTTGATATAAATAATTTTTTAATGGAAATCTCTGATACTATTTAAATATTACCAAAAGAATAATATTCTATTCTCCTTATCTTTTAGCACACACAATATACAACTCTTTTAAGACCAAGGGTTGTATAAAGATTCACCTCGGAAACAAAAGCATAGATGGAGCACTTATACTCCAGGTAGCGCAGGGTCCAACAGCCTCCAGGTCCGACGCATTTTCAGTGGCCACAGAATCCATCGTGTATAGGCTAGCGTATCACTGAAAAGACGAGTGTGGAATCAGCCGCGTTTAGTCTTCGCTTTCTTCATCCAAATGGACCACGACATTCGGCGATTCTATTAATCTCCTCCGAACGGTGACTGCGGTCCAAAATAAAAATCCAAACGATGCGTTTCTTCATTTAGATAAACTGGTCGAGCTCTCAAGTCAAAGACAATTGACAATATGAACAATGTATTGACTTCTGATCATTGGTATTACAGAGATTAAAATTTCTAAATAAAAATATAAAAAAATAATATATATAACTATATATTTTCCTATATATACTCTATAACAAAAAAATCGACGCACCAAGAAGCAGTTGTCCGATTTATATGAAAGTACGTATACAAAGAGGTTTCGGCCAAACGTGCAAATGATTGGAATTTGGTGGCCGAATTATGCAAAGCAAAAGCTCCAGCGCATTTGAACTGCGCATTTAGCACGAGCATTCTAGACTCAATATTCGGCGCGGCACGAGCTGATTTTCAGAATTTCCGTTTAATATTTTAGAAGTACGCCTATTTCTACTGTATCAATGCCTCGCCGAAAGATTCGTGCTCAATACGAACATATGTCAGAGTTTGAAACTGGTCGTGCCATTGGATTGAAAGAGGCTGGTTGGTCTAATCGACTAATCGCGCGACATCTGTGTCGAAGGGATGCGGCTATTAGGCGATGTTGACAAAAGTGGGTCAACAATGGAAGAATGCAACGTCAGGACGGCAGCGGTCGACCAAGGGTAACAACAGAACGGGAGGAGAGAGCAATTATTAGAATGGCTGTCGCAGCACCGGAATCCACGTTATCTACCATCCAACGTGTGACCGGCACACAAGTGTCCAAAATGACCATCAACAGGCGACTGCGAGAGCGGAATCTAAGAGCTCGCCGGCCGTTACGATGCCTATCCCTCACACACGTGCACCGACAAGTCCGACTACAGTGATGTCGGGAGCGATCAACTTGGAACTGCGCTGACTGGGGACATGTAGTCATTAGTGACGAGTCCCGTTTCTTACTGTGTCCTGACGACCGTCGCAAACGTGTCTGGAGACGTCCTGGGCAGCGTGTGGATCCTGGCCTTACTGTCGAACACCACACAGGTCTACAACAGGGCTTTATGGTCTGGGGTACCATTTAATTTGATAGCAGGAACCCATTGGTAGTAGTCATTCCTGGCACCCTGACAGCACAACGATACGTAGTTGACATTCTACGGCCTGTTTTGTTGCCGTTCCTCTCACATCACCCCGGGCTTACTTTTCAACAAGATAATGCCCGGCCACACACGGCACGTGTAACTATGGATTGTCTTCCATCTTGCCGAACTCTTCCGTGGCCAGCAAGGTTGCCTGATCTCTCGCCCATAGAGCACATCTGCGACGTGATGGGAAGGCGATTGCAACCATTCCGGAATGTTGACTATTTAGCCCCACAGTTGGAGACAATTTGGCAAGAAATCCCGCAGCACACCATCCGCAATCTTTATCAGTCCATGACACACTAGGTGGCAGCCTGCATCCAGGCCAGTGGGGGTCCAACGACATAATGACATTCTCAATTTGTGACGATCAAATTCTGAAATAAAACAATTAATTGTTCTGAAATTTTAATCGTTTTTCCCCCTATACATGCTCTTTACATACACCAATTTTTGTCCTAATCTGACAACTCCTTCTTGGTGCGTCGATTTTTTTTTGTTATACAGTGTATATCCATCGTTTATGTGTGTTACAATATTTTATTTTTTTAATGTTTTATTTTTCGTTTATGTAAAAATATCAGTGGGAGAGACTCCCCTACCTTGAGAGAGTCCTCCTTCAGACAAGGAGGGGTCTTCTTGAACCTTCCACAGTTACACGCCAAGGAAGTACTTGCAAATGCGGTTCTTGGCGGACGCCAGGAGGATCAAGCATTATCATCCAGGCCACGCCCGGAATTCCAATCCTGCAGATCAGGGGGCTGCTGAATGATGGTGAAGGCTATCAGATGTGAGGCCTGACACTGCGGCAGGTCCAGTACCAGTGGGCCACCGACAGGTCGCTTGGAACTGCAGGCGACTGTTGAACCGAGTGGGCTGGATGGGCAAGGCGTGCATAGCTAAAGAGGCAGAATGAGAAAAAATGAATAAGCAGCATAGTATAAAAAACATATATATAAATATCTGAATAATAATTACATTATAATATAATGCGGCTTGTGATTGTAAAACGACATTTGAAAACTATCCCGCATGTGTTTCTTTTCAACGAAAAATCAAAATTTATTTCAAGGAGAAATAACGATTATTTCTAACCTTTTGGATGAGGTAAGAAAGGGTGAATTGTGAAGAGTAATGATAAACGGAAAAATAAAATTGTCCAGGGATAGGAGTCGAACCCACAGTGTTTCGCTTACGGGCAGATGCCATGTCCACTAGGCTACCCTGGACATATTTTTCCGATCGTAAATAATACATATTTTCTATATTATACATTTTCTATATTATACAAAGGTTTTATTACCATAAAAAAAAAATATATATATATACTAAAACCAAAAAAGGGGTATCCTGGACGCTCGCTCAAATCTAAACGTTGATTTAGGTTTTTTTCCTGATAAAATATTGTGCAGATGGTAAATCTCTTGTTAGAAGGACTAGTAGGACAGTAATTTTGAAATATGGTCTGAGAGGGAATTAGAATAAAGCTGCGGAATGGAATCCGTGATTAAATAGAATATATAATTATAAATGCATATATTAGATCAAAATAACATTTATTTCACCAATAGTTGGCTGAACGCCAACCTTTATCAAAGTATTAAAACAAATTAATGTGTGTCAACAACAAACTCAGCGCCACATAACGTCAACAGAAATAAGTTTTAAAAATATTTTGCTTATATTCAACGGAAAAAAAAAGAGAATATTCTGTTAAGTATAGAGTGAAAGTATAGGTTAAAGTTCATTCACAACATTTTATATAAACTAATTTTTGTATAAATAAAAAAATGATTATTAGTCATATTATTGAATAATTTTGAAGTTCATTTGGAATATTAAAATTAGTTTAATATAGCAAGATATATTTAAAAAATATATATATTTAAATGCTATAAAAATAATGTTGTTTTAAGAGGCAGTAAGCAATAATAATAAAATAATGTTTCAAGTGGCTTTTTGATCTATGCATTGAATATCAAAGATGCACAAACATATAAAAATACAGATTGAGTTGGTTTGGGTCTTTCAGTTGTATATATGGAGTTCAATCGCGCAATATTGGCAATCTATTTATTTGAGTCATCAAGCGCGGATAATGACATGTCGAGTAAAGGCCTGTAGCAGATGGGCATTGACTGTAAAATAACGGTGAGAGCAGGTCGTCTCCAGGTTGATTGATAGATCGCTGCAGATCGATTGTAAGGACACCAAGGTAATTTTACGGCGCGATAGGGAGATAGGAAATTACTTTCTCTGATAGGAGATTTCATTTTGTTGAGGAGGTATTGAACTGGTTGTATGTCTTTTGTTGTAAAATACATAAGAGCTTTGTTTCTAGAATTGTATAAGTAACTAGGAGTAATGTTTTATATTACTTAATCGGGCTTTAGAAGTTAGGTGGTTTGGTAAAAAGACTTGTTGAAAAATTACATGTATTAAGATATAGAAGTGGTAAGATGTTAAAGAAGCTATGCTTCTAAACTTGTAGATAAATACTTGTATGAAGAGAATATTTGTTTTTGTCAAGTGAGTTATCTCTGGAAAGACGTAGTATGGTTCTTAATTTGTTTCTGCACTGAACATTTACTCCATTAGATAATGAGATTAATCAATTAGTAATCATATCGGACATAAGTATTCTCTTTCTGTTTCTTTAACTCTATCCATAAAATCATTAAGCAATCAGTTTATCCATATACTTATAGTACATCCTCAGTCAATATTTTGGAATTATAATGATAGACTAATGGAAAGGTTTTGATAAATTCAATATAGTTTCATGTTTACCTACGAAGGCTCGAAGCGAGTGCGGAAATAATCACAGGCCATGGCGACAATGATTATTCTCTTTAGATTCACCAAAGGGTGGAAAACATTCTTCACAGACTAGATGATTTCATTAGAGTATTTTTAGATATCTCTACACGTTCCCATGTATATTATTCAAGAGGTTTACAGTGTCAAGAGTTAGGTGGTTAGGGTTCAACACTTCAAAGGCTAGGAAGGTAGAATATCTGCCATACCTTAGTGTCATTTGCCATGTAGATTTGAACGCAGTCCTGTAAGGAGACCCAATATCTTCCACATGCTATCGTATCCGTCAAATATTGACAATAGGCTCCAGATATAGGTTTTACTGTTTATTTTATTGCCTGATTAAAGAGGTGAGTAGACAATACATTCCTTCACGTAAGAATTTGACGTCGTGTGTATCATGTCGGGTACGTCTAACGGTTATTTTTAGAACGAACGATCATTTCTGGGAATCTTATTTGTGTTTGGTAAATTCCAATTTTCATCAGATAAGAATCTCAGCGTACCAGAAGATTCATATTTTATCTTATTGGATAGGGTAGAAGGCTTTCTTTTCTTGTCTTTCCTCATAGCCAGAGTGAGAAACTGGATTTTCTGTAGGGCAAATGACTTGTGACAAAGATACTTATGAACAGTTCTGACAATTATCAGAAGTCCAACGCTTCTATCCTTGGATATGGATTTATACTAGCTTTTGAGTCCCCATCAATCTTCTCTTCAGCAATTTTGTTCAATTCTCAATCTTCTAGCATGTTTGGTCGAGCAGATATTTTTTCCATGCAGGTTTTTCCATATTTTCTCGCAGAACTGTTTCGTAACACAATAAAAGTCGGTTTTGGCAGATCAGGAAAGTTCAATATATCTTTTGAGCTTCTTCAAAGGCGCAAAGAAACGAGGTTGGCTGCTGGAGTGCCAAGGGAAGAAGAGGAAGGGCCCAGATGGTGTGGGGCCAAGGGAGAAAGGGCCCAGATGGTGTGCGGCCAAGGAAGAAGGAGGAAGGGTCTAGATGGTGTGGGGCCAAGAGAGAAAGATAATATAAAACAGTAATATATTCAACATAAGTTGATCTGAAAGTTATTTTACACTCATTTTAAAATAAGCCTAATTTTTCTATTTTTAAATATATATATTTTTTTATATTTTCAAAACATATTAAACTAAATTTTTTTGAAAGTCTTATGTTACTTCAATGACCCCTAGCACAAATGGAGGCTCTTAAAATAACGCTATTTACTATCCTTTGTAATGTTTCAAATACTAAAGTTCGAATATCACTGTAAATGTTCCATTTTAATCTTGCGATACTTTGTGGGTTATTGCTGTATATCTGGTAAACCTGGTAGTGTGGCATGTCACTGAATCTACAAAGTTACAGATATGGTCAATAGATGATTCATAGTAGTCGCATCTATTTTGTAAGGGGAGTGGTGCTTTTATATAGAATGTAATTCCTACCAGTAAAATATTTCTATGAATAAAAAAGCCAGTAAAATGAAATAGTTAAATCAGTGTGGGTAGAAAGATTTGTCTAAGAGGTGTTATAATCTATCAGCCAAATCCTCTCTTCCTATTTATTTTTCAGTGTGTATTTTTTCAATATAATATATAGGAAGGTAGAATTGGAGAATCTCAAATGCTCGCATTTATGTTCCATATTTATTTTATCCAGGAACAAAATATCAAAATTATAATTTCTATAATATGGAATCTTATTTTACTGCCTTCAAAATACTCATTTTATTCTTTTGTTTTGACACGAATTTGAACTTTCATTGTGATAATTTATAGAATTCCATAATTATTTTCAAAATGATATAAAAATCAAAAATTTTAAATTTCTTATACTCTATATTTGAAGGTTTAATAATAGTGAGATTGTGCTTAATTTAAAATTTAGAAAATTCATGTTGATTCCATTATTTTTTAGAAACGCGATTGGAATTTTAAATTTTAGGAATCCCAAATTTTTCACTTTTTCATATCGACTATCTAAATTTAAAATTTCCCGGAACTCAAGTTGCCTAAGATAACCGAGTCAATGGGTTCCGAATAAACATAATTTAGATGTATTTTGTCACTAATAAAAACATATTATCTATTCAATGTCAAATGTGAAACTATTAGGCAGAAGGAATTGTAATATACAGCGACTCCAGATCCGCACTAGATGCAATTCAAAAGGGTAATATAAAAATAACGCAGAAAATACACTCATTACTTACCCAACTGGAACCCTGGAGAAGAACTGAATTCTACAATGGATTCCTGACCATTTTGGGATCGAGGGTGATGAGATGGAAGATGAATTAGCAAAGTAAGCCAGACAGTTGAGCCAAAGGAAAGAACAAATGTCAGTATTTGACGCTGATGCTCTGGTGAAATACAAGATAATTAAACAAAAAATAAGAAAATATCAAATATGAGAAATTAACTCCTAGAGAAAAATTACAAAAAAATATAACAAGACTCAGAACGAAACACTATAAAGGAATGACAATACATCCAGATGCCAAAACAACATATAGGACCTGCAACAACTTTCTGGTGTAGAACTAACACCTACTCACATATTCTCATGTTCAGCAATGGCATCAGCCTTGCAGAAAATTGACATGGACCCAGAGCAGCAGCTTTACGGATCCAAAATATGGACAATGCAACTGCTGTGATAGAGATGCATGGGGACATCTGAGGCTCTTCATTGGACACAACAACAACAACAAAAAACTAGAAGGCACGGTTTTTAAATGTTTAAGATATAAAACAAACTTACTACTGTCCTTACTCTTGCGAGATAATATTGGGAGGGTTTGACTTATCAGTGGGGAACTCTCTTAGAAGTTTTACCAATATAATCCCCCAGACCGCGTTTTGAGAGATTTAACACTGTATTGGACGATTCTGCCCTTACTTGTGAAACTTATGTAAACGGAAAACGAGGAAGGGACTTCAACTAGTCTAAAGGTGACGCTTCCTGAAGAAATTGAGTACAAATAAATTAACACCTTCAGAGACATATACGACGAGATTACAAAATATAGGTCTACCGGGTATTCGAGGCATCTCGGATATTTCATAAGTCTTAAACGTATGAGGTATGCACACGATATTATAACAGAACATATATTGTTTAGTAACTGAAGAACAATTTATTGATTAATTTATTACCATTTTATTCTTAGTTGCTTCACCGCAATTTTATAATTCGATTTATCCAATGTTCATTTGGCCATGATAACCATGATGATATGAGTGAACTGTTTAACTGTAAGTGGATTATATGTCCACGTGTTGCCAGAGCCCTGTTTGGTAACTTGTACCTACTGTTGAGATGTTGGGCCATTACAAGAAACGTATGCCTTTAACGCAATTTTTAAAACTCTTTTCTCGAATATACTGAAGTTTAATAATACACATAAACATCTAGATTGTGACATACTAATGATAAAAGTTAATTTATTTTACATTATATAAATATGAATAATATTCAATATTTAGCAATTTTATATTAACAAAAAAGGTCAATCTCCAAGAAATTTTAAATAAAAATTGCAAAGATAGTTATAAATATCAGAAGGTGTGATATAGGTATGATGTAGAATTGAAAATATAGAGAGTAAAGGAAATAATTTCATTTAAAACTGTTTATTTCTCATATCTATCAACATTCAGCAACAAATGAGTTGAATCAATAATGGAGTCTTAGACTCCAAACGTGGTTATGACTATCTTCAATGACAGACAGGAGAGGCTACCCAGGAGGTACGAGACAATGGAAAGAAGAAGTGGCAAAGGGGGGGGGGGAGGATAAGAAGACTATCAGTAGGAGAAAAAGGTGGTGAAGCTTCAAGAGAAGGGAAAAGGGTCCAAGTAGTAGGGGCCAAGGGAGTAGGGGGGAAGGGCCCTTGTGGTTTGGGGTCGAGAGAGGAGAGAGAAAGGGCCCAGGTGATGAGGGCCAAGGGAGGAGGAGGATGGGCCCAGGTTGTGTGGGGAAATAGGTAGAAAGGATATGGCCCAGGTGTGGAGGGGGCCAAGAAAGGAGGTGGAAGGGCCCTAGTGGTTTGAGCCAAAGGAGAATGAGAAAAGGCCCAGGTGGTGAGGGCCAAGGGAGGAGGAGTAAGAGCTCTAGTGTATTGGGGCTGAGAAAGAATGAGAAAGGGCCCAGGTGGTGTGGGGCCAAGGGAGGAGGAGAGAGAGCCCTAATGTTTTAGGACCAAAGGAGAATGAGAAAAGCCCCAGGTGGTGAGGGGCCAAGGAAGGAGGAGAAAAAACACTAGTGGTTTGGAGTCAAAGGAGAATACGAAAGGGCCCAGGTGGTGGGGTCCAAGGGAGAAGTAGGAAGGGCCCTAGTGGTTTGGGGGCAAAGGAAAATGTGAAAAGGCCCAGGTGGTGTGAGGCCAAAGGAGGAGAAAGAGCCAAAGTGGTTTGGGGCTGAGGAAGAATGAGAAAGGGCCCAGGTGGTGGCGGCCAAGAGAGGAGGAGGAAGGGCCCTAGTGGTTTGGGGCCAAAAGAAATTGAAATAAGGCCCAGGTGGTGTGGGTCCATAGGGAGTAGGAGGAAGAGCCCTAGTGGTTTGGGGACGAAGAAGAATGAGAAAAGCCCAGGTGGTGGGGGCCAAGGAAGGAGGAGGAAGGGCCCTAGTGGTTTGGGGCCAAAGGAGAATGAGAAAATGCCCAGGGGGTGAGGGGAAAAGAGAGGAGGAGAAAGAACTCAGGTGGTGAGGGCCAAGAAAGGCGAAGGAAGGGCCCTAGTGGTTTGAGGCCAAAGGTGAATGAGAAAAGGCCCAGGTTGTTAAAACTAACAAAAAATGTAAAAAATAAATCTGTTTAAGAAATCAAAATTTTGAGGTAGCGATAGGCAGGTGGTGAACCCGAAGGAATGAACAAACGCTTTAACCATGAATATGATATTTATTCACATATGACGATTGACCTCGACTAGAGGGTACCTTTACCCCGTTGGGGAAACAGCTCTCCTCCTGCTACCTGTCACTCGGGAGACAGCTCTACCAGGTCTTCCCGCCACCAGCTACCACAGTCTCTCCTCTTATCTTCTGGCTTCCCTATACTTTATCTTCTTTATAGCTCAGACTTTATCCTCTCTAAAACTTGAGACTTTGTCTTCCTTGATACTGGAGACCCTGTCTTCCTTTATACTTCAGGCCTTATCTTCTAGGTTCCAATGAACCTCTCTTGCCTTTTAACTTGAGCTTCAGGCCTTATCTTCTAGGTTCCAATGAACCTCTCTTGCCTTTTAACTTGAGCTTCAGGCCTTATCTTCTGGGTTCCAATGAACCTCTCTTGCCTTTTAACTTGAGCTTCAGGCCTTATCTTCTGGGTTCCAATGAACCTCTCGTGCCTTTCTTCTTGAGCTTCAGGCCTTATCTTCTGGGTTCCAATGAACCTCTCGTGCCTTTCTTCTTGAGCTCGAGCTCCTTGATTCGCTCTTCTAATCTGCAGACTCTCCTTCTCTCCGCGCGCCTTTCCCTTTATATAGGATCCCAAGCACGTGACCAAACCACAAAAAAACTACAAAAATCAAATCTAAACAAATGAATCTTTCTAAAACGAAAAACATGCAAAAACATGCAAAAACTTATACAAAAAACTATGCAAAAAACCATACAAAAAACTATGCAAAAAACTATGCAAACTAGTTTCAACACAGGTGGTGTGGGCCAAGGGAGGAGGAGAAAGAGCCCTAGTGGTTTGGGGCCAAAGGAGGATGAGAAAAGGCTCAGGTGGTGGATCCAAGAAAGGAGGAGGAAGAGCCCTGGTGGTTTGAGGCCAAAGGTGAATGAGAAAAGGCCCAGGTGGTGGGGGCTAAGAGAGGTGGAGGAAGGGCCCTAGTGGTTTGGAGCCAAAGGAGAATAAGAAAAGGCCCATGTGGCGTGGGGCCAACGGAGGAGGAGTAAGAGCCCTAGTTGTTTGGGACTCAGGAAGAATGAGAAAGGGCCCAGGTGGTGGAGGCCAAGGGAGGTGGATGAAGGGCCCTAGTGGTTTGGGGTCAAAGGAAAATGAGAAAAGGCCCAAGTGGAGTGGGGCCAAGGGAGGAGGAGGAAGAGCCCTAGTGGTTTGGGGCCAAAGGAGAAAGAGAAAAGGCCCAGGTGGTGGGGGTCAATGGAGGAGGAGTAAGAGCCCTAGTGGTTTGGGACTGAGGAAGAATGAGAAAGGGCCCAGGTGGTGGAGGCCAAGGGAGGAGGATGAAGGGCCCTAGTGGTTTGTGGCCAAAGTAGAATGAGAAAAGGCCCAGGTGGTGTGAGGCCAAGGGAGGAGGAGGAAGAACCCTAGTGGTTTGGGGCCAAAGGAGTATGAAAAAAGGCCCAGGAGGTGTGGGGCAAAGGGTGAAGGAGGAAGAGCCCTGTTTGTTTGGGGTTGAGGAAGAATGAGAAAAGGCCCAGGTGGCGTGGGGCCAACGGAGGAGGAGGAAGAGCCCTCTTGGTTTGGGGCCAAATGAGAATGAGAAAGGAAGAAGAGTCCAGGTGGTGGGGGCCAAGAAAGGAGGAGGAAGGGCCGTAGTGGTTTGTGGCCAAAGAAGAAGGATAAAAGGCCGAGGTGGTGTGGGGCCAAGGGAGGAGGAGGAAGAACCCTAGTGGTTTGGGGCCAAAGGAAGATGAAAAAAGGCCCGGGAGGGGTGGGGCAAAGGGAGAAGGAAGAGATCAGGTGGTGGGGAGCAAGAAAGGAGAAAGAATAGCCCTGGTTGATTGGGGATGAGTAAGAATGAGAAAAGGCCCAGGTGGCGTGGCGCCAACCGTGGAGGAGGAATAGCCCTCTTGGTTTGGGGCCAAAGGAGAATGAGAAAAGGCCGAAGTGGTGGGGGGCCAAGAGGGGAGGAGGAAGAGCCCTAGTGGTTTGAGGCTGGAGAAGAATGAGAGAGGGCTCAGGTGGTGGGGGCCATGGGAGAGGGAGGAAGGGTCCTAGTGGTTTGGGGTTGAGGAAGAATGAGAAAAGACCGAGGTGGTGTAGGACCAAGGCAGGAAAGGGAGAGCCCCGAGTGGTTTGGGGCCAAAGGAGAAAGAGAAAAGGCCTAGGTGTTGGAGCCCAAGAAAGGAGGAGGAAAGGCTCCTGTGGTTTGGAGCCAAAGGAGAATGCGAAAAGGCCCAGGTGGTGTGGGGCTAAGGGAGGAGGAGGAAGGGCACTAGTGGTTTGGAGCCAAAGGACAATAAGAAAAGGCGCAGGTGGTGTGGGGCCAATGGAGGAGGAGTAAGAGCCCTAGTGGTTTGGGAATGAGGAAGAATGAGAAAGGGCCCAGGTGTGTAGGCCAAGGGAGGAGGATGAAGGGCCCTAGAGGTTTGTGGCCAAAGTAGAATGAGAAAAGGCCCAGGTGGTGTGAGGCCAAGGGAGGAGGAGGAAGAACCCTAGTGGTTTGGGGCCAAAGGAGGATGAAAAAAGGCCCAGGAGGTGTGGGGCGAAGGGAGAAGGAGGGAGAGCCCTGTTTGTTTGGGGCTGAGGAAGAATGAAAAAAGGTGGCGTGGGGCCAACGGAGGAGGAGGAAGAGTCCTCTTGGTTTGGGGCCAAATGAGAATGAGAAAAGACCGAGGTGGTGTAGGGCAAAGAGAGGAGGAGGAAGAGCCCTAGTGGTTTGGGGCTGAGGAAGAATGAGAAAAGGCCGAAATGGTTTAGAACCAAGGCAGAAGGAGGAAGAGCCCTAGTGGTTTGGGGCCAAAGGAGAAAGAGAAAAGGCCTAGGTGTTGGGGGCCAAGAAAGAGGAGAAAGGGCCCTTGTGGTTTGGAGCCAAAGGAGAATAAGAAAAGGCCCAGGTGGTGTAGGGCCAAGGGAAGAGGAGGAAGAGCTTTAGTGGTTTGGGGCCAAAGGAGGATGAGAAAAAGCCCAGGTGGTGTGAGGCCAAGGAAGGAGGAGGAAAAGCCTCATTGTTTAGGGGCCAAAGGAGAATGAGAAAAGGCCCAGGTGGTGTTGGGCCAAGGAAGGAGGAGGAAAAGCCTCATTGTTTAGGGGCCAAAGGAGAATGAGAAAAGGCCCAGGTGGTGTAGGGCCAAGGGAAGAAGAGGAAGTGCCCTTATGGTTTGGGGCCAAAGGAGAATGAGAAAAGGCCCTGGTGGTGTGGGGCCAAGTGAGGAGAAAGAAAAGCCCTAGTGATTCGGGGCCAGATGAGAACGAGAAAAGGCCCAGGTGGTTGGGGCCAATGGTAGAGGAGAAGGAGCCCAAGAGGTTTGGGGCTGATAAAAAATTAGAAAGGGTTCAGGTTGTGGGGGGCCGAGGGAGAAGGAGGAAGAACCCTAGTGGTTTGGGGCTGAGGAATAATGAGAAAATGCCGAGGTGGTGTAGGACCAAGGCAGGAGGAGTAAGAGCCCTATTGGTGTGGGGCCAAAGGAGAATGAGAAAAGGCCAAGGTGGTGTAGGGCCAAGGGAGGAGGAGGAAGAGCTTCAGTGGTTGGGGCCAAAGGAGAATGAGAAAAGGCCCAGGTGGTGTGGGGCCAAGGGAGGAGGAGGAAGGGCTTTAGTGGTTTGGGGCCAAAGGAGAATGAGAAAAGGCCCAGGTGGTGGAGGCCAAGGGAGGAGGAAGGGCTCCAGTGGTTTGGGGACGAAGAAGAATGAGAAAAGGCCCGGGTGGTGTGGGGCCAAGGGAGGAGAAGGAAGAGCCCAAATGGTTTGGGGCTGAGAAAATTTTAGAAAGGGCCCAGGTGGTGGGGCCAAGGGAGGAGGAAGAATGGCCCTAGTGTTTTGGGGCCAAAGGAGAATGAGAAAGGGCCCAGGTTGTGAGGGCTAATGGAGGAGGATAAAAGGTCCAGTTGGAGAGGGGCAATATGTTGGAGATAGGCAATAAAAACAAGCAGCCTATTTTGTTATGGCATAGGTAGAGTGGAGAGGGCACGTGGTGAGTGGTCTTGAGCACCCAAAGCGGAATAAGAGCTCGCTTGTTATGGGCAAAATTTGCCAGAATGTTGAGGCCAACATAGTTGACAAGAGGAGGTGCTCTAAAAGAAGAGGAGGACTTCTACCAAAACTTCTTTGGCGCCCTCAGCTTCTTGACAGCCTCCTTCGACATTTTCTTGAAGATGGGCTCCTCGTTAAGGTTAATCTTTGCTTCCTCAATCTTCTTGTCCAACGCGTCCAGTAGCAGCTGGTTGCTGACCATTTCTCGGTACAGATTTCTGAAGTCGTCATTCAGACTTCTGATGAGGGCATCCTCGAAATAATTATCCATTCCGATATATTTGTCTTTATTTCGTAGTTAAGCGTCAAGTCTTATCGCTCTCTAACAATTGAATGAAAACTTGTCTCCATAGAAACCTGAATAGAGAGATATTTAAATTAAGTTATATTTCAAGTCTCACATATACGTGATTATTATATTGGCACAAATAAAATATAAATGAAGGCGTGTGTGAAAATATATATAATATATTTCTATTATGGTTAGCATATAAACAATTAATATATCTAACACAAGGTTACCCAAAAGTCTCTTCTTTTTAAAATAAGCAAACTTCTCGATTTTTAAATTTAATATGTATTCACTTTTATCAGGTTTTAAAATATACCAAAAACACTACCTTGTGTTATAATTATAATGAATGGAGAGTTATTTCACTTAGATGGCCCCCCTCACAACTGCAAGCTCTCACGCTAACACTATTCATTAAAAGCTTTTATTTTACTTGCTCCCTTGTTTGTCGGTCCACAAATATTCTAATCAATGTTTAATATGCTTCTAGAGCACATAGAAATTTGAAATATTTTATACCCTTTGAAACCCGATGAAAATCCAAGTTGAAATATTGTCGCGGACAACCCCTCACACCTGAGGTCCCCCCCCTCCCCGGAGTCCAGGGATAATTGACAGGTTTTCCATGGAACTTCTTGTGGCCGGAGTTGCAGAGCTACTTGACATTACTCCCTCTTTAGAGAAAACAGCGACCCTCTGATCAGCTTGTTCAAGCGCTTGTTCTGGAAGGAAGTCTATCATGGCTGGTGTTCCATAGCAAAATGAAATGTTGTTCTTCAGGATCCAAGTAGGGCTTCATCCGAATGACATGGACGATATCCTTGGCTTTCGGTGATCGGGGAGACGGGTCCAAGGGCTCTACTTCATGAGTAACTTCTGAAAGCTTCTTGGTCACCTTGTAGGGACCGAAGTATCTTTTCAGTAGCTTTTCTGAGAGTCCTACTTTTCGGATGGGAGTAAAAACCCTCACATGATCATCCTTCTAGTAATAGACTGGAGTATGTTTCTGGTCGTAAAGTCTATGGTCTTTCGCCTGTGATTGTAGAAGGCGTGATCGAGAGAGTTGGCGCGCTTCCTCAGCTCTGGTCACAAGCTCTCCATAGTCGTCAGAGATCTCATCTGGTAGGTATCGGCCTCGCGGGCGTGGATAAGAAAGAACGGAGTGTAGCTGGTCGCCTTCTGTTTAGCAGTTTTGTATGCAAAGGTTACGTAGGGTAAAACTTGGTTCCAGTCTTTCTGCTCAACACCTTTGTACAAAGACAAAATGTCTCCCAGAGTTTTGTTGAACCTTTCAGTCAGGCCGTTGGTATGGGGATGGTAGGCCGTTATAAATATGTGGACAATTCTGCACAGAGCATTGGTCTCTTTTATTACTTGAAAAATGAAATTTCTTCCGCGATCTGTTATCATTTCTCTAGGAGCTCCATGCTTCAAAATAACATCTTCAACCAGTAACTTAGCTGTTTCAATTGCTCCTCCGTCTGGGATCGCTTTTGTTATGGCATACCTTGTCATATAATCGGCGCATATAATGATCCAACGGTTTCCATCTTTAGATACTAGAAATTCTCCAAGGAGATCAACCCCGACCTTATAGAATGGCTTTTCTACAGGTGCTATGGATACAAGTTGTCCAGCCGGACGTCGAGGTAATTTATTTCTTCTTTGACACTCCCGACAATGGCTTTCATATTGGCGAACAGTTCTATAAAGGCCAGGCCAATAGAATCCTTTCTTCACTTTTTCATAGGTTCGGGCGAAACCCAAATGCCCAGCTGTATGAGCATCATGTAAATCTGCCATAACATCCTATCTTAAGTGCTTAGGAATCATCATAAGCCAGGGTCTTCCAGTTGTGCTATAGTTTTTCTTGTAGAAGATGCCGTCGATAATGATGGAATTCTTTCTGGTGTAACCCGAGCTTAAAATATCGATTATTTTTTATAAATCTGGGTCTTTAGTCTGCTCTATATCGACGTTGGTTAGTGACATCACAGCACTTGGTTGATCGTTCTCAAGCGGGCTCCTTGACAGACAATCGGCATCCTTATGTTTGCCTCCGCTCTTGTAGATAACGGTCACGTCAAATTCTTGCAACTTCAGCGCCCATCTTGCCAAACGGTCAGAAGGATCTTTCTGCCCTACCAACCTACATAGAGAATGATGGTCAGTGACAACCGTGAATGGTCGACCAAACAAATATGGACGGAATTTGCTAATAGACCAGACTACAGCAAGGCATTCTTTTTCTGTTGTAGAATAGTTATTTTCAGCTTTTGTCAAGCTTCTAGATGCATAAGCTATAGGCCGCTCCTTTCCACCTTGTATTTGTAGAATAACTGTATCAGAAATTGATATACATAATAGAGAAGTGTATAGATAATTAGGGATTTAAAATTAAATTGTGCTGACACAAAATATATCTTTCATCAAAATTATGTAAAATACAACTCTCTTTCATAATATCCCCTAAACAAATTGAAAATGTACTAGTGTAGGTTGGAATAGTCAATAGGAACCCTCATATAAAGGCTTAGATCCGGTGCCCTGACTATAACAAATAAGACTTATTTAATAAAGTCTACACACTCAAATTCAAACCAAGCCTTTTATCAAATATAATGTCGATTCTTTTACATATTTAATCAAAATTATCATTAATATTTATTCCCCTGAATAATTATATATACATAGAGTTACATTGCTATATCAATCATGTATTTTCAATAAGGATTATATTTTCTGAAAATTCTAATTATTTCAAATAAAATTCAATAAATGTCATATTTGTAATATGCCTGCTATAATGTTAAACTATAAAGTTATTTGAATTTCATATCCCATTATCGCTATTTTCTGTAAAATATTTATTCGTTTGGTACAATTTGTTTTGATTCTTCGAAATAAAATTTTACTTATTATCCTACTTCTGTAATTTCTTGCTACTCAATTTTTAAAGTACACATTGTTTTATAGTGCGAAAGAGAGAGAGAGAGATATCTGTATTATTATTATTAGAAATATTATAAATTTACTAACTATATATAAAAATATTCATTTAAAAATATTTAATAAACCTTTTCTTTTTAGTATAGCATATATAATATATTTGAAATATATATATGTCGTAAACCCAAGTAAGCCAACAAGTGAGTTGGAAGGCAGTCGGGGTTGAGTGGCAAGACGTGCAGAGTGGGAAGTCCACACGGCACAGTAAGGTCAAAGTTTGGGATCAAAAGACGCTCTTCCAGGACGTCTCAAGTCGGACCGACCAGGGGAAAGTTGAGGATTAACAGAAGAAAGCTCGGCGTCCTGCATGAAGCCGCGGGGGCAGAGAGGAGCCAAAACGGCGCCCACGAGGGCCGCCGTGAGATGACAACGGACCTAATACTGAGCGGGCCTGTCAGAAATATCAACTGTAACTCTAACCGTCGACAGCCGGACTAACGCCCCTTTTTCTACCTCCGACCGGATACCCGGGAATTGATTCTCATTGATCAGTGACTTATGTGGGTATCTTCCCCTCCCCTGGGGTGGAAAACTGATGTCACTTTGAGACGACTGGAAAAACACACCATTACGTCCCATAGTTAGCTATGCTGGCTCTCCTCTCTATCCTCTCACGAAATATTTGTCGTCAATAATATCTCCATTCCAGAAGCAACTTCCTCATACAGTCCCCAATCCCATAGTAGCCGTTGAAACTATCAAAAATCTACAAATTCCCAGTAATAATCGAATGGTTTCATTTGATGTAGAATCCCTCTACACATCAATCCCACACGACGAAGCTCTCCTAGCCCTCAAGTCTTTTCTAGAACTCTATCCTGAAATAGTCCTTCCTGTTCCCAAAGAAGCCCTGATAGATTTATTGAAGCTTTGTCTAGAATATAGCTATTTTAACTTCAAAAACAGATTTTTTAGGCAAATAAGAGGCTTGCCTATGGGCAACCCTATTTCAGCACCATTGGCAAACATTTTATGAATGAAATAGACAAAATTATTACTGAAGCAAATAATTTAAAAGTTTTATTATGGATGAGATATATTGTCGATGTATTTTGCATAACTAAAACAGAAATTGATACTTTCTTATATTTTCTGAAAAATCTCAAACCTTATTTAAAGTTCACACACGAAATAGAAAACAATAATTCTTTAGCATTTTTAGACATTCAACTAGTAATAAAAGAACTTCATATAGAAACCACCATATACAGAAAACCTACGCACACAGGAAACTATTTAAATTTTAGCTTTTTTGGTCCGATTCATAATAAAATCGCCGTAGTAAATACACTTTTCAAAAGATTAACTACACATTGCTCAAATAGGAATATTGAAAGAAAAGAAGAAAGTAATATAATTTTTGAAGAGTTGATAGGCAATAATTATCCGAAGAAATTCATCAAGAAGCATTTTTACACTCTCAGAATTCCATCTTCAAACAATAGCAATGATCAATCCAATAAAAGGTATTGCTCTCTCCCATACAGTTACGGATCAGAAAGAATCGCCAGAATATTGAAGAAATATAATATAATTACCACATATCAATCCGCCCCAAATTTAAAACAAATTCTACGCCACTCAGACCACCAAGAATAATAGTAAAAAGGAAAACAAAAACAATATTATTGACAAAATTCCGTGCAAAACCTATCCAGCCACTTACATTGGAGAAACCAGCAAAGCATTGAAAGAACGCATTAACCAACACAAAGCAGCTCTAAGCATCATAAACCATTATCTATCCTAGTAGACCATGCACTAAACAATAATCATATACCCGAATTTGACAAAGCATCCATTTTATACCAGAATATTAAAGAAAAGCACTGCAGGTTATTTTTAGAAAGCTGGGCCTCTATAAAAGATTCAGAAAGCATAAATAGGAAAATTGACCTTCCAGAAATTTATAGAGAATTTATATCTTCCTAAATTATTTATTTTTTATTTTTTATTTTATTATTTTTGTATATATTTATACTTGTAATATATTTTTATTTATTTTCATCAACACAACATATTGAATCAACATCCTTACTCATTTTTTTTCTAACTAGCCGAATGACCCGAGCAACGCCCGTGTTTTACCCGATTGAATGTTTTGATTCAAATACTATTTGTTACAATTATAAATTGGCGCCTTATATAAAGGCATATGTAAGGTAATAACTATAGCCTATGTGCTTTATCTGTCTATGTACTGTTGGCTTCCGTAGGCGTCTCTTACTGGGAAAAAGAAAGAGAGGATTCCATTTGGTTATTAACTAATATATGCATTTATTTAAGGAGCGACCCGCTCCAACACAATGGTTACAAAAACGAAAAGGCGAGTGGGGGGGGGGGGGGGGGGGGGGGGGGGGGCAATGGTGGCGTGATCGTAGCCGACCAATAGGAGGGCGCCATTCCAAAAAAACAAACGGTGACAGAGATGACTGATGAAGAATGGACGCTCGTAATTGTATATAGAATATTTATCTGTCTCTTCGTTTATATAATCAAATGGTTATTTAATTATATACTCTTTTAATTATTATTAAATATAACAATTGTAAATATATTTTATATACAGTGAAATTTTCATCAGATAGTTTTCTTGCTTTGGTCTTGTATAGCGTGAGTGTTCACATACCCACGTGATTTAGTTTTAAATCAAAGAAAAGCCTTGATAAAGAGAAGCGTGTTGCCCTTAGAAATATTGGCTGATTAATAAATTTAGATCCAATAAATGCTTTATATTTATTTATTCTATATACAGTTACGAGCGTCATGCGTTCTTCATCTCTTAATTCTTACTTTGGCTTTATTGTTCACATAAATTGGAAAATTATTAATTTCATTATAAAACGAAATAGCTACTTCTTTTTATCACATTCCTATAATATCGTCCTCTGAGTTATTGATATGATTTAATGGGGAAAATATATAATTCGACTCTATTTCATGGAAAGATATTCAAAGAAATTCAATATTTTACAAAGAACAGATGTTTTAGGCCATTTGTAAGGTATCTTCAATTGTCTGGAGGTATGACGTAGCTATCCTATTGTGATTCTGAATATTTAAATCCAGGATTCCTTATTCATTTGAATCTTTTATAGAGGTGAGTCGCAATATTTTCAACTGTAGCCGATTGGTTTCTTCCACGCGAGTTCAATCTATTAGATGAAGAATAAAATTGAAAAATATTTATTAGTTAAATGAATGAAACAGGTTCAACCATTGTCTCTCTCTCTCTTTTTCTTTAAAAACTCTCGCAGTCCATCGGTCTTTCCCGCGGTGGGCACCACCAATGAATACTTTTTGTCCAAATTGTTTTCATCTTGATCAAACTGATGTAGTTTTCTCAACATAGTTCAATCTGAAAGAATATATTGATAAAATTGTAATTATTTATATGTCAAGTAATCATTGCTCTAAATTTTATTCATATACTTTTAAATATTCTAAATATTGATTTGCATTATATATATAAGGTATATCAATTCATTCAAATATTAATATAATTTAATATAATGTTAATATAATATATTGATATATATATCAATTGCTTTATTTTTATATCTATTTTTTCATATATTTATCATTATATAATCATATTTATTCATATGTATATATGGTAATTTAAGCCAACAAACCCATATTGTAAATAACTTATAACAAGATTTTAATGTTGTATAATAGAAACACATCTGTTAATGATTATACGTATTATTGACATGTGTCTTTACATCATCATATGTAATGCAATTTGGACAAACAGGATAAATAAATAAACTCTGTAATAGATTAAGAGTTGAGCTAAAGCAGAGATCGAGCATATAGTATTGCCAAAACAACAAAGTCTAAAGATGGAAACGGCCACGGCGCCAGTGTACAGTTTCGCCAGACGATCCACGCCCCTCTCGCATGTGCTGAAATGCAATACCCCCTTTCTCAGAAAAGGTATATAAAGGCCCCCGTCTTTAGCCAAAAATACAGTTAGCTCACCCTCAGTGCAAGCCCGCGTCGGTCGTACCTCATGTCGATCTCATCCATCATGTAGACGAGGTAAGAAACTTCTATGTCCCCATCTTTCGCTCCTAGCTCAACTTTTATCTGTTTACGGAACTTTCTTAGTGCAACTGTGTCTTCGTTTTTTGTGTGGACATTCCCAAGCTTTCCACTCTGCCTCGACCACGACTGCCTGTATTTTGTGAGAACTTTTAAAGGACCTCCAAGGTGCAGAGAGGTACTGGAAAACTCTACATCCTGACTATTCCTCTCGGTTAACACAGTATAGCGAGAGTCGACACTTCATCATCACAAAGTTAATCGACAGGATTCTATTAGAGTCAACAACCAAACCTCAACTTATTTCAGTAGTCGACAGGATCTCTTATTACATATATGTATTCTTTATTTAACCTTTTATGAACGCTGAAATAAATAAGTTTCGATCTCAAACTCTCTTTCAAAGGAGTGTTTACATTAAAACAATTATTCATTCTAATTAATATTTTACACCTAATATATTGCATCCTTAGTATATGTATATTGACAAACCTTCTAATTACTTAACAAACAATCTATTCAAATGGAATTTTTGTGTGTGTGTGTTTGATATATATATATATATATATATTATTATTTCAACACCTATAATATGGTATAAATATTATATTAGTATTTGAATGAATTGATATACTATATATATATAATGCAAATCAATATATTGAATATTTAAAAGTATATGAATAAAATTTAGAGCAAATTTTACTTGACATATAAATAATTACAATTCTACCAATATATTCTTGCAGCTTGTGAAAGATGCTGAGAAAACTACAGGGTGATCCAAAAGTCCCGCACAACTTTAAAAATTAATAACTCCGCGAATATTTGCGCTAGAGCAATGCAGTAAACACCATTGTGTTCAGGATGCAATGGGATTTTTTATGGCAAATAATGAAAAATTCGAAATTGATTTTAGTTACAACTTTATTCGCTAGATGGTGCCCTACCAGAATCAGCGATTCAGCGGCCAAATTGTTTGATAAATTGAAAAATATAACTGAACGACACGTATTTTTACTTTTTGAATACCAGGAAAGAACCCTAATAATATCAAATGATAAATTAATAAAACACCATTACGCCAAAAGTTAGAAGAAATGGTTAACGATTTTTAAATACAATCTGAGATGTAAAATAGGTATATGCAAATTAAAACATGTAGCAAAAAAAAATCTGATATTTTAGATGCGGTTTGCTGGAATCCTCTCAGCTATTTATATTTCGAAAATAATAATTTTCTATTTTTTTAAATTCAACTCTCTCTCAGTATCGATTATATTTATTTTGATTCATTTGAAAAATATTTATCTATCTCTGATGATTTACTTTACTCTGGAATGCCGTTGTTGTTTTTGTCGTGTCCAATAAAGAGCCTCAGATTCTTTTCGTTTGGCCAACAAAAAATGTCCAATTTATATACACATATATTCTTACATAATGAGACTTTAAAGAATGCAAATAATCTTCATCTATTTACATACACAACACATCTCCCCCCCTTAATAATACTCCAGTCGGTCTAGGGGTTTCCTGGCTCTCTGAGGTCTAGGACTGCGGACGGGCACTTGCACAGCGGCAGCCTCCGGTTTAGGAGTGCAAGAGGGCACGTGCACAGCAACAGGCCCTGGTATAGGAGTGCAAGAGGGTACGTGCACAGAAGCAGTCTCCTCCTTGTTTCCTGATGTAACCTCTGGAACCTCCTCTTCACTTTATTTCTGACTTCCCCCTACAGGCTTCTCTCCTGATGTTCGAGGAAGTATCAAATTTCTTGTCTCAACTTGTTTCTTTCTCACAGGTCGCAATTGATTGATATGCCTCTTATACACGACGCCCTCGTAACTTATAAGGTAGTGACGGTAGCTCAATAATTCCAAAATGGTACCTTTTTTACCGTTTAGGTCCAGTTGCATAGTTGCGGAAATAAACCTCGCAACCTGTAGTAAACTGCTCCTGCCTTCTTACGGCCTCATGAAATACCTCTCGCGGATTTCCCATCTTGGTATTAAATTCGAGAATCTTGACCTTGAACTTCTCTTCATTAGCAGTTCCGCCGGTGAATTCCTTTATTACAGTTTGGGGGAATGCTCTATGAGCAAATAGGAAACTTTGTAGATTCGTCTCTAAATCATCCTTCCCATTATTCTTTCTCAAAAGGTTTTTAAACTCACTTACATATCTCTCAGCTAAACCATTTGTACTAGGATTATACGGACTGGTCTTAGTGTGCCGTATACCATTCATTTTGGTAATTGCTCGAATTCACCAGAGACAAACTTTCTTCCGTTATCTGTAACAAAAATATTAGGGCAATCCAATTCTGGCGAGAATATCTCTAAGATGACTTATAATAGTTTTTCTGGTAATATCTTTGATGATAAAAATTTCTATCCACTTTGAGTATGCGTCCACGAGAACCAAAAACATTCTTCCCATGAACGGACCCGCTAGATCAAGATGATGTCGATGCCACGGTTTTTCGGGCCAAGTCCATTCCGAGATGGTAGCCGGGGGCATGCTTGCCGATTCTTGGAATACTCTACATTCTCTAGTTAACTCCTCGATGTTACTGTCTATGCCTGGCCACCAGAAAATACCGTCTGGCAATCATATTCATTTTAACAATGCCCATGTGTATTTCATGCAAGTCATTTAAAATTAAATATCTTAATTTTTGAGGAATTACCACTCTTTCACGCCATTGAAGACAACCAAACTCCAAACTTAATTCCTCATTGATCTTATAATGAGGAGCTAGTGGTTTTCTCTCGGTACCCTTGTGAATTTCCACACACACACACAGTTGCCTTCTCTAACATTCCTTAATACTATAGACAGTATTCTATCTTGGGGCGTCTCATTAGCCACCTCCATAAAAGAGAACGGTACCTCATTCGACTTCCTAAGAAGTACCTAGTCTTCATCAAGAGACTCCCGGACACTCGATTCTATAGGAAGACGTGACAATGCGTCAACATTGGAATTATCACTAGTTTTTCGAAATTCCACAGTATAATTAAATGCAGCTAATTTTAAGGACCATCTTTTAATTCTGGATGATGCACATATGGGAATTGGTTTATGAGGTGAAAATATATGAATTAAGGGTCGGTTGTCTGTGACCAATACAAATTTTCGTCCCAGTAAATATTGTCTGAATTTCTCAACGCCAAAGGTTATGCTCAACGCTTTCTTTTCTAGTTGAGAGAAACGTTTTTCCGCTTCAGTTAATGTTCTAGAAGCAAAAGCTATAGGGCATTCTTCCTTTCTATCATTTCTATGACTCAGGAATTACGCCTAGTCCATAGTCCATTAATAATGATTTACATTTTTAAAATAACATTCGATATTTTTCGTCCAATTCCATCTACAATTTTTATTCAAAAGTTGATAGAATAGCGCTAAAATGTTTGCTATATTCTTTATGAATCTATAATAATAAATTAAGTCCTATGAAAAATCTCAATTGCGAAACATTCTTTAGGTTCAGGCGCCTCTATCACTGCTTTAATTTTATTTTCTAATGGATGCAGTCCATATTTATCCATTTTAAACCCTAAATATTCCACCGATTTCTTTTTAAATTTACATTTATATCTGTTTAACTTTAAACCTTTTTCTAGCAATCATCTAAACACTAGATCCAACTTTTGTTCATGATCTTCAAAGTCTTTTCCTGCAACCAAAATATCATCTATGTAGCAGGCCACACCTGGCAAATCAGAAAATAGGCCTTCCATAATCCTCTGAAATTTATTTGGTGCTACCGCTACGTCATATCGTAGTCTTTTATAAGAAAACAACCTCTTTGTTGTGTTTATATCAACAACAGCTTTGGCTTCTTCATCTAACATTACTTGTAAGTAAGCCTCTAGAGTCGAAAGTACGGTGCTTGTAGATAATTTTGAAAAGATCTCATCGATCAATGGAATGTTATACCTATCTAATTTTATTGCTTTATTAGCTGTACATCTAAAATCACCACATATCCTTACACTACCATCCTTTTTTGATGCTGGTACTATTGGAGCGGTCCAATATGCATGAACTATAGGTTATAAAGAGCAAGAATTCACTAAACGATCAATTTAATTCCCTACTTTGTTTTTTAGAGAGAAAGGTAAACTTCTGGCCTTACAAAACACAGGAGTCACATCCTTTTTTAAATTAAAATTTATTCTAACGTCCTTTAGACAGCCCAAATCTTTGTTAAACAAATCTGCATACCTATCCATCAAATTTTTATATATTTAAATATATTTCTATTATATTCATTATTTAAAATGTTAATGCTAAACAATATAGAATAATCAAGTTTCAACTGTTTAAGCCATTCTCTTCCTAATAAAATTACCTGGAATTTTTCATTTACAACTATTAATCGTAAATATTGGTTGGCTTCTTTTACAAAAACATTTATTTGAATTATAATCTCTATTGATTTACCACAAAAGGATTTTAATCTTAAATTTGTTGGAAATAATATTTTACCTTGCCAATAATTCTTATAAATATATTTAGGTATCAACGTAACTGGACTTCCTGTTTCTATTGTAAAGCACAAAGAATAATCATCTACTGTTGAATTTATTGTGGCATCAGTTTCGCCCTGTACAGAATATATAGAGTCCTCTTGTACAAATTTACATCCCCACATTCTTTACTAGCTTTGCAGACCCTACTTAAATGACCCAGTTTATTACATTTTAAAACAAGTCTTTGTTCTATGAGGTAAAACAGATGCCACGTGTGAATGTCTTTCAACACATATATAATACAATATTTTGCCTTTGCCACTTTGCCTGAAAGGCCTATACTGCGCCGTACTATTATTGTACTCACCCTTTTTATCCTTTCAATTCACAGGGGATATATTGGCCACTAATTTATCTTGTAATTCTCTTGTATTTATCTCCGCCAATTCGAACGAGATCGCCACTGAAAAAACTTTATCCAGGGTGACATCGTCGTCCTCTTGTACAAGCTTCTTTTGCAGAATTTCCGACTTGATTCCAGCCACAGAACGGTCTCGCACCATGGTTCCCAACATATCGACGAAATTACAATTTATTGCTAAATGTTTTAATTCTCTAAGATATTCCGAAATTGATTAACCTTCCTGTTGAATTCTCTTAAAAATCTGCATCGCTGTGGTATCACTTTCTTCTTTGGATCCAAATGCAGCTTAATTCTTTGAATAATAGTATCATAGGGTTGATCTTTCATTAGACCAGGAAGAAAATGTCGTTGCCCTGCTTCACAGTTTCAGAATCTGGTAGCGAGGTAAAAATCAGCACTTCAATCTCCTTCTTCAGATGCCAAAAAGAAAGCCTCAAATTTTTGTACAAAAAGATCGAAGTGTCCTCCACTGGGCTATAGCATCTCTCTAAAAGGTACTATTAACTTTGAACTTGTCATGCTGATCTTTTCTACTCCTTTGTTTTCTTGATCCAGATAGTTTAAAAGATGTAATCTTAACCCATTTTCCTATTTTTCCTCTCCATAATCCGAGAGTCAGATTTGTTTAAAAGATGTAGTTGTTATACTTGCATAGACGCCGCTTTCCTCAGCTTTTTACTGGCTCTGTAGATCGCGCATCCTCGTCGCCACTTTTGTTGTGTCGTAATTAGACGTACAAGAGCTCGAACTTGACCATGGCCAAAAACAAATGTCCAATTTATATATACATATATTTTTACATAATGAGGCTTTAAATAATACAAATAATATTCATCTATTTACATAAACAACAGTTAATATATAGCGAGAAGAGTAGAGGACTGAGCACAGATCCCTGAGGTACACCAGCCCATGTTCTTCGGTTCTTGGAAAATGTTCCATTGACCCGAACCTTTATCCTTCTTCCCCTTAAGAAGTCTGCAATCCAGATTAAGGTTTTTCCTCTTACTCCGATGTTGTGCAGCCTTTCAAATAATTTCTTCACTCGATCAAAAGCTGAGGTCATATCCAGGACTACGGCCGTTGTCTTCTTTGGCGGTTTTTTCCTAGAAATCTATTATTGATTGACAGAAGTAGAACAGTTTATCAGTTGTACAGTGTCTGGACCTTTAGGCAGTTTGGTAGAAGTTTATTTTATTATTGATAGTGAGCCAGACTATGATCCTAGAGTATATAATTCATTCTATTAATTTACAAAGTATGCAGGTAAGAGCAATTGGCCGATAGTTCTTGCATTCCTTAGCATCTTTGTGTGGTTTCAGTATTGGCACTATAATTGATATCTTCCAATTCTTTGGTAGTTTACCAGTTTGCCATGAAATGTTCAGTATTCGTAGGAGTTGATTTTTAGCTTCGTCTCCAAAGTGTTTAATCATTTGACCAAAGATTAGAGCATCCCCAGGTGATATCTTGGATTTAACTTTCCTATTGATGAATTTAGCTCATTCAGTGTGAAGTCTCTCGAGTATATATCTTGTTGATGGTAATTTCTTTCTTGTTTAACTAACTTGTTTATATTATTTTTTAGAGTCCTGCCTTCATTCGTATAGCTGAGTCTGGAAGTGCTTGAAAAATATTCAGCAATTATGTCAGCCATCTGTTTGTTCGTTCTCGCTGTTCATATCGGTTAGAGTATTGGAGGATTAGTGTTGGTTTTGATTGTTTTATAACGCTAATTATATTCCAGTGATGGCTTTCCTTTTTGGAATCATTTTATTCGCAGAATTCTGCCCATTTTACTTGTTTGAATATCCAAATTTCTTGTTCTATTTTGTGACTAATTTCAATGAATTCCTTTATGATTTCTTCTGTTTTATTTGTTTTAAGAAGTTCATTGATATTGTCTCTCTCTCTGCAATCATTGCATCGATATTGTGGTCCTTCCAGTAAAGTATTCACAGGTCTTTACGTCTACCTCTAGGTATCGATACTTTTTCAGCTTTGGATATGTTCAAAGAGAATTTTTCCAATTTTTTGTCAATCGTTCTGTGATTTAATTCTTCGTTGCACAGTTCTTCAAGCTTTTCTGTAATTTTTTTTCCAGTGTTCTTTTATTCTGTTGGACATTCTCAATTTTGAATTTTAGGGTTGTTAAAATTGGTCTGTGGTCACTGATTGCACTTTTCAGAATTTTCCATTGTGTTGTGGGTGCGATGTTGTAATTTATCGCTGTGATGTCTATTGCGGATTCTGTGCCTGTGGACTTGGATAGATAGATGTTCTTTTCGTTATTTAACGGCGTAAGGTCGAGGTCGGTTAGCATGTCCTCAACCTGCTGACCTTTGTTATCCTGGACAGGTGATCCCCAAGTTGGTCTTTCGGCGTTAAAATCACCAAGTATGATTGCGATATCCGAAGACGCTTCACTTAATGTCTCTATCAGGCCTGTATTGATGCTAGTATTTTCGTGGTGATAAACATTTATGATTGGATTTGTTTTATCTGTAAGATAGATTTCTATTGCCTGAGCTTCTGTCGTGCTTCCTCTAGGCTTACTCTGATTATAGGCGATTTCCTTAAATTTGATTTCTAGAGTTTTAATCAAAACGGCAAGTCCTCCTCCGAATTTTCCCGGTCTGTCCATTCGTAGTGTTGTATAATCTTTGATATTGAATCTCAGATTCTGATTCAATTTTGTCTCCTGAGGACAATTAATATTTCCATTGTTGTCACAGAGAAGACAAGTCAGCTCTTTATTTTCCTCTGGGTACCATTTATATTGAGTTGTAGTAGATTGAATTGTGTCCTCGTAGTAGATTTCTCATCATGAGCTCGAGCTGCAGTTCCTGACGCGGCGGTTACCCCGGACACGGTCGCATACTGGATATATCAGTTTTGCTCTTCATTTGAAAATGGGTGGCGTTGCAACGTTAGTCATCTTGAAAACGAAGCAGAATTTGGTCAAAAATTCCAAGGGTCCAGGGGGGACCACAAGGAGGTGTGGTCGAACTTCTCCCCTTCCCCCTGGAATGCCGTCACTACAGGATAAAGCACTCGTGGTGAATTTTTTAAATTGTGATTCAGAATCTGCCACTGAAGCTTTACGAGCGTTTAGTTCCTTTAAAGATATTCGAAGCGGTAAAGGACCAATGAGTTGCTACTCTCCAAAGCGATTGATTAGATGTTTTGAGGAAACTGGATCTCTGGAAGCAAAACCTCGGAGTGGAAGACCATCGACATGCAAGTCAGTGGCTGTTACGGTTTTGCAGAATGCTGAAGCCATTGAGACGTTATCCACGTATGGAGAAGTAAGTGCTAGACAAGTTTCTCGATAAACGGGGATTTCGTATGGAACAGTTTGGAGAGAACACACATTTAGAATTTTTCTATAAAAATATCTTAACAAAATTCAAAGTTTTCACGAGTTGAAAGTCAGCGATTTTGAGAAGAGTCAAGAATTCGCTGCATGGGTTTTCCGGCAAATTGATATTGATGAAAACTGGCTGTCAAATGTTCTAAGAACAGATGATGCTCACTTTTATCTAAAGAGAGAATTCAACATTTAAAACTGTCTCATTTTGGCAACAGAAAACCCTAGGATTTTTACAGAAATACCACTTCATCAGCACAGAGTTACAGTTTTGTGTGGGTTCACTTCTTCTTATATTATTGGGCCATTTTCTTTGAAAAATCAATGGAAGAACTTTTAAAACCGTTTTTGTAACTGGTGAACGTTATGTTCAACTTTTGAGAGAAAAGGTTATTCCCATATTGCAGGACAAACAAGCACTAAGCGAAATAACATTCATGCAAGATGGAGGATATCTCTCATATCTCCCGCGGTGCCAAACAATTGCTGAAGGACAGTTCGGTGGAATTCCGTTGATAAGTCGCCGCTCGTATATACCAGTGGTTTCCAATATCACCAGACTTGACGTCTTACAATTTCGGTTATGGGGTACATTAAGTCGCGTTTTAATTGATGCCGGCCTACCACATTGGCCATGTTGAAGGTTTCTATCAGATGGCATGTTTTATAAATTTCAACTCTTTAATTGTGACTATTCTGTCATCTATCGTCTGCAGGCGGTGTTTGAGAATGAAGGGCGCCACATTGAGCAAGGATTGTGACCTAATACAAGAGAGAAGGCAGTTACCTCATGTGTTATATTTTGCAGCTCTTTGTTTTGGGTTATGGGAATAATAAATGCTGTCCTCACATCTTGACTCTTCTTTTCTGTAAACAGTATTTTTTTGTTTGTCATTTGCCCACATTTTATATTATGTCGTGCAGGCCAAAGTTTTATAACTTCTCGAATAACACTGGTATACACAATTTTACCCCTTATGTTTAATTTATCGCTTTTCGCTCATTAGAAGAAATAGCATAAGGAATAATCTCTCTGTATCCCCCCCCCCCCCCCTCCCCAACTTTAGATATTTTGCGCAAAAAATAATACAAAATGATTTTAATACCACGTTTTTCAACGCAAAAGGTCGATTTAAAAATGATTTTTTTGAGGGGATACATTTTCAAAATTATGTACAGTATAATAAACAATGATAACATTTGACAAACCCATAGGATATTTGGAATAAAGTACGACAAATATATTTTGTCACTCCCCTCAATATTTCATTTTTGGATCATGACAAATATCCAGTTAAATAGTCAAGTGTCGACAATTAGTCAAGTAACTATACATTCCTTATAGCACGAAATCCTATTAGTAGGGCCATCATATTTTTGGTACTATATTAACATTTCAAAAATCGTGTATTGATATCAGTAGTTATTTTCAAACATTCAATTCATTTCACAGAACTCCATCTTAAATATAAATATTTTTTTGCTACATGTTTTAATTTGCATATACCTATTTTACATATCCCAGATTGTATTTTAAAATCGTCAACCAATTCTTCTAACTTTTGGCGAAATGGTGTTTTATTAATTTATCATTTGATATTATTAGGGTTCTTTCCTGGTATTCAAAAAGGAAAAATACGTGTCTTTCAGTTATATTTTTCAATTTATCAAACAATTTGGCCGCTGAATCTCTGATTCTGGTAGAGCGCCATCTAGAGAATAAAGTTGTAACTAAAATCAATATCGAATTTTTCATTATTTGCCATAAAAAATCCCATTGCATCCTGAACACAATGGTGTTTACCGCATTGCTCTAGCGCAAATATTCGCGGAGTTATTAATTTTTAAAGTTGTGCGGGACTTTTGGATCACCCTGTACATCAGTTTGATCAAGATGAAAACAATTTGGACAAAAGGTTTTATGAAAGTAGACTTTATTTTGAGGTTTTAAACATTTATTGGATTTCTTATGCGTTTTTTCTACAATGAGAAACCTAATATTTTCTGGAAATAGCAAAGCATGCCCTTTGTCATATATCAAAATTACACATTGATATCAATAAATAGTACAAACATATGTTGACAATTTTATGAGGAACCAAAGTGTGTTTTGTTCTTTTAAAAAGGAACAAAACTTGTTAATTTTATTGAGATTCAAAAGTTATATTATTTGATATTTTCTATGATAAATGAAACTTATTGCAAATTTGAACTATTTTTGACGCGTATGATTGTTTTAAAAAAATGTTTTTCTACTGTCCTTACTGCAATGATTTATTAAAAAGAATCATACGCGTCAAAGATAGTTCAAATACCCGATAACAGATGGCACGCTAATACAATATCTGAGAGAAACGGTCGTTGTCACATAATAAAAGTTGAAAAGTTTGCTTGAATGGAGTGCGAGGAAGATGTAAAAAAAGAGACATGTATCCAGTGAAACCGCTAACAATCTCACCAGGCGATGGGCTAGTTTGACCATGTCGAATGCATGATGGCAATGTGCCTTCTCCACGATAGCGTCAAACACGGATGCGACCATTATCGTTTTAATAAAAAATGAATTCGTTTGAAAACACGACGTCACCCCATTTCTGCGTCAATTTTGCCGTTGATAACGCTATTGAAAACACTTTATTCTGTGATTAAGTGTCATGGGTATCTGAAGCAACTTTCGACAAGCTGACAGTCCATGCTTATGCAAACGTCGTCGAAAGTTCGTGCAGACACCTTTTGACCTGAAAAATATCCCATTTATTTTCTCTGAACCCTTGACGTAACTATATGATCACTAAGGCCATTTGGATGACATGTCGAATTTCTCGGCTGTAAGTGATAGCGCGTCGTTGAGTGTTCCAGCACGTTGTTCCATATGACCGTCCTAAACCCATCGATCCCATATTATGTTCACGACATGGGATTTTGGCCGAAGCGGGAAGCAATATAGCGGTATAATAATCCTCAAAATCCCAAAGTTCTACATTTATACTTATATTAACCTCAAAAAACGTGTTGAGAAGCATTTCTCCTTCTTACACAATACTTCACGGCAACGTTTCACAGAGGAAGTCGGCGGAAGTGTGATCTAAACCGTTGGTTTTCGAAAGCTACCACCCGGGATCGAATCCCGCATTGGGCACTTTTTTCCTAATTGAAAAAAAATGATCCAATTGCCCCCGATTCTTGCAAAAGTACAACCCTACTAGCGAGTGCAAGTAATCAAACGGGGCAATGGCACAATTGTGAGTGCAAAGTCGAACTGCTTTTTACATGTGTAAACATGTAAAAGCAGCAAAACAATCGCCAACTTCTACCCAACACGATTATCGTGGCTTGTATCACCTTTACTATGAATAATTGATAAAAATATCTTTCACAAATAATCAACGTTTAAATGCAACTCTATTTGAGAACCTGCTGTATAATCTCTC
Source organism: Cordylochernes scorpioides (assembly GCA_030710605.1). NCBI lineage: Eukaryota > Metazoa > Arthropoda > Arachnida > Pseudoscorpiones > Chernetidae > Cordylochernes > Cordylochernes scorpioides. Next base: position 60,873,457 of record CP092867.1, read on the forward strand.
TTTTGCATTAAATTAACAAACTTTATCCGAAGGAAGCAGCTCAATTCAAAAGAGCTTATATTTTAAAAATATCTATCTACATTTATCTCTATTTTACACAAATGAGGGGAAATATGCATGACATTTTACCAAAAGAATTGTATGAATAGAATAAATTCTATGTCCGATTAGATTCATCATATTTTGCTAATGTATTGACAAAATAATGGGTTTACAACTGATATAATTTGTCATACTAATATGTTTAATAAAATGGGATTTTTGAGCTCGTGTGCTCGTTAGTGTTTGTACCAATTGAACAATCCATATATGTAGTTTAGTACAAGTGTGTATAATGCTATATGGAACACAGTATATAGAGATCTTCATCACACTCAGGTACCACGCTATTTAGGCTTAGGACCTATTGTTATTATAAAGCGGGATTAGTTGCCGACATATTATATTTCACCAATATTTAGATAAAAATTGGAAATGTAATAAATATATTACAAAGAGTTTCATATAATATTATTTATTCTATTTATTATGAAAATTTTGAATGAATATATATATAATATATAGGTATATATTAGGCTCAAAATGTTCATATTCAAAAATATCAAAATGAATTTGTAAACATTCATTATAAGAAATCATATGAATATACCTAGGTAATGTTGGCAACATATGTGTGTATCGTCTCCAGAGAAATAATTACATGGAAACTTCATTTATTATTCAGGTTAGTGATAATATTTAAGTTAGGTTTCCTCTTTTTGGGGAAGCATTTCGATAGAGATTAATTTCAGACTTATGTGTGTGGGGAGTAGGAAATATAAATAATCCAATATCTTAAACAATAAAAACAATAAAAAATATTGTCGTCTTCTACAAGTAAACTAAAAGGAGGATTTCTGTCAGTCTCGACCCGGGATAAAATCCTGTAATGGGCATTTATTTCTGAAGAAAAAATGCTTTAATGGCCTCGAATTTTGTGGAGGTCGAACCTTACCAGAAAGTACAAGTAACCAAACGTGTCTTTGACACACTGGTAAGTGCCGAAGTCGAACTGCCTCCCTCCACATGTGTAGACATATGGTGCACTTATAGTAAAGATATATATATATATATTAAACAATTATAAATATTTCAGGAGTTGAATTTATTTTTAGTTTATTAAAAACGTCCCGCTTTCGGGTATCTTGCCCTTCTAAAGGATAAATTTGGCATTTTTCTGGCGTTTTATACATTAGAAATGTTCTCCTGTAGAAATACAGAAATTCCGAAAGCTTGAAACTATTTAAATAAAATAAAAATAAATTCATCTCCCGAAACCTTTATAGTTGTTAAATTAATGTCCAAGAGATTTAAATCGATTGATGTAAAGATATACAAGTATAGTTACTGTATATAGTAATCTCTCTTTACCCCACGTTGATAAATCAATACTCCATATATAGAGGAATGACATCCCCATCTACAGCCTCCTTTACCTGTTATTGGGGACACTAGCGATGTTCACTATGTCCGCCCAGGAAATCCAGAATTTGATGGACGCGTATAATATTTAGATAAGGCCATTGTTTCTCCAACTGCTCCCAAAATGAAGAAACTGGTGAATACTTTAAATATTATAATATTTTGATTCAAATTTTATATCAATCCGAATTGAAAGCAATAGTTCGAATAGGTTCATCTCTTTCGACTCATTATCTTCCCAATTTTCATTTGCCCATATGGTATACAAGTAAAATTTTAAAATTTAATAATATCAATATTATTTTTATTAGCGGAAAATATATATTATCGAAATAAAAAATATTTTCACTTTCATATATTTAGGAAATTATAATTTATATATGGAAACAAATAAACCAATCTATAATTTTATCTCTATTGTTATTGAAAACAAATCCTAGAGGCAATAACAAAGGATATTAATTCCTTCATGCAGTGAGCAGTTGTTTCAGGTGAGTACGAGGGTGGATTGATAGGTAAGGATAAACAAATATTAATATTATTTAGGATGTCAATGCCATAATCATATACATTTTTCACAAATATAAGGGAATTAGTTTGAATTCATAGGACCTCAAAGCCATGAGTGAGTTTTGTGCTACCAAAAAAAGAAAAAAATCGAGATTCAGTAGCGGTGATAAAATACAATATTTTACAAGGAAGAAACCACACAGATGAAATATTAAATCAAATAACGTACAATATATATTAGTAGTAAAACATCTTTAAAAATAGTCTTCAGCTGTTTAAATGAATATGTCCGGTAAAATAAGTTATAAATACGAGCCCCAAAATGATCTTCCAATTAAGGCCAACAACAAATACACTGCGTGGCATTGAAAATGGAACACCAAGAAATAATGGCCAGAAAATTATACAAATTTCAGGGTAGACACGCCTAACCGAGTTATGCAAATGATGTAAAATGCGCAGCTCTCGTGCGCACATGGAGTAAGATATAAGGGAAGGAACTTGCAGAAAGGACAGTATTCGTGTCGTTATTTCTTCAAGGAAAATCATTGTAGAAATTTTGTTCTTGTGTCAAAAGACACGTGTAATAACAGAGAATGCCAGGTCATCGTAAACGGAGGCAGTTCAAGTAGACAGACGCTTTTACGAGGGGCATGGTGATCGGACTGAAAAGGGCAGGTTGGTCCATACGTCAAATCGCAGCTGATACACACCTTGGTGCGTCCACGGTGCACCGACTGTGGATAAGATTGTTGGAACAAGGAAATGTGGCAATTTATAGGAATGTCGGTGCAACCAGAGTGACGTCAGCACGTGTGGATCGGCGTATCCTTCGACAAGCAGTGGCGGTCCCACAAGCCACTTGTACCGCCATCCTGCAACATGTGCAAGACACCCTAGATCATTCCATCTCGACCAGAACCATTTCCCGTCGATTGGTTGCTAATGGCTTGCACTCATGCCGTCCGCTAAGAAGACTGCCATTGACCCCACCGAATAGGCGCCAACGTTTGAAATGGTGCCGGGCTAGATCGACGTGGATGACGGAATGGCACAGGGTCGTGTTCTCAGATGAGTCGCGTTTCTGCTTGTCCAGTGATAGTCGCCGTGTACGCGTGTTGCGTCGACGTGGAGAAAGGTCCAATCCGGCAGCAATTGTGGAACGCCCCACCGTGCGACAACGTGGAATCATGGTTTGGGGCGCAATCGCGTATGATTCCAGGTCACCTTTACTTCGTATTCAAGGCACTATGACGGCCCAACGATACGTTGATGATGTGCTGCGACCGGTGACACTCCCCTACCTTCAGGGGGTACCCAATGCCCTTTATCAGCAGGATAACGCCCGACCGCACACTGCTCGCATTAGCCAACAAGCTCTGCAAGATGTACAGATGCTTCCCTGGCCACCGTACTCTCCTGATCTTTCACCAATCGAGCACGTCCGGGACATCATTGGACGCCGTTTGCATGCCTTGCCACAGCCGCGTTCAGAAGACGAACTGTGGCAAATGGTTGAGAGGGAATGGAGAGCCATCCCTCAGGACGCCATCCGTACTCTGATTGACTCTCTACCTAGACGTGTTGCTGCGTGCATCGCCGTCCGCGGTGGTCCTACTTGCTACTAAGCCGACGCCGTTCTCGCTCTGTATTATGACTATTATTTTGAAATAAAGATCACTTATTGTTCGTCCCTGTCTCTCTCTGTCTGCCGAGTTTCATCACTTTCTGGCCACTATTTCTTGTGTTCCATTTTCAATGTCACGCAGTGTAAATGATCCATACTATAAACAAAATGTTCGTGAATAATAGGATATTAAAGCTTAGATAGATTCAGTGTAGTGATCCAATATATGAACGGATTTATTGTTTTACAATGATTTGTTTGAATATAGGAAATAAACCATCACACAATTTGGATGCCATAGCTATCTGACAAAGTCGTCAGAAATTGTATATTTGAACAGAATACATTGGTTATTACCCTCGAATAAGGTTTAGAAAATTTCGTTGTTTTATAATGGTAAGAGAAATAATGGTGCACAACTACACACCAGAGACAAAATTTCTCTCGTATTGAGGTAAATTAAACTGAAAACCTGCATTCAAAAAGGCAGGAGTTGTACAATAAGAGATGAGAAGATTAAATGAATATTAAATATATCGTTACCAATACCTCTGTCTAAGGTAATGCACTTCATAGAGATTAGACTTTTGGGCTTATTTATCTTAACATATCTGGTAGTAAAAGTTAAGAAACTCAATTTGGTTCTTAGAAATGTTTATTAGATACAAGTTTTATGAACAATTGTATTCTGATATAATACAAAACATATAACTCCGTAATATATTTATCAATTAAAATATATACCCAGAGAGTATAGTTGAGGGAGGTTTATACAAAGCTTAGAAAATGTTGTTCAGTAACAAACAAATGGCTGCACAAAAAAATAATGGCAGTGAGGGACTGAGAATTAGCGCAAATAAAACAAATTGGGTTGTCGGAAATGGCGCTTCCAAACTGAATTCCGGACTATTTGAATTTATTTGTTTTCCCCGCAAAAAATTCCACTCGCTAAATATACAGAAAATATTTATAGCCGCACTTAATGTTCTTTTCTAAAATTTCACTTTTTTGTATAGTGTTTGTGAACAACTATGCAACACGGATATTTTATAGTTTTATTATATGAGATTTCTAACATTATTTTCATTTTATAATCAATTTTGAAAATAATATTTGTGGAATAAAACTATTAAATATACTTTAAATATAAAATCTAGGAAGGTATACATCTTTAGCCCTAAAGCTCAGCTAAAGACAGAAATTATCCCCCATATAATAAAAGAGAAATCTCGTCTATATTACATATAGCCCATAATAATACAGGGAAGTGTCAAGTGATGATAATGTGTTACTCAGTACACATATCTTCATATATTTATTAGTAAATTAAATTCATAAATTTAATTGCCATATATCGATAAAATTTATAACAAACAAATTTACTGGCAGTGTGTTTCTTTTGGCGAAATTTGGCGAAATCGCTAAGAGTGTTCGCTATTGATAAGCCAAGCCCTCTCAATAAATAACTTATATCAATGCCGTAAAGTCTGTAGAAATAATATTTGTAGATATTATTGAAAATAAACACATTTCCAGTATATTTATTTGTTATCTTCAAGTCAGAATGGTGCTGTGGCTGCCCAACTTGAAGCTATAGGAAAAATAGTCAAGACCTTTATCGAATTCGTAGCTGCTGGGAAAACAAAGTATTCTAGAAAGAATAATATTATCCTAAAAATTATTTTTACGAAACTATATAATAAAGTTTTTTGAATTACAGGAATTTTATGTACAATTCCTATAGATAGAGGTTTATCTGCAGTTTCCTGTATTCTATCCCTGAAAAATAGGTTTAGTAATATAGATTTTGTGTGACAATAAAAAATTGAGGACTGATATATTCCCAATCTTCTTGAGCCCACCTTAGTAAACAGGTATTTCTTTTCTTCGGAAATGTATCAGATAAACTGATTTTGATACAGAAGAGCAAATGAGGTACTAGTTTTTAAAGTTTCCTAAACAATTCTAATCAAAGTGGAAAGACAAGGTCATATGTAGTGATGTGTCCAAAAGAACAATTGAGAAGGAGAGAGAATAGGATTCAGTTTGCTTCAAATTTTAAAATATTTTCTCTAATTTGATAAAAATATATTCATCACTGATGAAAAGAGATCAAAATATATTGAAGCAGATAAAGGAAATACTCAATAAAAAGGTAAATAAAAAACGAGACTACAAAACATGATGTTTTTGAACTAAAAAAGTAGTGAAATCGTCCAAAGACCATATATTTAGCTTAATTTATCAATGGTACATGGACAGGTTTATTTATCAATGTGTAACTAAGCATGTAAAATAATAGTTGGAATTATCAGTGGAGTCAACAAGGATATGTCGTACTTACAACAAGCGAAAGGCTCGCGTGATCTTTTTATTTTAATTAGTTCAATAATCAAATATATTGGTTTATATTCAAAGGTATTTATCAATTATATATTATTTTATTTATTATAAATATATATTATATCAATTATACTCACACCAATAATCAAATGAATCAAAGTACAAAACAAAGAACAACTACGTACTTTGCTGTTTTCGATTGTCTAATCATAGATCCGTTAATGATTAAAAAGACCATATATTTATAACCGCCCACAGCATCAGCATTAGTTTAAAATTCAAGTTTTTATTTCAATAATTAGTTTCTCTAGGTAACTTAGTTCCTTCAGGAGCACTAAGGATACCCTAATACACAAGAAAGAATCAGTGTGGTTACTCTCAATGTTTGTTCATATGTTGCTAAAGGTTGTTATTTTCAACTGTTCTATTTTTAAAGCACTGTTTTCATATCAGTAGAGTTGAGTGCCAAAAAATAATATAAATGAATATATTTGCTTTAGAGATATGCATCATTATTGTCTTTCAGAATAAAGAATGTTCAGATATGAATACGATACATACGGCTATAGAAAAATTAATTTGATATCAAAATATTTTAATAAATACGATATGTTTTCCTATATATATCCCGAACCTTTATTTTTACGGCTCAAAGTGAATTCCTCATTGACAAAAGCAAAGCTATAAACCATCAAATATGATATATATAGCAAAATTCATAAACTTCCTTCAACGATTCAATCTTTCCATTATCAACCAAGCCAAATGGCATACGCCAATTTGATTAAGTAACAAATTATATATTTTATCGTTTGAAAATATTTAGTTAGCATTCTCCAAATTAAAATATATACGCTTCAGGCATGCAATACCTACAATGATTTTCTACATTATAATTACCCTAATAGAATCAAAGAAGCAATGTAAACAAAGATTCGGGGCAAAAAGAAAGGGATAATTGAATGTATCCGTTGGTTAGGTGGTGATGTTTTGGTGCTACACGGACTATATCTATCTTGCGTTGAATTAATGGAGGTTTGACACTTGAGTTGTTATAGTTGGCAAACTCGAACAGCAAATATGTGAAAATATTTAGTAAATTTAGAGCTTATTAGGACATTTCTCGCTGCCAACTTATAAATTGACAGTGATAACGCTTGACATGGGATAATCATTTGTATTTTCATAACTACTATATATATTTATATCCATTTAAATGTGCTAATTAGCATGTGATAACGACATTTGTTATATCTTGGAATAATTTCTAAAATTAATAAATATATATGATAGATAATATTTCCTCTGTTGAGAAATAAAAATGCATGTCATGGCTTATCAACATTTCTTTGAGTCTTATGTGTCAAATATCCGTAAATTATATTCAATTACTAATAGTTAAATTTTTTTTAGGACAAAATAATAAAGCCTCCGAGGTTGCGTTTCTTTCTTTAAAACGTTTAATAATGCTCAAGCTTTCGGGTATGGTGGCCCTTCTACAGGAGCAACGCAAATGGTAGTGAATCGTCAGCAGCTGTTATATATTTAGCTAATATGTTTACATATTTACAAAATTTTTATAAGAGAACTATTTATTTCTTGATATATGCTAAGTATTGAAATATTATTAATGTTTAATGTTTATCCAGAATATTTACATCTTTCTAAACTTAAGGTAAAACTATTATATAATAGTTTGTAAATATGTAAACATATTAGGTAAATATATAACAGCTGCTGACGATTCACTACCATTTGCGTTGCTCCTGTAGAAGGGCCACCATACCCGAAAGCTTGAGCATTATTAAACGTTTTAAAGAAAGAAACGCAACCTCGGAGGCTTTATTATTTTGTCCTAAAGATTTCACAGAGGTTATAATATTGGAATAGTTAAAATGTAATATCTTTTACAGAAATACTAAACTTAAGAAAGAACTACCCTAAACTAATCAATATCAGTTGACTATCTTTGGTATATTAAATACTTGTTATAAAATAAATGAAGCTTCCAGGGTTAAATTTCTTGTGCTACTTTTTATTTTCAAGCTTTCGGACTTGTCAGTCTTTCACAACAGGAGAATCACATTAACAACTTAATAATAAATACATGTTTATATACACATCATTATATATATTTTAAATACTTATTATATATTGAATTTGTATATATATTTAAATTTCAAATGTTATAAATCCATTATATGGCTAAAGATTTTGAAAATAAGTTTCATATAAAAATTTTACAATTGATCCAATAAAATGAGGAAATTTCTCTCTTGTTAACTCATGAATATTTTATCATCATTTATTATAAGATAGTTTCTATAATAATGAAAAATGTATTTTAAGTTTTAAAAACATTTCTATAATAGTGATTACATGTAAGTGAAATAGTTGCATATAGAGAAATATAGAACAACTATTCAACAAAGTTAAATCAGAATAGAATTAGGGTATATAGGACAGAGTAACATCAGAGACAAGTGAAAGAATTCTTTGAACAACTTGTCACCATACGTTCGCAGTAAAGAAGAAATGGACAGAGAATAAATGTGAGTTTGTTAGGCAGTGTGTTATTTGCTTGGAGGTTTTTTACTCGGTTCGAGGCTCATTTATCTGTGTTCTACACCGCCTGACATTTATACAGCCTGGTTGGGATGTACTTCATTAACAAATACTTGCATTGATTCGGAAAACTTTACTAAAGAATTTACAAAGAACATCTATTTAGAATTGTATTTGTTAATTTTTTATTTCCTTACTTAAATAAGTATTTTATAAGGGATATTTTGGTTCATAATAATTATATTACATCTTTATAACTTTTCACATTTACTTGATATATAAATAAATATTGAATTTTAGTTTAAAATAATAAAAAAATTAGAAATTACAAAGTGGTATCCTTTATAGTACGATAAATGATTAGTGAAAACTTTATTAAACTTAAATATGCGACTTTTACGTGATTCAACATCTTTTAAAAATCTTATTTCATGTAATCTCTCGTACTTGATTTCAACAAAAAAAATCAAAAATCGAATTACGCACATAAAAGAACAAGAATATATTGTTATATCGTTTTGAAAATAGAGCAATCCATACTTAATTCATTAGATAATAAAAGACATATATTGGATTTAATAGAAGATTTATTTTGCCAATATTTCGGCTGGCTGAACGCCAACCTTTATCGAGGCATTACATTTTTGTATACACAAACTCAGCCAGAAACAACCACACTCCGGATTTCGAAAATATAACTATTTTATACCAGAACATTAAGGAAAAACACTGCCGATTGTTCTTAGAAAGTTGGGCCTCTGCAGAAGACAAAGAAAGTATAAATAGGAACATTGATTTACCAGACATCTACACACCATTTAGATCTTCTTAAAATTTTTTTTCTAATTATTTTAATATCAATTAGTTAATTTTTATTTTTTAAATTGACTTATTATATACTATTTTAAAGGGAGAGGTGCCGTTTTTTTAAATTACATAACTTTGCTTTATTTAATTTTTTTGCTTTAATGAATTTTTAAATTTGTAATACCCGCGATTTCTTAAATTATATTTTCACACAGTAGTAATAACCTGTGTTGTGTTGTTTATCTTTTATAAACTACAACTTATATATTTATTATTTAATTATAATTATTTATTTATCACACACATTTAAATTTAGTAAAGATTAATTCTCTATTTGCAAAACACAGTCAGTCTATTGTTCTTAATTCCTCTTCTTAAATTCACATCACTTATATATTTCACACTATTCTACATATTCCTCCCTTGTTTAGTTAGTATCTAATCATGTCCTTAAATCTAGAAGGAACATGTATTTGTCTTCCACTTCTAGTGATGACAGTCTTGTTTTCATTCTCATTAGGTGATTCATTTGGGTATAAACAGTCCATATCAGATATAGCAATCTGCTCTTCTGGTACAATATCTTCTAAGGTTGCTTCTTGTTCTGGTAGATACCTTGAAGTACTAGGAAGTTCCATTCTAATTTCTGGAGTCTTAATCAAAGTGGTATTCAAATCAATTCCTTTGTTAAAATCTTGTAAGACATTGGCATGTCTTAAATGCTTTGCATTCCTAATGATAAAGCTACCTGTCTCAGTATTGACTAACTTGAATGAATTTGGAGATATAGTCTCTAGAATGATAAATCTTTGGTTGTCATAATTTGGTGTCAACTTGCTTTCATTTCAGTGTTTGCGACATAAACAATATTACCTTCTTGAAGTCATGAGGCAAGGCCTTATTCTTGCTATCAGCATATTTCTTCATTCTTGATATCTCAATTGTTCTTTGAAGATTCAAATTATCTTGTTGCAAACAACTTTTCTTTTAATTGCCTATTATAGCATTTTTCTATTATCTGATCTCTGATCATGTCTTCTTCTAAATTTCCAAATTCACAGGATTTGACTAATTCTCTTAGGGCAATGACATATGAATCAATATTTTCATCTGTATTTGGTTTCTTTGCCTAAATTTAAATCGTTCTGATACAATATTTTTTTGTGGTGTGAAATATTTAGTTAAAGCTTCTTTTGCTTTTTCATACGTATCTTTTTCTTCTGGCAAATTAAAGAAAATTCTTTGGACTTGTGGTCCAAGGCAATGCAAAAGTGTTGCCCTTTTAACGTCATCTTTCTTTGTTGAAACACCGCTTGCTAATTCATAAATTAAATATGAATTCATCCAATGTTTGTACTCGGAATACTAATCTGTAGCATTAAGGGTTCAACGGTAATGGAGACGTCAAATTATTTGCCATCTTCTGTTACGCTTATTTAATTATTATTTTCTTTTTTTTAATCCTCGTCGCCAAATATGTTGTGTTGTTTATCTTTTATAAACTACAACTTATATATTTATTATTTAATTATAATTATTTATTTATCACACACATTTAAATTTAGTAAAGATTAATTCTCTATTTGCAAAACACAGTCAGTCTATTGTTCTTAATTCCCTTTCTTAAATCACATCACTTATATATTTCACACTATTCTACAACCTGTAATTAATACATACCACTTGTTTAATTATTTTACATTTATCGCTTCAAAACGCAAAGGTATTGATACCTTAAAATATATAATATATTACATGCAATACATTAAACTTTTTTAGTTTCCACTTCTTAATTAATTTTCTCATATATTCATCCTAAATTGTTTTAACTTCCATTTTAAAGCATCTTTATAAAATATTTTTTACTTATGATAAATCGATCTCCATAAATTTTGAAATTAATTTTTTAAATACCCACATTTTTTTGTTTAACTTTTTTAAAAAGTTCTTACAGTTTATTGTTTAAATAATTTTGAATATATTTTCAAATGTTTTAATAGATACATATACTTTTACATTTATCTCTTAATTAATTATTAATGAATTATTTTTATGTACTTATTACAATTATCTTTTTAAATATAAGATAGAACTCATTTTTTTCCTTTAATATTTTAAGATATTTTACATATTTGATTGCAATTTTTATAATATCTTTTCATGCACAAATTTCTCCCTCCTACTCTGTATTTTAATTGATTTCAACTGTGATATTATAACACTATGCGGCGCTGAGTTTGTGTATACAAAATGTAAAGCCTCGATAAAGGTTGGCGTTCAGCCAGCCGAAATATTGGCAAAATAAATATTTTATTAAATCCAATATATGCCTTTTATTATCTAATATTGTTATATATATACGTGTATACATATATATTTATCTTTGGTGTGTGTGCATTTTATTATTTTTTTGAAGATAAAAAATTTCAAATGTATGTTACGTATGTATTTATTTTAGAATAATATGTGGGTTATGTGTGATGATATTCGAAATTAATATTCTATGAAATACAAAATCAGTAAATAAAATAAATAATAATGAATTGAAAATGAAACTATATATTCACAGAAAATGTTTGTATCATTCACTTCTTTTCTGATATATATTCAGAGAGAATAAATGACTTTAGTTGGGATATGTCAGACTCTGTAGATACTCCTGTGAAGCTTCAATTTGGGTTAATTTGGTCCATTGTAGAGAGATGGTAAATCTCTATGGAAAATATTCTCAAAACTTGGAATGGTCCTTTGTGGCAGCTATTTTAATTAGCTTCTGATCACATTGTAGATAATTCTTTTTAGAACCATATATATAACTTCAAACACAATGGCGAATCATGTTCATCTTTAGAAATTTCATAATAATGTTAAGTTATTTTCATATCCAGTTTTCTAGAGCATCTTTTACTGTAGTTGAAGGGTTATCAGAAAAATGTAGCCTCACTTAAAAAAAGTAATTCGGGTTGCATAATTATTATATTACCTTTCCGCACATTCTATCACTATGGGGGTAGTATGGTGTCGTGAAGTATTTTCGAAGTTGATGATTTATGTTTATTTTAAAAATTCCATTTTGAATTATGGTGTTTTCTATTGACAGTAATAGCAATGTTTATGGCTAGTGATGCTATAAATATTGTACTGAAACCTTGTAGCGTTGCTTGTTTTTGATGACTGAAAGGTCCAAAGAAACAGGTAAGGTGAGATATGAACGCTCGGATGCACTATTTTGAAGTTATTCAATATATAAAGGGAATTAGTTGATTAGTTACAGATTGCCATTTTTTTATCATTTTGAAAGAAGACGGAAATTAGAGTGAAACAGTGGTTTAATTAATTCCGATATTAAAATACAAATTATAAGACAGAGAGTTTACTAGAAATAGATTGTTTTAATTGTCTATTCCCAAATGACATCTCTGTTTTATAATATGAATCATAATATTGGAAATAATTCAACCATTGTTTCACTCTACTTCTTTTTTTTTTTCAAAATTAGAAGAAAATTGTTAATATAAAACTTATTGATATTGAGTCCATTCTATGGGCGTAAACATCCTTCTTAGTTACTTTCTTGCCTATTATGCTCAATAGGGATGTCATCTTGTATATATTCAGTTGAGTCAACTGGTTGTGATTCTACAAATATATCCGTTCAGTTTAAAGGTGGGAGATATTTTAATAACTGAAATATTCCTTCTTTATGAATATTTGGTTTAACAGAGCTATGTTTTATATTATGATAAGTTTTCACGGTTTCATATACATTTATATTTCTGCTAGATGTACCAATACTATTCGACTATAAATATAGAGCTTAAGTCTATTAATGAGTTTTTCCTTTTTTTGTGTTAATATGTTTAAGTGTGAAGATTTCATATCCCCTCAAAGAAAATCAAGGGTTTTTCAGCGCTAAGTAATATATTAGATTATATATGTATTTTTTCTTCTCATCTGTTATTTTCTATTTCATATAGAATTATCCAACTATCAATCTTTTTTTTATATTGCTTTTACTGCCGATATTATTTTTAAATATATGTAAATTATAACTTTAAAACGAAGAGATGTTCATAAATAAACTATTTTGTATTGAAATAAAGGATCTAGATTTTTAAAATATTTACCTCAGTTATTTTCTTTTGAATGTTATCGAGATTGGCTAAGTATATTACGTTTTTTTATATTACATTTTTAAATGTAAATATTCCAAAAAGTTTATTTCGTTTGATCTTTTTTATATGAAAACAACGTTTTTACAAAAAATATTAAAACAAGAAAACAAAGTGTGTTATGATGATACTAATTAACATTCTATGAAATCAAAAATGAATTATGAAATTGAATTATTAAATAGAATTATGAAATAAAGTATTTATAGTATAAATTTTGTATCAATATAAATAATAATAAATATGAAAATAGTTGAAGCTATAAATATTTTATCTTTTATTTACCCTGACAGACCCTTGATTTCAAAATGAGTATTCTACTTTTTCAGGTCTCTATGACACCAAATTCTTTGTCTATAGCTATCTTTCTTCAACATCCACTACAATTGTTAATCCTGGGATCTTTCCAACATATGGTCATACATATGGTCTCAAAACGCATTCCTCAAGACATTTTGTGATTTTGATAGCACAACCTTTCTTTAGGTATTATCCTTTTTTAATATCCTATATTGAGGTTTTTACTACTATATTATACCAGAATATTTTGAACTCAATGTTTCGCATATTTACAAGTTTACTATATCCACATATTCGTCTCTCAATTGACCTTTAAATTTTTATTAGACAGGTAAAATTTACAGTTGTATCTTCTTGATCTTATTAAATTCAAACAATTTATTTCTTTAAAGGTTGCCGAATGAAGTTTAGTCAATGCACCATGAACCCTGAAAAAATTAAATTCCATTTCCGATGTAATGATTTGATATTAACAGTTGTCTACCGTTACAATTTGGATGATTTTTATATTCCGATTAGAGACTACCTCTAAGAGAGGCCAGGTTAGATGATCTCTATATAAATTAAATATAAGACAAATATTGTTCATATATAAACAAGTCATATTATTTCATATATAATAACAATTGAACCAAAGAATCAATACGGCCATAGTTGATGAAGAAAATGGCATAGTTTGGGGTATCGAGTAAAATATGTTCGTCTTTTGGCATGTGTCTAACCAATTAGAAGAAGACAGTCAGCGCGCTGCAAACAGTGATGGAAAATCAGGGTTGAACCTTTTTATATATACCCTCATTTTGTTTACTCTTGTTATTGCACAATATAATTTCACCTGTTTGAAATAAGAATTTTATTTCAATCGTAAGATTACGGAGAGCTTATATAGATGTACACTCATGGACAAAACCTAAAGAAATGCAAATTTGTTTAAGTCGCCGGTCGTCTTTTTTCAAAGCGATAATTTGTTTACATTTGGTTATCTCGTGTTTCTTTAATAAAAGTCACTGTGTATCAAATATATTTCCGAGTTATTGTCTGAATTCAGATATACATGCTTGAGGTACAACTTCCTAAACTTTTGTCCATTAGTGTAGCTTGGTTTGTAAGGTTCCTATGTCAACTTCGAGTTTCATTTTGAATATTTAATTGTTATGGTTATATTACACTGTAACAGTAAGTGTCTCTGTAAATATTTCATTGTTCTCAAAAATATAATTATAGATATTTCATTGTTAGAATTATGTTTCACTGAAAAAACAAGTTTCACTGTAAAAATTTCATTGTTTTCAAATATATAATTATAGAGGTTTCATTGTTAGGATTATGTTTCACTGTAAAAACAAGTTTCACTCTAAATATTTCATTGTTTTCAAATATATAATTATAGAGGTTTCATTGTTAGGATTATGTTTCACTGTAAATATTTCATTGTTCTCAAAAATACAATTATAGATATTTCATTGTTAGGATTATGTTTTACTGTAAAAACAAGTTTCACTCTAAATATTTAATTTTTCATAAACAAGTTTCATCATAGAGATTTCATTTTTATCAACTAGTGCCATTATGGATATTTCTTTGTTAGGACTATGTTGCACTGTAACAACAAGTGTGTGTGTGTGTGTGTGTGTGTGACAATTTGACAATTAAAAAATATTTATTGTCATCTAGACAATATTACATATTTTCAAACAATAAAGTAGAGAGAGAAAATATATACATAGAAAGAGAGAAAGAAAATATATACATATATGAAACTACAAGATGATGATGGGAGATGATGGAAGGAAACCTCGACGTTGGAGGGTCCTGGACCAGGCGATGAGCGGGTCCTCCACCGCTTCTCCGAGCCCAACCTGGACAAAGTAGCGATAGATTCGCAACTTTGCCGATGCCAGGATGGAAAGGGCGTCGTCCTCAAGGCCGGACCCGCCGAAGATCCAAGCCTGCAGGTCAGGGGGCCGCCCTATGATGTTGAAGGCCTCTCTGATGAGAGGCCTGATGGAGCGGCAGCACCAGTAACGGTGGCCGAGGGAGCGGTCGATGGACCCGCAGGCAGGACAGGAGGGGCCGACCGAGGCAGGATGGGCCGGATGGGGCAGGGCGTGGAGGGCTAGCTTGAGAGCTGCGTCGGCCTCGTGACCCGAATAGGCGCAGCGCCGCAGCGAGGCCCAGTCGATCCTGGATGGTGGATTGATGGTGGGCGTCCATCTCGCCAGGAATCTGGAGATGGGCGTGGCGGCAAGGCGCGGACGATCCAGGGCCCGTCGGGCCGAGCGCGTCGTGAGGCCGTTGAGGAACGGCGTAGCCGTCCCACGCAGCACCACGGCCGCAGCAAGGGAACTGGATGAAGGCGTGGACTCCGCCCCGAAGCCCACGGCGTTCTCGGAGGTCAGCCTCCGACAGAAGGCGCCCAGGGCCGCGGCGTCAGCCAGGGCCGAGCGCGTAGGGCGGGCGATGAGGTGTTCCTCCTCGATGAGGTCCCGGACTCGGGCTCCGCTCCAGCGGGCGGGGGCCAGGAGGTCTGGAGGGCGGAGGAACCGGCAGCCGCCGATGATGGGGAGGTCCAGCAGCTGAGCCGTGGGGACCGCCCGGTGGTTGAGGCCCAGGATGTTGGAGGCCTCCTCCCATAGCTTCAGCAACCGGAGAAGGCGGGGCTGGAGACGGGTGCCGTCCGGTGGAGGGTGGATCCAGGCTTCCCCGCTGTTGCCGCCGACCAGCCAGCTGAAGGCATTTCTGCCCCCGCGGAGCGCGACCTGCACCCCCTTGAGGCAGGCGAGCTGGAGCTGGGTCGCGAGGTCGAGGACGCCGAGGGCCTCCGAAGGCAACTGGCCTCGCCATGACATCGGCGGGAAGCCACGCCGTGTGGTCCTGTCCCCAGACGAATCTCGCCAGTCGGGCCTGCAGCTTGGCGATGGTCGGGGGTGATGGTAGATAGCCATGCAGGTGGTGCTGGATGACAGAGCCCACCAGCGTGTTCGCCGCTCTTGCTCGCCCGACGAGGGAGAGGCCGCGGGTGAAGGGCGTCCATCTGCGGCAGGCAGTCTCCAGGAGGGCCAGGAGATGCTGCTCCCGGTGGGCGACGGTGCTCCTGGGGGCGATGTCGAGCCCGAGGATCCTGATGGAGGTGGTCGACCAGGAGGCGCCGAGAGGGGAGTCGCCGCGGTTGCGCCAGGCGCCGCACCAGAGGCCAGCGCTCTTCTCAGTTCACGCCAACTCCGGAGGCCTGCTTATAGTCTTCGAAGACAGTCGCCACCCGCTCGAAGTCCTCGTCGCGATGGAACAGGAGGACGATGTCGTCGGCGTAGGCGGTGACATTGCCCACGCCGAGGGTCAACTCCAGGCGACGTAGTAGCGGCCCCGTGGCGATGCTGAAGAGTGCGGCACTCACGGCGCAACCCTGTCTTAGGCCGTTGAGGAGGGGGAAGGCGGTGGTGTAGAAGCCTCCGGCCCGGATGGTGGCGTCCGCCCCGGCGTAGAGGATGTTAATCCAGGCCCTGAAGGCCGGCGGGAGGCGGAGGGACGTTAGCAGGGACTCCAAGAAGCCGCGGTCTAGTGAGTCAAAGGCGGACTCCAGGTCTACGCCCATGACGGCCAGCGACGAGCCCAGGGCGGTGGCCTCCTCGACGGCGTCCGTCACCATGGCGATGTTCCATGACGGGGACCTCCCGGGGACGGCGTAAGTCTGGCATTCCGGCACAAGGGTCCGCAGGTGGGGCTTGAGGCGCCGGTGAAGGATGGCGGCCAGGACCCTGTAGTCGGCCGAGGGCAGCGCGACGGGCCTGTAGCCGTCAAGGCCGCGACCTCCGCGGGCCTTGGGCACGAGGCAGATGGAGCTGCGCCGCGTCGACGGAGGCAGGGCACCGCGGAGCCGTGATGCCGCGAACACCCGGGCCAGAGCTTCCGCGAAGAAGTCCTCGCTGAAGGCGACGAGGAGCTCGCACGGCAAGCCATCCCAGCCGGGGGCCTTTCCGCGAGGGAGGTGTTCGATAGCGTTGGCGATCTCGCTGGGGCTGATGTCCGGACGGTGAAGCGGGTCCTCCTCACTCAGCTCGCGGGTGGTGGTGGGCGCGCTGCTGGCGATGAAGGCAGCTCCCGCAGCTGGATCGCTGGTGGGACGGGCGAAGCGGGGCTGGAAGGTCGCGAACGCCCTCCGCCGAAGCTCGGGGCCCTCGATGATGTTATCCTGCTCGTCCCTGATGACGCTGACCGGGCGTCGGAGGCGGATGGCGCGTGCTAGGTCCGGCAGCGATGGGTAGTCGGCCCGGATGGAGGAGGCCTCGAGCTGCGCCGCGATGTAACGTCTCGCCCTGTAGACGTAGCTGTCGTTGGCAGCGTGGCGTGGGTCGTGCAGGGATCTGGCCTCCGCCAGCAGCCCCGCCTTGATGGAGGTCCACCTATCCCAGAAGGTCCCGTCGTCGTCATCGTGCGCTGTGTCTTCCTCCAACTCCCGGATGTAGCCAGCCAGATGTTCGAGAGCAAGGCCCGAGCGGAGCATCGCGGCCAAGCGGGGCTGGGTGGGGGAGGAGACGGCGGTGTTGGGCGGGCCCACCTGGAGCAGCACGAGGCGGTGGTCCGAGAGGTGGTAGTGGCTGGTCGTGTAGATGGACACGCGATCCAGGACTCCAGCAGGGACGAGGATCCGGTCCAGGCGGTTGGATTCGACTTGGTCGCCATGCATGGAGACTCTGGTGGGCAGGTGGGCGGCGTCGAACTGGGTGGCCACGTCGACCAGCGCGGCCAGGTCCAGAAGAGCGGCGAGGGCATCCGATGATGATGATGATGAAGGGCCCCGATCCCTGATATTAAAGTCGCCTATGATCCAGCAGGCCCCCTCCTCTTCCTGTGCCGCTGTCGCCGCCAGGAGCTCCAGTTGTTGGTTTCTCTCCCGGGGTTCATGCGCCAGATGAACGGCGATGGCCGTCATTTCCTCGCCGTGGACATCTATTGTTGCCAAGGCGATGTGGCCCGGCCACAGGATACGCTGTTGTAGCACGGCTACGCCTGGTCCGAAGACGCAGGCGAGTCCGGATCCCGAGATGGCTACGGGATGGGCCAACACAACAGCGCCGTAGCCGAGGCAGAGGTCTTGGCCGCTGCCCAGATGAAATGCGTTTGTCTCCTGGACAAACGCGATGTCCACGTGATGTTGTCTGAGTAAATGACAAAGGGCAAGGCTCCTCCCCCGAGTGGCGAGCCCTCGCGCGTTGATGGTGGCGACGCGGTAACTCATTGGGGCCGTCCTTCACGCAGCACCTTCCTGGTCTTCTGGAGGGTCTTGCGGATGGTATGGTTGGAGTCTGGGATTGAGGCCTTGATGGTTTCGGCCACCTGGTCGAGGGCGGCGACCTGTGCTTTTGACAGCGAGGGCACTCGCTTCTAGAGGTGAGTAGCCGCTGTGCATACTCGCGGTCTATACCGGGCAGCCCGTCCCAGTCGATGGAGAGGTTGGGGGACTGCTTGAGGTGCTCCTGCAGCTGGACGAATGCGGGTTTTCCCCGGGGAGACGCGGAGGGAGTTGAGGTCAGCTCCTCCTCCGACATCTCAATGTCGAGCGGAAAGGTCTCGGGCTCGGGGGGCCGCGGGGCCGCCAGAGGAGCAGGGAGGGCGACAGGGGCGGGCTGGGCAAGATCCCTCGGTTCGGCAGG
Organism: Cordylochernes scorpioides; assembly: GCA_030710605.1. Taxonomy (NCBI): domain Eukaryota; kingdom Metazoa; phylum Arthropoda; class Arachnida; order Pseudoscorpiones; family Chernetidae; genus Cordylochernes; species Cordylochernes scorpioides. The sequence goes on from CP092867.1 coordinate 60,892,893, forward strand.
ATGGGGCGCCGAGGGGGTCACTGGAGCCTCAGTTGAAGTCTTCGCCGGTTGGACAGGGGACGCCGGTGTTGCGGGCGCAGGTGCCGGCTTCCTTGGTTGCTGAGGAGGAGGAGGAGGAGGAGGGGGGCGAGGCCTTGCGTCGGTGGGAGACGCTGCTTGCCTGGGGCTGCCGTTCCCTTGCCTGGCGAGCGCTGGGCAGTTGGCTCTGCGGTGGCCCTGCTTGCCGCACTTGGAACACTTGATGCCAAAGGAGAGGAAGGCTGACAGGGTGTCTCCCTTGGACTTAATGGTCAGACGGGTGGGCAGCGACTCCAGCCTCACGCCCTCGCGGAGCAGGATGAACGCCTCCCGGCGGCCGTCGTTGAAGGTGTATTCCCCCATCTTGATCATGATGGGGGCAATGGAGGTCACGGTGCCGAAGTTGCGCAGGGGCTCCACGATGGCGCTGTCCTCGACGAAGCCGGGCAGATTTGCGATGGTAATGCGTTCTGCCCTTTTTCGGAAGGGGAAGACTTTCAGGTGGGTGCCCTCGATGTCCAGGCCCACCTCCACCAGACGGCTCGCATGGTCTTTGCTCGCGAGGCCCACGACATAGTGGCCGTTCATCCTGTTGAACTGGCTTATTTTCCCTGGCCCTCCGAGCAGGTGTCCAATTGCCCGGAGGTAGGAGTAGTCCGGGATGTCTGGGCACAGCTCCACGAAGACGTAGTTCTCGTGGTTGGTAGTGGTCTGCCTCGCCTTGGCGTCGGCGATGTTGGCGCGTGTCGCCTTGATTTCCTGGGGCGGCATTGACCTCGGCCCTGTTGGCCGCTTCTGCTGCTGGGAGCTGCGCTTCTCAGCAAGCCTGCTTGGCTGTTCAGAGGCGTGGTCAGGTGACGGTGAGACGAGGCGCCTTTTCTTGCTCTTCACGACTGTGTAGCCTTCGTTGGCGTCCACCTCCGCCATCTCGCTGTCGGCCCAGTTGAGCGAGGCCGGGCTGGCTGGAGTTACGCTGGTCGTAGCAGCAGTCTTCGGCGCCGTGACGTCACCACGCGCGGCGGCCGGATTTACATGCATGTCGCCTGCCGGCGAATTTGCATACTTTTGATTTTCAGAAGAAATTTCAATTATTTTCTTCATATTTATGTCTTTTGGCGATAATTCCTCGCCTGTTGGTAGCAGGATGCTGGGCCTTTCAGGCACTTTTTCAGCACATCCTGGGCTTTCTGCCAATATCACACTTGCCAGACTAAGCGCCCTTTACACGCACTCAAAAGGCGAAAACGGCGGAGCTCGCGAAAGCGTGGCCGCACGCCCGAGTGTGTGTGTGTGTGTGTCAGTGTAGAGAATTCATCGTTATCAACTGGTTTCATTATGAACATTTCGTTGTTATCAACAAGCTTCATCATGGGGATTTCATTAAAAAGAATATGTTTCTTTATAACAACAGGTTTCATTGTTATCAACATATTTCATTTTGAAGTTTCCATTGTTATCAAATAGCTTCATTATGGAGTTTCCATTGCTAATAATAAATTTGATAATGGAGATTTCATTTTTAGAGGATTATGCTTCCCTGTAACAATGAGTTTTACTGTAAAGTGATTATCCTGAAGATACAAGTTGCTTGGCCGGCATTGACACTTCGGCCAGTTAGAGTTTTTTATTTTCTCAACTTTCAACAAAAATATGTTGTCTTTTTCAGGAGAAATAAATAAAATTAAATAATTTGGTGAAGGATTAAACATTTGTTCTGAGGTTGCAAGGGCGTTCTCTAAAAAAAATAGAGAGAATCAGAATAATTTTTAACGCCTTTCCAAATGTTTTATTTTTCCTGACGAAGACAAATAAATTTTGTTGAAACTTTGACCGGCCGGAGTGTCTATTTTTACAGAAATGTAAAGTGATTATATTTATTAGCTTTAATTAAAAAGGCATACATTGTCTCAAAAAATCATTTATTTCACCAATATTTCAGTTGGCTGAACGCCAACCTTTATCAAGGTATTATGACATATTTAATGTGTGTCAACAACAATCTCAGCGCCACATAACGTCAACAGAATTAAGTTTTAAAAATATTTTGTTATATTCAACGGGGAGAAAAAAAATTGATATATAAATTTATATTATGGACAAAATAAATTTATTAAAATATGGGTGCAAATATTTTGAAAATTAACAATAATGCCTATTTTATATTTATAATCATTTGTATTAAGTGTAGAAATATTTTCGTATATAAAAAATAAAATAAGAAAAACAAATTTATTAGCTTGTGTTGTTTCTGAGATTCCATTGCTATCAAAAATTGAAATTATTATCATTAAGTTGCCATCAATTGCATATCAATATCATCATGGAGATTTTATTGCTATCAAAAGTGTCTTCATCGAAATTTAGTTGTTTTCAACCAATTTGTTGTATCAACAATTGTCACTATGAGGACATTGTTATTATTACCTCGTGTAAACTTTGCTATTGCTATCAAAATTTTAATTATTATGATTTCATTGCTGTGAAGTTTCATGATGAAAATTTAATTGTTATTAAGTAATTTAATATTAAACAAACAATGAATGGGACCACTATGAATATATTGTTGTTTTCAACAAGTTCAATTTCAAAAATTTAATTGTTACCAACAAGAAATACTATTAATATTTCATTGTTATCAATGAGTTCGATTTTAGAGCATAGGCTATGATACAAGTTAAATAAGTATTAATGAAAGATTTCATTGATACCAATTGTTTTTTATACAGAACCAATTGTTAAAGATTTACTTTATAGAAATTATTGTTAAAAGCATTACTTTATATAAGAGTGTATATACACTAAAATATTATTTCGAAATCCAAGCAATTCTTAGTCCCTCAAAACACTCTATTATATACCCAGCTGTATTTTTTCCAGTTTATTTCCTTATATCTATAAATAATAGTTAACCAGTTGTATACTCCAGATATATTTCCTAACAGAACTATAAATAAGCTAAAAGCAGCAGTTTTGAGACTTCAAACTGCATTCACAATGGAAAAAAAAAACAGGTTACAATCTGTGCTTCTAAACCAGATGGCTGTATTCTATTCTAATGACGGGAGGGCTACTCTTTTCGCAATATCCACCTGTGGGGGTTGGACAAAGGGAAGCTATAAAAATAGAATTTACGATTACCTTCTTCTCAGATTCTAAGAGGAAGTCCTTGCTTGTCCAGGTAACAACTTTATCTTGAAGTCGTATATAACGTTACAGTTTCGAAGCATCTAACGCTTAAAACCTCACCAAAATAATTTTAAAAAAATATAGAAAGATTATAAAGGCTTCGAACAATAAATATATTGTTAAATATAATTACTGAGAAGCAGGGTAGAATTGAACAATAGAAATAGTGTTCTATTGACTTCGTTATGATACCGTTTTGTCAGGGTGTCAGGAATGAATACCAATTGGATCTTTCCATCAAATGAAATGGACCCTCAGACAATAGTGCACTGTTCTGGACCTGTGTGATGTTCTAAAGTAAGACCAGGATCCACACACTGCCCAGACGTTTACAGTAATGTTTGCGATGATCAACAGGACACAGTAAGAAACTGTACTTGTCAACAAATACTATAAGTTAGTGCAGTTCCAAGTTGATCACTCCCGACATCACTATAGGCGGACTTGTAGATATTTGGGTGTAAGGGGTAGACATTGTAACGGCCAGCAATAGTCGTTTGCTGATGGTCATTTTGAAAACTATATATATCTACTAATATACACTCTTGAATATAAATTGGCGGGATGATTCTTCTTTTTTTTTGTACCTAAATATATCTATTTTCAATGTCGTTTGTAAAATTTATTATTTCTATCACTGTTATTTTTATATAGTGGTGGTTTGTGTGTGCTAAATAGTACTAGTTGTAAAAAAGAAACCAATATATAAACGAAAGAAGAAAAATAACATTATAATATATATTTCAAATTTTCCATAACTTTATCAGCAACCACAATGTCAGAATTGGCTGGTCGTTAAGAAGAAAATATGCTAATCATTGTATGTTCCATAATGCATGGACCTACAAAAAAATAGTTATTTTGCTAACTATGACTGTTTTGAAAAAATGGATTTTCAAGGCATAAGAAAAAATAATGATTGAAAGATAAAATATATAGATCATTAAAAGATTACAATGTCTTACCTCCAAGTGGTAAGAAGTATAGGCTCTGGTAAAAATATAGAATTGAATAAAAAATAGGAATTGAAATTTATTTATCTCGATATAAGTAAGTTCTATTGTTAAAATGATTAGTAACATATGACCAGAATTTTGAAAAATATAATAAAGTGATATATATATGTAGTACCTCAAGCAATAGCAGTCATTGGGCCGAGTGTCTTTAGCCTTTCCACATAAAGAACGAGGCAGGCTGGATGGCAGCTAAAAGGAGGCCAGCGACAGGTGACAAGGCAAGGTGCAAGAAGATCTCTGAGAAATGGGTCGTCCAACTAATGACTTGTCGAATTTTCCTGAAAAGAACCACATGACAATCTATGAAATTTCCATTCTTTCATTTAATCTCAACAATTATGCTCTGACACTGGACTTTCGCCTTGTCTGGGTCGCTGGCTGACCTCTCTTTTAGAAACTTTAATAATATTATATTTAAGATTACATGACGCCAAGCTGGAGAGTTGAATTTTATATACATTTGGGAATGCGTGTAATGCTGATTATAATTATTGTAGGGATGCAAATCTAGTGTATATTGAATATATTAGTACATATATGTATGTGCGTGGGTTTGCATGAGTGGAAATTCAATATGCATATGAAAAATAGGAACCTATCCATTTAACACTGCCTTAAGATAAAAGCATATTTTCCTGCGAAATTCGCATATTCAAATCATTGAAGAATTTGGTTAATTATTGCTAGGAATTTGTTATATTTATCAAATATAATTCTGCTCTCGTTGCGCAGAGAAATTCAGTATATATTTTTTCATATTTTTATTTCTTTTTATATTCAAATATAATCATAGTGCTCTCGAAGGACATAAATCGCGATACTTTTTAATGAAGTTTTTAAACTTAATATAACTATATATATGGAAGAAAAAGAGATATTATAATTAAATGTCAAGGCGTATCATTTATGTAACTTTTCTAAAGGTTTTGCAAGTTCAGATTCCTGACAGCCTTTCATTATGTATTTTAATGTAATATATAAAGCAATATAACTTGTCTATAATTTTAAATGTGTTATTAATAAGATAAAATAATCCTCATTTATATTTTATTGGCTTTATTTTACGCTTCTTGTGGTTCGGACGAATTTCCTTTGTTCTATGCATGTTATAATGGAAACAACAAGAAAATATCTGCTTTCGAAATTTAGATATTTATATAGAGCGTTTTCACTGTAGCACTTTTTTTAACCATTATATTACAATTTAGATATAAAATGTATTACATTTTCATTCCTTTATACACTATATGAAACAGATTTAAAAGTGAAGACAACAATTCATACGATTATAAAATATTTGTTTACCTCACTCTATTCTTAAATGTAACGAGAAATGGGCGAAAGAGGTAGAAAGGAAACAAGCAATTTTTGGAACAACGAAAATCTATTCAGTTTTATTGGAAGGAAAAACGGAAATTACTCGTTATAAATTGTCCTGGAGATTTTTGATATTTCCCTAACAAAATCTATTACTAGTAATATGGAGACCTTAGAAATATAATATGCTGCTTTATTGAGAATGTGTCCTTCGATGTAAAATACATTTTGTTAAATTGTATTTTTAGAAATTTTCTATTTATTGTCTTTCTGTTATATGGAATATTTTATTTTGCTATGGCCAGAAGTAAATGTATTCCAATAAGAATAGTAATACACAAATTGAAAAATACGAATATATGTAGGAGTTTGGAACAGGTTTAATATTACAATTTAACAAAATACAATTTTTCGATGGTAATCCTTTATGATCAATGGTAAATTTTGTGCACATTTTCTTTAACCTTTTTTCTATTCCGTGACATTGTGTTGAATGAATATATATTTTTAAAATATAGAAACGAAAATTGTTTTGGCTTTAAATATATTATTCTCACGCAACCTTATGTTGTTTTTATATATATTCAATTAAAAAGGCATATATTGGTTCAAAAAATAATATATGTACCAATATTTGAGTTTGCTGAAAACCAACCTTTTACAAGGTATAACAACATATTATTATACCTTGAAGAAGGTTGGCGTTCAGCTAATTTATATATTGATAATTAAATTATTTCTTAATTCAATATACGGACATGCCTTTTTGATTAAAGATATATTTAGGGATTGCTCTATTTAATATATATCTGTGATGAGGTATCCTGTCGACTTATCTGTGGTAAGGCATCCTGTCGACTCTCGCTATAGCTGTGATAACCGAGGGTCAAACCAGTAGTAACCGAGAGGGACAGTCAGGGTGTGGAGAGTTTTCCAGTACCTCTCTGCACCTTGGAGGACCTTTAAAAGTTCTCACAGAGTACAGGCAGTCGTGATCGAGGTAGAGTGGAAAGCTTGGGAATGTCCACACACAAAAAACGAAGAGATACAGTTGTAGTAGGAAAGTTCCGTGAACAGATAGGAGTCGAGCTAAGAGCAAGATGGAGATAGAAGAGTTCTTACTGTTCTACATGGTCGATGAGGTGGACCTGAGTACAACCGACGAGGGCTCACGCTGATGATGAAGTAACTAATTTTTCGGCTAGGGCAGAGGCTTTTTATATATTTTCCGAGTGAGGAGACATGCGGGAATTTGGACTTTGAACGTGTGCAAAGGGCGTGGGGCGTCTGCGGTATTCTACACCCTTTGGACCTGATGGCAACGGCCTGCCAAATTCCTCTTTAGGGTTGACTTTTATCTCGATCTCTTGCTTAGCTCAGCTCTTAATCTATTACATAGTTTTATTTATTCATCCTCGGTTTGTACAAAGTACATTACATATGGTGATGCAATGACACATGTCAATCATGCGTATAATTATTTATAGATGTGTTTCTATATACAACATGACAATCTTGTTAAAAGTATTATACAATATAGGGTTGTTGGTTTAAATCACCATATATATATGTGTGTGTCTGTGTGTATGTTTGTGTGTGAAAGTGTGCGATTTTAAAAAAATAGAAATAAGATCAGGTTTTGATATTTAAAACAAAATGGACATAACGTAAGCGCTCACATGAAACTTTTAGATGACAGAGCGCCAAATTTCAGGGAACAGATTAATCAAAGTTTAGTTTATTTTTGTTCCACTAAATGGCGCTCTGCCATCTAGAATTTTCATGTAAGCGGTCAGAATAGGCTCATTTTGTTTTATATATATACTTGGAATTTCGAAAACAAGACTGGCAAAAATAAATCCAGCAATCTGATTAAAATATTCTTATCATGCAAATATATTTATATTCTCTATATCACCTATAATCATGTCCTCTATAAATAAGATATCTGTGTTCGTGCGTGTGTGTAAATGAACTATTTCAATTCAGAAACTGCTGGGAGTTGACGCTTGAATTTTGCAGCGATTGCTCAAAACTCTGAATGATTGAGAAATCCAAATAGACGGGTATCTATCGCCAACCTCTTCTTAATTTATAAGCTAACATAATATGTCGAACAACAACAACAACAATATATATATATATATATATATATATATATATATATATATATATATATATATATATATATTAATAAAATGGAAATTTCATAAGTGGACATCACTAAAAACTTTCGTTACAATGCATCAATTTCAACCAAATTTTCAACATTTATGTAAAACGAGATGGAGCAGGTTTTGCTTAACATCAAAATATATTTCCTAACATTAACATGCGTAACTTCGCTGTTATCGATTAAATGCAAAAAAAATCAACAGAGTTAATTTTATTTATATATAAATACAAAATTAAATTTCAACAGAGTTAATTTTTTTTACATACTAGCTAATAATCTCAATCTAAAAAATATTCAAAACAAGCAATTTTAAGATAACACCATATGTAAAACAGTCGGCCAAGAAAACAACAACGATATTACATCTTTCTCACATATTCACACACAATCTTGATTAATAATTAAAACTAATCTTTAACATTGTTTATTATACTTCAACTTTTATTTCTACATTTATTATTAAATATCCAATTGTTTTATCATGTTTCTAATTTCGCCTAACAAATATACAAATTTATAGTGACCAACATATGCAAATTTTATCTTTGTTTTTATTTAACTTGATATCGTAAACATAACATCCATTGTAAGCATTTTTCTGTTCACCTTCCGTGGTTTCACTTTTCTCTGATAGTTTTTAGGTGTAGTATATTTTCTTATTACTAGACTACAAACATTCCCTCGAGAAAAACCTGGGCGAAGCCGGGTACATCCGCTAGTATATATATATATATATATATGTAATAAGTTGAGGTCTGGTAGCCTCTTGTAGAATCCTGTCGACTTAGATGTGATAATGGAGTGAGGTCTGGTAGCCTCTTGTAGAATCCTGTCGACTCTCGCTATAAGCTGTGGTAACCGAGGGTCAAACCTGTAGTAGCCGAGAGGGACAGTCAGGGCGTGGAGAGTTTTCCAGTACCTCTCTGCACTTTGGAAGACCTTTAACAGTTTTCACAGAGTACAGGCAGTCGTGGTCGAGGCAGAGCGGATAGCTTGGGAATGTCCACACACACAAAACGAAGAGACACAGCTGTAGTAGGAAAGTTCCATGAACAGATAGGAGTTGAGCTAAGCAAGATGGAGATTTAGAGTATTTCTTACTGTTTTACATGGTGATGAGGTGGTCCTGGCTACGACCGACGGTGAAAGGGGTGACTGCTGACTAACTCCGGACTAACCCATGTCGGCTAAAACCGAGGTGTTTATATACCATTCCCGAGGAGGGGGGGGAGACATCTGCGAATTTGAACTTTGAACGTCTGGGGCATTCTGCACCCTTTGGACCAGATGGCAACGGGCTGCCGAATTCCTTTAGAGTTGTCTCGATTGTAGACGTTTTTTGAACTTTTCAATCTTGCTTTAACTCAGCTCTTAATCTATTACATAGTTTTATTTATTTGTCTTTAGTTTGTACAAAGTACATTACATATGGTGATGCAATGACACAGATTAATCATGCATATAATTATTTATAGATGTGTTTCTATATACAACATGACAATCTTGTTATAAGTAATTATACAATATAGGGTTGTTGGTTTAAATTACTATATATATATATATATATATATATATATATAATAATAAATAGTTATTTAATTTTATAGTCCAGTTTTGTATTAAAATTATCTTCACTATTATGATCATTTAAATACAAATTATAAAATTTGTAATATGTTATTAATTTGTAGATAGAGAGAGAAAAAAAAAAAAAAAATCCATTACTTCTTTTACATCCTCAAGTTAATTATATATTTATAATTAATAACAATAAAAAAAATTAACAAAGTAACGTCTATTACATCGGCTTTTACACGTCATTCAGACATACTCTAATCCTATATATAGAATAATCGAAGAGATAATATATATAATAGTTAGAAAAAAGAGAGAAAGACAGAACCATGCACTTTTAATCAAACTAATAATAAGGGAAAAAAAAAAAAAGAGTTTTATAAAGAAGGTAGATAAAATTGTTAGTATATATATATATATTTTTTTAATGATTTTATGTTTTATCCTTTTTTTTTTTTTTTAAAGATTTTTAAAGGTTTTTTATTTTATAATATGATTATAAATAGTTGTATTTAGTAATATATCTATAGTATG
>CP092867.1:60902814-60971016 GCA_030710605.1 Cordylochernes scorpioides
TGCTAGAACTACAGGCACAAAAATCAAAAAAGACATCAAAAATGTTGAAAATTCACTAAAAATTTATAATAACCACAAAAATCCAAACATACCAAAGTTCTATATAATTCCTAAACTACACAAAAAAACCTATTTCTTTCAGAACAATCACATCTGGTATAAATTCAGTCATAAAAAATATTGATATACAATTAGCCTCAACACTACAATTTATTATAAATAAATTAACTAATAAATATAATTATAAATTTATCGACTCAAATAAAAAAATCATTAATTATTTAATGAACAATTGGACAAATATTGAAACAGTACACACATTTGACTTTGAGGACCTATATTCTAAAATAAATTTAAGAGATCTAAATAATAAAATAACCAATTTATTTAATGAATTAATTAATGACAAAACTTTCTACATTAAAATTATTCATAACAAATATAAAACATTTAAATTAGATCTTAAAACAGCAAAAACTCTACTGGAAACATTTTTAAATTTTAACTATATAGAATTTAAAAATAAAATATATATTCAATCAGAAGGCGTTCCCATGGGTACTTCTTCTAGTCCGTTACTAGCAAATTTAATATTGTTCTGGTACGAAAGAGAATACTTTCTACAAAATAATATTAATTGGCAAATATTCCGATATGTAGATGACATAATAATATTTAATAATCCACTGTTTAAAAAATTAATACCTGAAATATATCCTAAATACTTGAAACTTAAGAACAATGAAAAAATTTATAGAAACAAAAAAGTTAACTTTTTAGACTTGAATATAGACCTTACAAATAGTGCTGTTAGAGTTTATAATAAAAAGAGTAATTATAATTTCAATATTATAAAATACTGTAATATGAATTCTAATATATCATTAAATTGCTGTAAAGGTATATATTATGGTCAGTTTCTAAGATTTTATAGAATAAATAATATATTAGATAATTTCATAGAAGATGTTAAAAATTTAAACATGGAATTTATTAAAAACAAATTTAGTATCAAACAAGTAAAATATTTCAACAGTATATCAATTATAAAATATTTAAAAAAAAATAAATGGAAATATCCATTTATGAAATCAACTTTCTATAATTTCTCTTAATATTAACTAAAACAAATTTATAATCTTTAACAGTTAATTAAACTTTTATTAAATAACTGATTAAAAAATTTTTTCACAAGATTTTTAAAGTTTTAAAGTATATATTTCATTTTTGTTTAATCTCCAATTTCTGGGGAGGAAAATGGAAGTTAAATAAAGATGAACTTGCACAATTAATAGCTTTATTAAACTCTTATAATTTGCCTTTTTAAAGGAATATTAAAAGATGATTAAGTGTTAAATCAGTTATTTTGATATAACTATCTGTAAAGATTATAAAACTTAGCTTTCTTCCTTTAACTATTTTTCCTATCTTCTTTAATTTTCTTGTTGTTCAAAAAAATTCTGAAGAAATGGTCTAAATTTGAAATGTGGGGGGACATTCCCCTCCCGCGACATGTGCAAGCCAGAAATAGATATACACAATGGAGGACGCAGCGGTCAAGGTAGGTTTACAGTTTGAATTTGTTAACACTGGTATCTGTTATATGTTCATTTAAATATTTCACTGAAACAACTTAATATTAACACATAAAATACGGTTTAAAAGAGATCTATGACATAATAAAGGAGGGGTTGAAATGTCGCTGAAATTTTATCTGATGATCCCCGTTTCAGCAGATCTCTTTTTCCAATTTATTTCAATTTAAAGTTTTTTGTGTATGTCTGGTCTACCATTAGGGTTTCAAAACATAATATCCAAACTTATAACAAATGTTAATTCATACTATAGATATATTACTAAATACAACTATTTATAATCATATTATAAAATAAAAAAACCTTTAAAAATCTTTAAAAAAAAAAAAAAAAGGATAAAACATAAAATCATAAAAAAATATATATATATATACTAACAATTTTATCTACCTTCTTTATAAAACTCTTTTTTTTTTTCCCCCTTATTATTAGTTTGATTAAAAGTGCATGGTTCTGTCTTTCTCTCTTTTTTCTAACTATTATATATATTATCTCTTCGATTATTCTATATATAGGATTAGAGTATGTCTGAATGACGTGTAAAAGCCGATGTAATAGACGTTACTTTGTTAATTTTTTTTATTGTTATTAATTATAAATATATAATTAACTTGAGGATGTAAAAGAAGTAATGGATTTTTTTTTTTTTTCTCTCTCTATCTACAAATTAATAACATATTACAAATTTTATAATTTGTATTTAAATGATCATAATAGTGAAGATAATTTTAATACAAAACTGGACTATAAAATTAAATAACTATTTATTATTATAATTAATTTAGATTTAGCTTGCTAATCTAATCAAATCTAACTGATATAAGTTATCATTATTATCAGTTTGCTCCTTAAATTTTTTAAAATTAGAATCACTGTTATAATTTTGTTATATAGTTTCTACACTATATATATATATATATATTAATAAAATGGAAATTTCATAAGTGGACATCACTAAAAACTTTCGTTACAATGCATCAATTTCAACCAAATTTTCAACATTTATGTAAAACGAGATAGAGCAGGTTTTGCTTAACATCAAAATATATTTCCTAACTTTAACATGCGTAACTTCGCTGTTATCGATTAAATACAAAAAAAAATCAACAGTGTTAATTTTATTTTTATATAAATACAAAATTAAATTTCAACAGAGTTAATATTTTTACATACTAGCTAATAATCTCAATCTAAAAAATATTCAAAACAAGCAATTTTAAGATAACACCATATGTAAAACAGTCGGCCAAGAAAACAACAACGATATTACATCTTTCTCACATATTCACACACAATCTTGATTAATAATTAAAACTAATCTTTAACATTGTTCATTATACTTCAACTTTTATTTCTACATTTGTTTTTAAATACCCAATTGTTTTATCATGTTTCTAATTTCGCCTAACAAATATACAAATTTATAGTGACCAACATATGCAAATTTTTACTTTGTTTTCATTTAACTTGATATCGTAAACATAATATCCATTGTAAGCATTTTTCTGTTTACCTTCCGTGGTTTCTCTTTTCTCTGATAGTTTTTAGGTGTAGTATATTTTCTTATTACTAGACTACAAACATTCCCTCGAGAAAAACCTGGGCGAAGCCGGGTACATCCGCTAGTAGATTATATAATCTAAAATGCAATTATTTTATTTTTTAAAAACATTTACTTTCATTCATTGACTGTTCTACACTTTTTGACCATAGATTTAGAACATAACACTTAAATAATTGTTGTAAATACGAGGTGTGTTCAAAAGGTATCGCGACTTTTGAATTTTCGCGGGTTACGTAAATTCGAATTTCGATTTTTTGTGGCTTTATGTTGGTACTCATGTCTCTCACTTATGCCGACAAGCTCGGCCATTTTGAATGTTCACTTAATTGTTGACAGCTGCTTTGCTTGCAGGTGTTTTGGATCGTCTTCGATTTTTACCCATTAAAAATATGGATCAAAGAACCTGTATCAAATTTTGTGTGAAAAACGAAATTAAGTGCGCGGATGCATTCCGAATGTTGACTGTGGCATACGGAGAAGCTATCTTGGACCGGAACAACGTTTATCGGTGGTACAAAATGTTCTCAGAAGGCCGAGAAGATGTGAACGACGAAGAGCGTGCCGGACGCCCGAGCACTTCAACAACAGACGAAAAAATTAATGAAGTGGAGAAAATAATATTGGCCAATCGTCGAATCACCGTTAGAGAAGTTGCTGAGGACCTAAACATATCGATTGGCTCGTGCCATTCGATTTTTATCAATGATTTGGGCATGAGACGGGTCGCCGCGAAATTCGTACCAAAATTGCTCAATTGCGACCAAAAACAGCATCGCATGAACATTGCTAATGAGATGTTGGACTCTGTCCGCGACGACCCAAATTTGCTCCAGAGGGTCATAACTGGTGACGAAGCGCGGATTTATGGTTATGACGTGGAAACCAAAGCTCAATCATTTCAATGGAAACTGCCGCACGAACCAAGACCGAAAAAAGCGCGCCAAGTTTGGTCGAATGTGAAAGTTTTGCTGACAGTTTTCTTCGATTTCAGGGCGTGGTGCATCATGAGTTCTTGCCACATGGTAGAACGGTCAATAAATAATATTACCTGAAAGTTATGCGCAATTTGCGCGAAGCAATCCGCCAGAAACGCCCGGATTTGTGGAAGAACAAAAATTAGCTTTTGCACCATGATAACGCCCCTGCTCAGACATCGTTGCTTGTGCGCAACCTTTTGGCCAAAAACAACACACTAATGATGCCGCAGCCACCGTATTCCCCAGATCTGGCCCCTTGTGACTTTTTCTTGTTCCCTAAATTGAAGAGGCCCATGAAAGGACGACGTTACGCTACGCTTGACGAGATAAACACGGCATCGAAGGAGGAGCTGAAAAATATTTTAAAAAATGATTTTTTGAAGTGCTTCGAAGATTGGAAAAACCGTTGGCACAAGTGTATAATATCTCACGGGGATATCTTTGAAGAGAACAAAATAGGTATTCATGAATGTGAATAAATAATTTTTGAAAAAAACACAAAAGTCGCGATACCTTTTGAACACACCTGGGTATGTATAGTTAACCTACCTTTTTTCAAAATCAGGAATATAGAATTCATTTTATAAATTCTATATTACTGTGACAAATAATATTATGTATAATTTGATTCTCTCAAGTAATTCAAAATAAAAACTACTTGATAAGTAAATAGTTTATTTCTTATTTTTCTCGACTGCACCTCCAATTCAACAACAAAACAAAATATTCATAACATATATATGTCGTAGCTGAATGAAGAGGCGCAAGCCGTTATGCCTAGCGAACAGCGCACCCGCGATGTCTGCCACCTTTATTTTTTTGTCCAGCTTTTAAACATGGATGAATTTACATATTTACATTTTAACACAAGCGTAACATATTTACATACTTATTTTGACGAAAATAAATTATATCTCTTGTCATTAACTATACAAATTATGACATATATATATATATTTGTTAAAACTATCAGTCTGTTCAAATAATATCATGCATACTCGTATTTCTTTTTTCAAATGCTTTTTATTAAATATTCTCCAAAAAAATAACATTTTTAAATGAGCTCATAAAATATATACCGTTTAATTAAACGAAACTTCTGAAAATAACCCAAAATATTCTTAATAATTGCAAATTGAATCTAAAGCTGTAATGAGATAAAACTTGAAATGAAATACTCTTAATTGACAAATTTAGTTTATGTATAAATAAAAGAAGGGGAGTGAGAATATCAAACGGCATTCACTATATATTGAGTGAAAAGGTAAAAAATATATGTGATTAACATAACTTGATAATCAGTTTCTGTGCTAGTTTATTTATTCCAATTAGATATCAAATTATGAGAGCTGCTGACTTTGCTTATCATTTCTATTGATTTACTAGAAAGAACAAACAAATGAATAACTTATAACAATAGTAAACAAAAATTATTTTTCTTCTTCTTATGGTTAAGGCCTATTTTCTTGTGATCTTAGGCTCAAATGATTAAGGAAATTTCGGTTGCTCAATATCTGGCGAATAATAGAACCTCCAACTTCCTCACGCTTCCTATTGCCCTGAACTCTCTCTCTCTCTCCTCTGACATTCTTGAAGGGACAAATATTTTGATATAAGTGTAATTATAGATATTTTTTGAAAAATTTCAACAGCCATTCCAAAAATAAATTTTCCTCTTATGAGCAGCTGAAAAAAGATGGGAACGTTGTTGTGTAGCGCAAGATTATACTTTATAGAATACTAGTTGTTATATTTGTATATATCTACGATAATAAAATTATCAACATTGTCTCCCTAGTATGGTTCACATCTTGTAAGACTTAGGACTGGTCGTTATTGTAGACCCCTTCGAATGAGCCATTCCCCTATATTTTACTATAGATTTGATTGTTTTTAAATAATATATATTTCCGTGTCATTTAAAGCTTTGTATTTTCTCATTTTCATCTATGCGACAACAACATATTATTTAAAATAAAATATAGAAAATAAAGAACCTAAAATTTTATTTTTCCAAATATGGAAATAAGTTAGTGCAACAAAATAGAGAGAAAAACGGGGGAAAGAATTCCTTGATCGTGTCATAAAACATTTTATCGAGAAAATAAAACGGCAAGCAAAGAACATTTCATGATTTCAGAAAACCTCAGTGGAACAAAGATATCGAGTTAATTATAAGAAAGAATATTAAAGAACTACAAAGAGAGAATCGCAATATAATTTATAAATTATTATTAACTAGCCGAATGACCCGGGCTACGCCCGGGTTTTTCCCGATTAAATGTTTTTATTCAAATAATATTCGTTACAATTATAAATTGGCACCGTGGATGTCACTTTTGTGAAACGTCCCGCTCTAAACTTTGTGTCTGAGAAGCGATATTTTTATAGAAAGATGATCTGGCTTTTGTTTTCTGCTCGAATGAATGTTTTTCTGTTAGAATTTTGTTCCTGCGTACAAAATAATGAACTGGTTTCACCCGTGGTCTCTGCTTTTTGGAATTTTTCCCGATATAACTATGTATCTAATAATCAAACATGATACAGCAATATCGTCATCATCATTTTCTGACTAAAAATATATAGTTTTTAATAATTGATTTATATATTTTTAAAAATAGCCTATCGTCTTCCCCGTATTTTTTTACCTATGTATGGAAATTTTGGTTTGAATTAGTGAACTACTGCGAATTTGTATACCGGACATACAAACAGACAGACATACAAACATTCATTTTTATATATAGAGAGAAGAGATATAATATGAATGAGTTTTAAAAATTGTAAAAAAAAAATGCATCGGCCGGGAATCGAACCCGGGCCCCCCGCGTGGCAGGCGAGCATTCTACCACTGAACCACCGATGCTTTAAAAAATGACCATATTTAGGTATTTATTCCATTCCGGATTAGTCCGCGTAAAAAAAGTTCTTCAAATGAAAAAAAGAAATAGCCAAAAATACTAATTAAAATGCAGCCAAAAATTTTCCTCAGGTTTATAAAAAGCGACATGCAAAATTTGGTACCAATTGGTTCTGTAGTTTTTGAGTTTATCGCGAAACAGACAGACAGACAGAAATTGACTTTTATATATATAGAGATAAACTTATTCTGTAGATTTATAAGACTCCAGAGTACCATCTCTTAATTATGTAATGAAAGATTTAAGCGGCGTGAGAGCATATTTTTTAAGTTTGCATTATTTTAGGTTGAATGTTTTTTTAATTTCCCTTACCTGTGTGATGTAAAAGAGATTTATACACTTTTCTATTTAGCTCACAAGATATTCAATTAAGACTGGCTATCGTTAAAGACTCCTATTTGCAACTAGATAATGTTCAAATATATTGGATTTTATTGGGAAGTTTAATTAGAGAAAATTAAACATTTGATTTCTGTTTCCAATAAGTTTTTTTAACGAGTAAATTAGAACCGTTAGGTCTCTTAAATTATCTCGTTTAATTTTATCTAATTGAAATTTAAATAAAATCCAATACACTCATGGGAAAAGCATAAAGTGAACAAAATTGCTTCTATCTCTTCCAAAAAAAAAAAACATTCGACCGGCGACCTTAATGGATTTTTACTTTCTTAAGTTGGGTACATGATTATATATGCCTTTAAATATTTATTTTAAAATCAAATTATGAATCAAACTATTCTTATATATATATATAAATGAAATCCAAAATCGATGTTTGTTATCGCGTTGCGCAAAATCTACAGAATCAATAATTATGAAATTTCGCATGTAGGTGGCTGAAGATTTCCTTTAACATATGGGCTATTAAAAAAATAAAAAAGTTAATGTGCTTTTTTTAATTGTAAAACCAAAATGCTTTAGTTCCAGCCTTTCACCGCTTGGGCGCAGCACTGGTCGCGACGATAAATGAATTTGATTGGTTAATAATTTTACACGTATTTTGTTCACACGATGAATGTCAGTTTGTTTACACGATGAATATTTTTAAAAGGTAAGATTATATATATATATATTTAAACTCTTTGGAAATAATATTAATCGATCGTTATCAAATTTATACCGCCCCGGAACCTGGGTTAATTAAAAGTGCAAAAATTCCATTTTGAATAACCTTTTTTTTCCATTTTAGAAGGTATGATTTTATTTAATTATTTAGTAATGTTTTTCAAATTAAATTAATTGGAAATATTATTTATTTCGTAGCTTATTCATATTTTTTTGCTTCGTTTAATTTTAATTAGTGTAAATATAACGATCTACATTTTAAAGCTAAGGTTTACTATTTGATTCTCATAAGGAATATTCATATTTTCTGACAAATTGAAATATAGAACAGTATTCTATTTTTTTTTTCTTTCTCACTTATAATTAGAGTAAGTATATTCATTGAAAAAAGTATGCTTTTTCTATATAACTTGATACATATATTTTACTATATGTTTGTTCCATGTAATATGTTTATGCTCTAATAGCATTTATATTGTAAGCAGCAGCTATGCATTTTCAGTAACTGCTTTTTTTTAAGGGTAGGCTAAATATTTTATTTTGCTGTCATTTGTTTAGGTAAGGTTTATATTTATCTGCTTCATAATATATAACTGCTCATATATATCTATATGGTACAACCATATTTTTGAATATATGTATAGACAAGTGTAGATTCAGTAGGGATTGGATGTTTGCTAGAATCGTTTTAACAATTTTTCTTTAGGCAAACTTTTATTCGGGTAAAACCGGGCGAAGCCGGGAACATATATGTGATGTGAGTTGCTGTCGACTTATCTGTGATGAGATCCTGTCGACTTAAATGTGATGATGAGTTGCTGTCGACTTATCTGTGATGAGATCCTGTCGACTCATGTAATGAGATGATGAGAATTCCAGTAGCTTTTGTAGAGATCCTGTCGACTACTGAAATAATGTTGAAGTCCTGGTAGCTCTTGTTGTACTGTGTTGACCGAGAGGAACAGTCAGGATGTAGAGTTTTCCAGTACCTCTCTGCACCTTGGAAGACCTTTAAAAGTTCTCACAAAATACAGGCAGTCGTGGTCGAGGCAGAGTGGAAAGCTGGGGATATCCACACAAAAAACGAAGACACAGTTGCACTAAGAAAGTTCCGTAAACAGATAAAAGTTGAGCCAGGAGCGAAAGATGGAGACATAGAAGTTTCTTACTCGTCTACATGATAGTTGAGATCGACATAAGGTACGACCGACGCGGCTTGCGCTAAGGGTGAACTAAACTAAATTGACTGAACTGTACTGAGCTGTCAAGCCACTGTAAGGTGATGATTTATAGGTTAAAGACGGGGTGACCTTATGTGACATGGGCGTTTCTGAGAAAAGGGGGGCCTTGGCATGTCCAGGTGTGAGAGGGGTCTCTGCATTTCACCCACATGTGACAGTGTGGGTGGCCTTGTTTGTGGGAATTGTAAATCTACCTGATTTATGAGTTCCATCTTTAGACTGTTGTTTTGGCAATACTATGCTCGATCTCTGCTTTAGCTCAACTCTTAAATCTATTACAGATTTTATTTATTTATCCACTTTGTACAAATTACATTACATAGGGTGATGTAAAGACACAGATTAATCATGCGCATAATTATTTATAGATGTTTCTATATACACCATGGCAATCTTGTTATAAGTTATCTACACCATATGAGGTTGTTGTTTTAAATTACCATAGATGGGCCCCGGGAGTGAAAGGGTTTATCCGGGTTTAGGCGGGTAAAGCCTCTCTAACACAGGTAAGTAATTAAAATTTCTTTTAATTAATTTAAACTGTGAGGGTTAAAAAGGGCTATAACAAGATGATATTTGTTGGATATATAAAAGTGAAATAAAAATGACATTGTGTTTGATTAACAAAAAAGATGATTAAAATAAAATGATGACATAAAAATTCACATTCTAAGAGAATATTGGTGGGCGTTGGACAGGGTTAGTAGTTAAAGAATAAGCAATTGTGAGATTTACACATGCAATCAAATACTTAGGTCCAGGTGCAAAGCGAGGATATGGACTTGAGCGTCTTCCTAGGCAATGTTTCACCTGTGATCCTGTATAGGGTAACAGTGCTTTGTCACAATTGTAGTGTTATTGGGTTGAAAAGTTGTTGAAGAATATGTAATTGTTAGAAGTGCCCATGTAAACCAAATACTCAGATCCAGGTGCAAAGCGAGGATATATACTTGAGCTGTCTTCCTTGGCAATGTTTCACTTGCGATCCTATATAAGGGTTACAGTGTTTTGTCACAATTTTAGGATTATTGGGTTAAAAGTTGCTGAAGAAAAGTTGCTTATTAATATGATTGAGAAAGGAGTGAAATAGAGCCATGCGATAAGTAGAATTGTAGCGACAGTAGGTGATCTGACTTGACTCGAAATCAAAGGTTGAATGTGGTCCGCTAGAGCTGAAAAAAAAAGTTGAAAGTTGAAAAAAGTGAACGCTTTGTGTATGCGTTGGTGATTTGCTCTGCGGATGAAATGAAATAAACTTTTGAAACGTGTTCAGACCAGAAGTTTGGATTTGTAAGTCTGGGGAACGGTGTTTTCAAAGAGTTTGTTGAATTACGAAATCAAAAAATAAATTGTCAAGCAGTGCTGTCGTTTTTCTACATTGACGTGACGCAATGACTGAAAAGATAGTGATGAAAAATATAGGGGATTGGTTAAAGAATATGATTGTTGAAAACGATTGTTGTAGATGCCCGATAGTGGATGATAAACTTTGTCAGATAATAAAGGTATTTAAACAACTAAAATATAGTGAATAGAAATATAGAAATATGATTGCGGGTACAAAAAGTGTAAGTGGACAAAATTAAACCTGTAATATATAAAATATATAACAAATAATAAAATAAAAATAATTTTTGAAACAATTAGATGTTTTACAATACTAAAATAATATCATGAAAAATAAAAGTAAATTTGATTAAGGTTTTTTTTTTTTTAAATGTTGGATTAAAAAATTTGTTTATATAATTGAAAGGTAAGAATAAGAATAATTATTCAAGATTTTATACAAAATTTATAATATAATTGAAGGTTATTAATGATTGGATAAATTTTAAGTAGTGTAAAATTGAACAAAAATTGTCTCTTTTGACGAAAAGTTACAGTTGTGGTGTGTGACTAGATTATATCCCTTTGGTAACATCGGTGTTTCTATGACTCTGAAACTGGGAATATGTGAAATGATCTTTTCGTTTGTCCTCAATGCTGGTATGTAGAGAATGATTTCTCTTTCGCGTTAAAAAGTCTATATAAGACTTAACCAAATTGTTTTAATTGGTGTTATCAATTAACATGTAAAATGTTTAAAGTATGTTGTGTTGTGATATCTCGTTGGTGAGATTTGTGAGATTCTCGAGGAAATCTAAATGAGTAGTGTGACACATGTGTTCAAAATGGCGTCATGAAGCTAGCGGTCAAGATGACTGCTTGAGGGGGGAGAGAAGATATTCTCAAAAGATAACAGTGACCAGGGGAGTGACGCCATAAAGAGCGTCCACTTCCTTTTTTTTTTCACGGAAATTCTATTTGTGGGGTGGTCACACGTGCGGGGTGTTTATTTTCTGTCTTACTTGAAACTGCTTTTCTCTCTCTTCTTTTGTTGAAGTTTGGCAATTTTCTTGCCTATTTGAAAATATAGTTTTCTCGATGTTCGTAAGTGTTGTGTCTCGAAATCAGTTTAGACTTAGTAAAATTGTTATACGATGATTTCAGGCTAGAAGTGAGTGAAAGATATGACTTTCGACGTGTACACGCTTTGAGGTGAGAAGTCATAGGCATGAAGGCGTCTTTGGCCTGAAAAGTGGAAAGGTTTTGTGGTGTAGCGCTATGACACGAAGTGAGAAATGTGAATGAAAAGGTGTCACGTGAAGTCTTAGTTTGGTACAAATCTAACCTGTTTCACCATGAATAACAAATTTAATAAAGTCATGGGTGGTTGTTGTATGAAACACATCGAGAGAATATTTGACTGTTAGTGGATTTGGCAAGTTTAATGTGAAATTATTTTATTGTGGCGACGAGATATAGAGCTAATTGGAGCTCGAAACTGGATTTGTGTGTTAAGTCGCGCACTAAAAATTGTTGCCAATTGGACAAAGTGATGTGTGAGTGTTGTAAGGTTTTTTGAAAGAAATGTGTTTGTGACCAATTATGCATGTAAAAGGAAAAGACGAGGGAGTGTATTTATCCTCGAATATTAACGATTGTAATCGTTTTGGAAGGCTGTGACTTAAATTAGCTACTGGCGGTGAAGTGGAGTGAATCTTTATTCCTAACTTGTTTTGGGAAAGATAGTTGTTTTCCCTAGTGGTGTTTTTGAAGATATTGTATCTTCCGATTTTTGCAATTAAAAAAAATGCGTTTCACCTATGTTAATTTATATTTAAAATTTGAATATACTTTTTAAATTGTTGATTATGATAATTAAAATGATTCTTATAAAAGGGCAATGTCGTGAGAGTTACACACAATTTGAATTGGACGCTTACTTAAAATGGTGAACATTACCAAATTTTAAGAATTGATAAAGATATTGGTCTTTTGGTATAAAGATAACTAATAAGTAAAACAAAAATAAGTTGAGAATTATGATGAATGAGATTTTTTTTAAATAATAATAATGAATTTTTTTTTTTTCAAGTCGTAGCTTTGGATAATGCCATTTTAGGTAAATTTAGGAAAGGCATGTAAGATTAGTAAATTAGTAAAAATGCGTGATGGGCGAATTTTTTTTTTTTTTTTTTTTAGTAAAATTGAGAGTAATAACTTGAAATTTATAATCTGATTAAAAATTAAAGTAAATTTGATAAAAATGAGAGTGTGAACGTTTTAAAAATTGAATAAAAATGATATAATAAGGTAAAAATTGATTTTAAAATGCTTAAAGTTAAAATATAAGTACAAAAATTATGGGGAATCAAGTTGTGAACTTGAGGATAAAGTTAAGGTAGGTTTTTTTTTTAAAAACTTACAGTTGTGTGAAAGTTCAGTCAGGAAACTTGGTCTTGGCTTGTATTCCTGCTGACGTTGAAGACGCTCCATGTAGAACTTGTAGACGCTTGTAGCATCTGTGAAGTTGATTGTGGCTTGTTGTCTTGAGCATTGTCTCGACGATGTCAAGACGAAGGTGTGGAACTTGTCACAGGGTTTGGGCCACATCGCTGCTCGGTTTCCATGACTTGCGGGAATATCGGGGCTGTCGTTGGCGCGGTCAGCTTGCTCCCGACGTTGGCGATCGGTTAGCGGGTATGCGGAAGTCCGTTGGGGCGGCGTTTCTTCCGTAAATATCTTGGGGAGAGATTGCTTGGACGTTTCGTTGGAATGGTCGGGCTTGTTCCTCCATCTTCACTCTTTCTCGCTTCCTATCTGAACAGTCTTCTTACCTCTTCGTTTTGTCATCCTTCGTTTTGGTCATCCTGTCGACTTAAATGTGATGTGAGTTGCTGTCGACTTATCTGTGATGAGATCCTGTCGACTTAAATGTGATGATGAGTTGCTGTCGACTTATCTGTGATGAGATCCTGTCGACTCATGTAATGAGATGATGAGAATTCCAGTAGCTTTTGTAGAGATCCTGTCGACTACTGAAATAATGTTGAAGTCCTGGTAGCTCTTGTTGTACTGTGTTGACCGAGAGGAACAGTCAGGATGTAGAGTTTTCCAGTACCTCTCTGCACCTTGGAAGACCTTTAAAAGTTCTCACAAAATACAGGCAGTCGTGGTCGAGGCAGAGTGGAAAGCTGGGGATATCCACACAAAAAACGAAGACACAGTTGCACTAAGAAAGTTCCGTAAACAGATAAAAGTTGAGCCAGGAGCGAAAGATGGAGACATAGAAGTTTCTTACTCGTCTACATGATAGTTGAGATCGACATAAGGTACGACCGACGCGGCTTGCGCTAAGGGTGAACTAAACTAAACTGACTGAACTGTACTGAGCTGTCAAGCCACTGTAAGGTGATGATTTATAGGTTAAAGACGGGGTGACCTTATGTGACATGGGCGTTTCTGAGAAAAGGGGGGCCTTGGCATGTCCAGGTGTGAGAGGGGTCTCTGCATTCCACCACATGTGACAGTGTGGGTGGCCTTGTTTGTGGGAATTGTAAATCTACCTGATTTATGAGTTCCATCTTTAGACTGTTGTTTTGGCAATACTATGCTCGATCTCTGCTTTAGCTCAACTCTTAAATCTATTACAGATTTTATTTATTTATCCACTTTGTACAAATTACATTACATAGGGTGATGTAAAGACACAGATTAATCATGCGCATAATTATTTATAGATGTTTCTATATACAACATGGCAATCTTGTTATAAGTTATCTACACCATATGAGGTTGTTGTTTTAAATTACCATATATATATATATATATATATATATATGTCTGTCGGCTATGCACGCCCTCAATATGTAACTAATCTCGCTGATATTTGAACAGGACAGAGATTCAAATCTGAAAGAGTTGTTTTTTGCGATTTAGCCAGGAAATATTATAAGTAACGAGGTACTGAGCAACAATATTTTTTAGTCATAAATGATTATGACAATATTGCGGTATCATGCTTGATTGACATGAACAAAATTCTTTAGGGTAATATTCACTAAAGCAGCCCACGGGTGAAGCCAGATAATTATTTTTAGTAGGCAGGAGAGAATTTCTACCAGCGAAACATTCATTCGATTAGAAGACACACGAAGCCAGGTCATCTCTATATATAAAATATCGTTTCTCGGCCTTTTGGCTAATATCATGTAGTATATATCTAGATATTTTTATTTATATATATCTTTTTAAAAATATATTCAGTAGAGAGAGTTGATATGTTTGCTCGAAAAATATATATTATATAAATATATGATGTAGCGAATTTTATTATCGTTATTATCATACTATTCTGTTTGTTCCGGAATATTATTATCAATAATATTCGTTAGTTCACTCGGATAAAACCTGGGCGAAGCCGGGTACACATCCGCTAGTATCTCTATATATATGAGTCTGTGTATGTATGTATGTTTGTCGGCTATACACTTCCAAAATACGTAAAAAATCTGGCTGAAAATTAAACAGCATATAGATTTGAATCTGGAAAAACTTATAGCCAAATTTCCAGGCTTCTATCTCGAATATCCTTAAGGTTATTAACAAATTGGTTTAAAAAAAATCCCTATTTTACTCGCAACCAGCGTCTCACTGCAGAAACTTCGAGAAGTAAAGTTGAGGAAGGATGGACCACGTGGGGCGACGGTGACCTTGAATGACGTAATGATGGCGTAGGGTCAAGAAATCACTTGCTATCATTTTATGTATATATCAAATTAAAAATATATTCATATAAAAAATCAGTTTAATACAATTCTCAAATATCGTTATTGAAATATACATTTTTATTACATATTTTAAAAACGCACATGGAGCGGGAGGTTTCTCAAGAGTCACATCCACGGCGCCAATTAAAAACTGTAGTGAAAAGTATTTGAATAAAAACATTTAATCGGGTAAAACGCGAGCGTTGCCCGGGTCATTCGGCTATTTAAAATAATACAAAAGGTCCCACTCACTCTCTTCTCTATGTAACTATGCATTCCGATTCAAATCTGATAGCTTTTAGAATTTCAAAATATATTTGTCATTTCATTTGTATCCTAAAATGTATCTTAAGGTCATTTGATCGAATCATATTTATATACCATTTTTAACTATGGATTATTATCATCTGAAAGTAATTAAAATTTCCTTCTGATAAATTTTTGTGGTTAAATAATATATTTATTTATTACGCTCCAACTTCTTTATGTTTAAAGTATTTTTAGAAAAGAATTACATCGAACGTGTGACGCGTTAATACCCATTTTATTAATAATCAATATGATTTTTTAAAAATAAAAATATAGAAGATATTTATAAAAAAAACGATTCCATACGTGTGTTTATATTAAACTGTTTTAACTTGGAGACCGTTTAGAGTTGAAATCGGATTTTTTGAGATATTATTAATGACCCTCACAATCTTCAAATTATAAAAAGGCAAGTGAAAAAAAAATCTTTTTTTTTTAATAAAATGATTTAATAACAATTATGACTAATCTTTATGGCCTAGAATTATTGTAAATATGTATAGACACACACAAATGTAGAAACATACATGTATGACAGCGCAAGTGTCCTTAGGGGGACATAGCCCTTTAGATAAAAAATAAATAAATCATTTGATATAACAAAAATGCAAAAAAGAATTTTCCATAATTATGGATTATTCCATTTTAATAATATTATAATATGTTTTGAAATTATCTGATATATTAATTTAAATATTTTACAATAATTGAATGTGAAAATACATATTGGAAACCTCAAACCTCAACTTCTGAATGAGTGAAAGACTAATTTTCTCTCTCTCCTTCTATCTTATTGATTATTAATATGAATACTAAAGTTATAATACATACATGTAATGTAATGAATACAAAAATTATATTAATAGAACTTGTAGGGTATAAATGAAAAAAAAAAACATTTATTTCAGGGTGTTATTAAGTAATCGTGTTATTATTAAGATTTATCTCTCTCAATTATTATATTCTTACCCTTGTTTTCTAGTTCTTTAATGGTAAATTCCTGAAATGTAAAAAAAATAAAGATTTTTTTAAATTCGAATTTAATAAGACTTAGAATTCTCTGTCATTCGATCACATTCGATACCTGTTCGCTTAACAGCCTAATTATCTAGTAGTATTATGATAATGCATTAATTGTTTTAAATGATTAATTTTAATGTTTAATTAATCTTGAACATTTCCGTCGCATGTAAGTCAGGATAAAGAAAGGAGGAAATATCCCATCTAGAGATTCTGCAGAAATATTACATCCAGGGTGTTATTAGGTAATCGTGTTGTTATTAATATTTATCTCTTTCAATTATATTGTAATATTTTCCTTTTTTCTTGTACCTTAATGAGGAATTCTTGAGGTGTAAAATAATATATTTCATATATATATATATAATAATCAACTTTAATATAAAGCTTAGAAATCGCTGTCATACAACACATTCTAGACCTGTTCGTTTAACATACTTATATTCTAGTATTATTATGATGATTTACTATATTATTTGTATACATTTACTTTTATGTTCAGTTAGTCTTGAAAATCTCCGTCGCGTGTATATATAAGTCGGGATAATGCAGGAGGAAATATCCCATCTAGAGATTCTGCAGAAACATTTATTTCAGGGTGTTATTAAATAATCATGTTGTTATTAAGATTTATACATTTTAATTATTATTATATTACCCTTGGTTTCTTGTTCCTTAATGAGAAATTGCTAAGGTGTAAGAAAATATAGATTTTATTTATTCAACTTCAATAAGACTTAGAATTGGCTCTCATTCTAGACCTGTTTTTCGAAGGTGCTAATAATCTAGGAGTATTATGATAATGCATTATTTGAATTAATATGTTTAAGTTTAATTTATCTTGAAAATATCAGTCGCATGTAAGTCAGAATATAAGTCAGGAGGAAATATCCCATCTCGAGATTCTGGAGTCAGCTTCCTGGCGTGCTGTTCCTCCATTGTTCTTCCACAAAAGACATATCCATCACGATCGGTCTTCAAACACATTGTTGAGATTCTACTTGGTTGAACGCTTCTCTTTTGACAATTCCTATTTACGATAGCTTCTATTCACCACTTTTATAAGGAATCGCGTGTCTGAAACAATATATGTAGCCATGGAGATAGAGCTTGCCTGACCGGCGTTCATAGTTCTTAGAAATAGAACACACTACGGCCAGTATATCATTTTGCTATCTATATATATGATAATAAAATATTATTGGCCTAAGTGTCCTTTTTTATAAAAATAATATATGTAGTGGTCACCAAAATATTGTATGTTGTTGCTTATTCCTCAAGTCCTTTAAACGATCTCCATTAGGTTCCATTGTCTCAGCTTTTCTATTATGGTCTTAGGGTTTTCCCAGAGGTCTTTTTATATTGTATGTAACACAATGTATATTTTCAACTTGTTTATTGTAATATGTACTGATATTTGGTACGTGTTAGAATATATTTGCAAAAGCTTAATCACATATCTTTCATTAAATTATTCCTTATAAAACACATATTCTGAGGTTTTATTATTTCTTTCAAATGAACTTTTACACTGTTAAATTCTGGTTTGCTTATTCTGAGATTTCAAAAATTCTCGAATAAAAAAAGTACTTTTTTTGATAATCAACTAATATTTGCGGGATTTGCGCGTTTTGAATTTAAAAGGTATCTCTAATCTATTGCGAAATTGTATGAATATCATGCAAATTTTTTAGAATTTTGTATCTTTCTTTATTCACACATTGTATTTTTCCGCGTCTAGTTTTTTTTTTAATGAAGTTGTAGGAAACAGACTGAAAGAATATAAATCAGCTCCTTTAACCAGGAAAGTGATATTTTGAAATAAATTTTGAATTTTCGGTAAAAAATAATAATAAAAGAAGTGTAAAAGCTACTTGTTGAATGTCTGGCAAAGTATCAATTCAGTGAACATATCGCTTTTTAATCTTTATGAAGCCATTCAAAAGTAAGTATATATAAAAATGGCTAATAAATATTTATTGTGTTGTATATATATTGTAAATAAAATGTGTTTCTGCTGTTACGAGATTAATTGATTGTAGAGGAATTATTGGTCATTTGCTTGATCCCGGAATCCATGAGCATGTGATATTGTTCTGCAGTCGTGGTAATACTCAAATAATTTTAATAAAAATCGTTATCACCCACACAAAGGTAGCTTTAATTGAACTTGTGGAATGGTGGTTGCGTGATGTGTTGGTGTGGCTTGTGAAAAGGCCGCTGATAAAATTATAATTAAAATTAATTTATTTAAAGCCAGAAATATATAAAGAGAAAAGAAGTAACGGCCGTTGGGATCAAGCCTTCTTGTTTACCGCCACGAGTGGCCAGAGTCTGGATGTTCGCGCATGCGTAGTCAGGTTGACGCTCGTGGTTGCCGAGGCCGTCCACTGCCCGTGTGTGTAGTGGAGCTTTGTCCCAGTTCGCGCTCGCTGAAGCAAAGTGTGGTCGCCACAAACTAAAGGAATATATAAAAAACATAATTTGCTAAAAGTACTGCCTGGCTAAAGGCGTAAGAATCAAAAAATGAAAACTTATTTACATAATGTTCAAAAGGTTTGAGTCGGCCATCGGAAACAACAACGATAAAGTTTACATAGTGAAAACGGCGACCACTGGTGGTCGATTTAACAGAGTAATTTAATCTATTAAATATATTTGAAAGAAAATAATATTTTTACATAACATATATATAAATACTTTATCTGCAGGTGTTCTGTTGATTTATTATTATAATCAATTATAATGGGACTAAGCGTCCGATACATATGCAAATAATGAAATTATTTAACGTTATAGTCAATACATAGATATTGGCATCGCATATAAATATATGACAGCATCAGCCAAATATCACGGAACAAGTTAAATAAACGCTTAGTTATTTTTGTTTCACTAGATGGCGCTCTGCCATCTAGAAATGCTCATGTGAGCCTGGTCAGGATTTCCTTTTTTTTGTTTTTAATATAAATGCATGTAGTTTTATAGAAATGGAAACAATAATGTATAAAGAAGGTGTATTGCTTTTAACATATTTCCATCTAAAGGGCATTCTTTTTAAGAATATTTTAAAATCATTACATTAATTTTGAAAACCATTTTTTTATTTGGAAAAAAAGGGTTTTCTCTGTATTTATTAAATACGGAGGCCTTAATACCTGATACCAATAATTGGAAGAAATTATAATGACTAACCCAATAGAAATATATTTTTGTTAGAATTTATTCAAAAGCTAAATGTTTAAAAATGACTATTCTGTTTGCTTATATCAACAACAACAACAAAAGCCTTTATTGAGGACCTCTCGTCCTATAAAGGATTCGCCAGTTTACAGAGTAATTGAAGAGAAGAGAACTAAGAATACAGAGAGAAACCTATAAGTAGTAGGTATAGTGTAGTATTTTCTACACTGTAACTATATACAACAGCAGCAACAAGCCTTTTACTGGAATCAAAGTCCCATACATGATTCGTCATTCTAGTCCTGACAAAGAGATTATTTACATATAATTATTTACATCAATTAGATTATGTATATAGCTTCCTTTTCTCTTCAGCCGTCTTCCAAAATTTGAACAACGCAAACGCTCCAGCTCTGTTTCTCACCACCTCATTCAAAAAGAGCTCCAAAGAGAGTCCCTCAAGGCCTATTTCACTGAGGAACACTTCTCGTTCGTCTTTCAGCCCCATACATGAGAGTATATGGTGATGTAGCCCCGGCTCCATTCTTGTCCCGCAAATATTGCATGTCCAACCGTCTGTTTTAAATATTCTGGGGCGATCATCAGTAAAGAGCACCGAGAGGATTCTCAGTCCGGCAATACACCGTCTGTTTGCTTATATCTTTCATTAAAAATTCAATATCGGGGGGATTATTTCTAAGATTTAACGTATTTTATTTTATAAATAGGCTAAAACTTGAAAAATTTTATTAAAAATTTTTTGTTTTTCTACATATGAAAAAAAGATATGTATTTCATGAATAATATTGTAATTCCCTTGATAAATATAATTACGAAATATATAAATATATATATATATATAATATATTCAATATACCCTTCTATGGTTTACCATAATATAATAAGTTTATGTTAATTATATTTAATAAAAAATAGAAATTTTTGTTTCTCTCAAAATGTCATCATACAAGCTGCCAGAGGGTTCAACAATGTAAAAATATTCGTACACTAATTGCCTAGAAAAA
Organism: Cordylochernes scorpioides; assembly: GCA_030710605.1. Classification (NCBI taxonomy): domain Eukaryota; kingdom Metazoa; phylum Arthropoda; class Arachnida; order Pseudoscorpiones; family Chernetidae; genus Cordylochernes; species Cordylochernes scorpioides. Next base: position 60,923,807 of record CP092867.1, read on the forward strand.
CGGTCATTAATTATAAACTCGTGTCTGAAACTTTGGGTTTCTATTTAGAGCACCTAGTTGATAGGAAAAAGTGGCACGTGTGATAATTATTTCACTTCAAATAATATTTAACCCCTTGTAATTATTTAGGATGACACAGAATGTTGAAATTACCGTGTTGCCTGATGTGCAGTTTATTTTTCTAATAGAATTTTCCCTCTAATTATTTTAATGAATAACCTAGACTTCACATATTTATAACAAACTCTCTAATTCACTCATATTCCGATTTTCTCTAATTTCATTTTAAATAAAATATAAAAAATGATGACTTCTCTTTGAATATATTTTATATATTATTATTATTTTATTAATGATAAAAATATTTTTGACAATATGTTTTGTTATGAAATTTATTGTCAAATATTCTCTAAATTCTATATCTGTAATGATAAAAATTATTATATTAGACGGATTGGCATATCGTTGGTGAACCCTTTTGATAAAATATTTTTTATTATTGCAGTAAAGCCCGTAGAGTATATGGAGATTAATATCGGCGAAACCGCTTCGAGGGTTCACCACTGAGGAGCCAAGCCCTCTCATTTAATAATCTTTGCAAGATATCAGTAAATATTTGATAATACATATCATAAAATAAACATATTACATGTCATTCTTTATGACAGCGAAAATAAGAAAACTGTATGTTTTACAACATCTCTTTACAATGTAAATTGTTGATGTTTTTAATATCATTTTTATCATCTTGACGCCATCTATCTTTTAAAATTGGTACTACATGTAGAGTTTCTATTTATTTAAATTTATACATATGTATAAATATACCCTACCACAAGTACTAGCAGACATTAGTTCTCGTGGTCAGGCGTCTATGGGTAACTTAAAGAACGAAACAGGTCGGATGTCACCTAGATGAGAGACCAGCGACGAAAAGGTGGCAAGCTCCAAGAGGGTGTTTTCTATAGGAGAGGGAGAGATGATCTATCGTTGTCCGGCCTGTTTGTCGGTGTCCGGCGGCGGTCGTAAAACTGAATAATGACTTATGGAAGTTACCTGGGAGGAAAGGGCATATTCTTGACAAAATTTGATCTTGCCCTGCATTGATTACGGTTGTCTCAATATAACTATTATGCTTTTTGTGATTAACTGATGACCGAGCTTGCTCGTTTAATTGTATCAACTCTTCGTGATTGTTACATTATTTATAATTATGGTATATTTGAAAATCTAGTGTATATGACATATATTATTAAATAAATATATTTATAAATAGCGATAAAAATTAATATCGCAATTTTAATGCTGATGTTTATATTTTAATATGTTTATGATGTTAATATAATGTTTATAAGGCATTCTGAAGATTTTATTTTTTTACAACGAGAAACATTCTTCTACTTTAATTTAATTATAAATATGTTTCGTGAATTAAAGAATTAGAATTCTTCGATTATATATATTATATATATATATATTTAAAAGCTGGCATCATTAGTTCAAAGAACACATTTTGTGCTGCATTTGTAAAGTCCAATACAATACCTTTTTCATATTGAAAATAGAGGTTGCCTGGCCGGCATTCATATTTATTAAATAATAGACACAATCGGCTAGAAAAAGGTTCATTTTCTTAACGTTTCGACAAAAATATTTTGCCATCGTCAGGAGATATAAAAATAAGGCATTTAGAAAGGCGTTAAAATGATTCTTGCATTTGGCAAGGCGTTAAAAAAGAATCGTTTTAGCGCCTTGCCAAATGCTATATTTTTATTTCCCCTGACAAGGACAAGATTTTGTTGAAAGGTTGAGAAAATAAACCTTTTTCTGACCCCCTCGAAGTGTCTATCATTTAAAATAACAATACCTTTTGTTACATTGTCTTGAGCGAAATACACCACCTGTTTAAAAGGTGTGTTGCACGCAGGAAAGTTTAGGAAGAAAACACTTCCAAAAAAATCGAAGCAGTTTTGTAAATGCAAAACAGGTCGTTAAAAGAAAAACAGGGTTTTATTGAAACTTTATTGGGAGTACAATAGAAATTTAAAAAATTAAACAATTTCTAACTATTTAAACACAACGTTTAAATCGAATTTAAAAAGGAATGTTCAAAGTTCTTACACTGCTGTTTCATATGAAATAAAATCTTTGCTATATAAATGGTATATTTGATGACATTCTAAATCCCGAAAATGTAGATTTAAACGTCATGGTGAATTGGTTCATTATTGTTATAATACAATATATATTGGTTTGATTATCAAGGAACAAGTTAAATGAACGTTTAATTCATTTTTGTTTCACTAGATGGCGCTGTGTGAATCTAGAAATGTTCATATGAGCACGGTCAGGATATGTCTCTTTTATTGTTCTGAATGTGAATTTAAATACATTTCAACTACCTGCTAAATTTCTATAATATATATTCAAATCATGAATTCATGCTGGTATATACATATTTGATTATTATCTTTCTTTTCTGAAAATTATGGTATTCTATTTTTATAACCTAGAAAATAAATTATATCATAAAATAAAAATATAAGGATCAATTTTAAGTATTTGAAACACTTACTGATTTTGATATATCTTCCAATATATTTATTGTTATTCTGATGTATGTGTGTGTGTTAGGGAGTAGATAATATAATTTAAATTATCTCTACAATGATATTTGTAACTTTTTGAAGAATTAAATATTTCACTTTATATAACAGATAAAAAAAGCATTTCATGATTATGAAAACAATGCATTTAATAAACAAATTTTAAAATTGATAATGAAAATGGTTCATTTTGAATTTTAGTATATTTCAAAGTTTTTAAAAATATGATAGCTTGGATATAGAAATTATAAGGAGTAATTATTTTTGTAACTTATACTCATGACATTTATAAATATTTAATTTATATTTACAGATGTTTTCAATAATTGGAGCGTATATGTTTTGAACAAACTGGAGATATGAACAGGTATGGCTTTATGAAGATTTCAAACTAAAATAGTTGATACAAAACAGAATTTATTAATGATATGAAATTGTGTAATGACAGATATATGAAACGCGTTCGTGGATGGCTTTTCATGATTTATCAAGATATTGGGTTGGCCAAAAATCACGGAGCAAGCTAAATAAACGTTTAGTTTATTTATATTCCACTAGATGGCGCTCTGCCATCTAAAAAGCTTATGTACTCGTGGTCAGGAGATGCCTTCTTTATTTTTAATATCAACACCTGACCCACTTATCTTTTTTTTTTTCTATTGTTTTTTCATGTGTTAAGCGTCTTTACGCAAATTTGGCCTCAAATACCCATTTCTTGATTTCTCAAGAAGCCTCTGGGACCAAAAATATTTTTGGTCGCAGTGGTTACAGCCTACTCCACGCTGACGAGAGCCAACAGCGCGAAACGAATTCGTGGATGGTTTTTCTTGATTTATCAAGAAATTAGGTTGACCAAATATCACGGAGCCAGCTAAATAAACGTTTAGTTTATTTTTGCCCCACTAGATTGCGGTCTGCCATCTAAAAAGCACATGTGCTCGAGGTTAGGAGATGTCTTCTTTATTTTTAATATATATATATATATATGGGAATTAGTGATAAAATAAACAATAAAAGGAATAAATTTTTGATCAGATAGAATACTGATCAACCAAGAAATGTTAGCCTGGGTGAATGGACCAACCTCTATTAAATATTATTAGAAGGGAATTCAATATAATGAGACAATATCTGCAGCTGTGTTTCAAAAATATATATAAAAAAGCCGAATGACCCGGGCAACGCCCGGGTTTTACCCGATTAAATGTTTTTATTCAAATCCCGCCGTGGATGTCACTCATATAAAACGTCCCGCTCCAAACTTTGTGTCTGAGAAGCGATATTTTTATAGAAAGATGATCTGGCTTTTGTTTTCTGCTCGAATGAATGTTTTTCTGTTAGAATTTTGTTCCTGCGTACAAAAAAATGAACTGGTTTCACCCGTGGTCTCTGCTTTTTGGAATTTTTCCCGATATAATTTTGTATCTGATAATCAAACATGATACAGCAATATTGTCATCATCATTTTCTGACTAAAAAAAAACCCCAACTATTTTTGCCCAAAACCTGTCAATTTTATTTTTTATTGGCTAAAAATCCGATAAAAATATTTTCCAGATTTTTTCTATGTCCTGTCAAAACACGTTTTACATGTACATTAGGTCAGCTGATATTACCTCCCATATTCACCGCTAGAGGCGCTGCTTGCGAGTGATAAGCCAATTTTGCAAAGCAATTTGCAAATAACTCGAAGAATATTCTGAATATAAACCTGAAAATTTCACTATAAGTTTTTCCAGATTCTACTCTATATACACTTAAAATTTCAGTCAGTTTAGTGACGTATTGTGGACGTGTATAGCCGACATAGATACCCACATACATACATACATACATACATACACTGACTTTTATATATATAGGGATATAGATATATGGAATAAAATAAAGATTTATATCCATTCTTATTACGGTCGATTTTTTCGGTTCGATTATTTTTATTAAAATAAAGAATTGCTATAAATTTAGAACTCGTGTGCTAAACATATATAACATATCGAATATCTCCTTAATATATTTTAAAGTTATTAATGTTGTTGAAATTTACTGTATCGTTGAAGTAATGACAAATATAAATATGATGTGTGATTAACTAAAATATATAGTTATGCATATATTGGATGCGCAAAAATGTGACTCCGCGTTTTTACTTAAATGATTATAAATTTGTATAAACAAACCCCTTTATTTATTATAAAGAAAATAAAGTCTCCAGGGCTAAGTTTCTTGCTCAAATTTTTATTCTCTAGCTTTCGGACCTGTCAGTCCTTCCACAGGAGTATCACGATAACCTTTATTTATTGATTTATTTTGCATCGATTTCTGTATCTTAAACGCTAGAAATTCTTATACAACATATGTAGTGATGCGTGATATGCAATCTTATGCGCATTTTTATTTTAAGCTCTTTAGATGTCTACTTTTGTGAGGGAAGCTTTGCTTTTCATCTCCAACCTCAGGAGAAGAGCAATCAAAGCTCATAAAATGTTCGATATATATCGCCTATGGAATCAATGCTCCTCCATTAAGAATCTGTCAAGAGTGATTTAAACGATTTAAATCTGGTGATTTTGACGTCAACGGCAAGGAACACGGAAAGCCGCCAATTAAGCTCAAGGATGAGGAACTTCAACCATTATATGATTGAAACAATACTCAAACACAAGAATAGTTAACGTCTTCTCTCAACCTCACTTGCACAGGATGTTTCACTTCGTTTGCATGCTATGGAAACCATCTAGAAGGTAGAAAAAATGGTTTCCTTACGAATTGAGTACAAAGAACAAGAAAATTCGAAGAATAATAACTGAAATCCTGCTGGAAAGGTTTCAAAGAAAGTATATTCTTGATCCTATTGTAACTGGGAATGGAAGTTGACAATCCGAAGCTCAAGAAATCACAGGTAAGCCCAGAACCACCGACATATTCGACTGTCAAACCCAATATCCACGGCAAGAAGGTTTTTCTGATGCATCAGCACAGCATACCTTACTACCTTTTTCAACCAGGGGGTAAAGTCACCGCTCATCGCTTTCAACAACAACTCAATTAGGCCAAGAATTCGCAGTGAAAGTACCAGAATAGGCGAAACAATATGGCAAGTCGAAACTGCTCCATGACAATGCAAGGACACATGTCGCACAGTCGGTATAAAATACATTCTGTAAGACCTCAAATGGGAAGTCTTACCTCACCCTCCATACTCTCCAGACATCGCTTAATCAGATTTTCACCTCTTCTGGTAGATGGCACATGGGCTGGCTGACCGGCGCTTCCAGATTCACGAATAAGTTGAAGATCGGCTTGATGAATGGGGGGGCCTCGAAACAAAAATCATTTTTATATGATGGCATCAATACAACACCAAATTATAGGAGGATGTTGTATATAACAATGGGGAATTATTTTTAAAAAAAGGTCTAGTATGTTTTGTTTCAATTCCATCAGATTTTCAAACCGGAAAATAAAACCGCGGAGTCATACTTGCGCGCAATTTTCGATAAGACTAGAATCTCAAAATACAAGTTAAATCTTTGAGATATTTAATGAAATGAAACGTAATTCCTACAGACTGATACCGGTCAGAATTTTAAATATGATCATCAACTTAGCACCATTTTATAATTCAAAAATCAGAAATATTTTTAACGCTACTTTTTAAACGGAATTTATCAGAAGCATAACGTGGAATCTATTTTAGTAAAATAAAAATTATTTACAACAAAGGATATTATAAAATTTTCTGGTGTTAAATATTTTGACAGGACTTAAATAAAAAACGACTAAATATCTAACTGTTATAATTAATATAAAATAGGTTAACATTTGGCCATTTTTGTGTGTGGTTTTAATAATTTTGATCATACTTTCATAAATGACACCTATTAAATCAGAAAAAAAACTGAAAATAAAATAAGGCCTATTTTTTATCTTTATATTAATAAAAATGAAGATTTTTTGAAAAATATTGGTAAAATATAAAACAAAGACGACGAATTTTTACAAAGATTAGAAAATTAAAAAGCTAGGACACAAAGGAAAAATAATATTTGGTTAAATGGTCAAGATAATCTAATAGAGAGAGAAGTTTTTATATACACTGGTGTCCAAAAAATAAGAAACCTTTGTTTTTTAATGATATGTTTCAAAATATACAACACTAAAAGCTAAAAAGTAATTTAATTAGGTATTTTAAGTCGTAGAATTTATTTATCGCAACCATTCTATTAGGTAAAATTGAAAATATACAAAATTTTGCTTGTCTTTATAAGTGTGCTATTTGGCGTGTCGTTTACCCCATCTAAGAATTGTCTAATTATAATTTTATTTAATCCTTAGTTAATTATGAGTTTACGAAAAATTTTAGCAGATGATTTGAAATGGAGAGCTGTTGGAAGAATGGAGGCAGGGCAATCACAAGTTGAAGTAGCAAAATGGCTAAATGTGAATAAATCTGTGGTCAGCAAAATATGGAAACAGTTCATTGAGACAGGAACCATCAAAAGAAAAGAAGGTTCTGGTAGAAAAAGAAAAACAGCTACCTCTGAAGACCGTTATCTGGTCGTAACTGCCAAGCGCCATAGGGAGATGACAGCTATTCAACTCTCTAATGAACTCTCAAGTGCTACTGGAACGAGAATTTCAAGACAAACTGTTTACCGAAGGCTTCACGAAGGTGCCCTTTATGCAAGACGACCAATGGTCTGTATCCCTTTAACCTCTGCTCACAGGAGAGCCCGCTTGAATTGATGCTTGGAACATCACGCCTGGACTCATGATCAGTGGGCCAATGTTCTCTTCAGTGACGAGTCAAGATTTAGTTTAAACACAGATTCTCGACGAGTTTTCATCTGGAGGGAACCTGGAACCCGCTATCATCCCAGTAACATCAGGGAAATAGACAGTTGTAGAGGGGGCAGTCTCTTAGTCTGGGCTGGCATCAGTTCTAGCAGACGCACACCCCTCCACATTTTTTCTGGGGGCACTTTAACTGCCCAAAGATACAGGGACGAGATCCTTGAGCCCTATCTAAGACCTTATAGAGATCAAATTGGTCACAATTTAATTTTAATGGACGATATTGCTCGTCCGCATAGGGCTAGGCTAGTCAATGAATATCTCCAGAGTGAGAATATTCGAAGGATGGATTGGCAAGCCAGATCTCCGGACCTGAATCCAATAGAGCATGTGTGGGATGCTCTAGGGAGGCGTATTGGAGCTCGTCACCCCTCTCCCAGAACCCTCGTTGAGCTAAGAACTGCTCTATTGGAGGAGTGGGGTTTACTACCCCTGGACCTCCTCCAAAGCCTGGTAAACAGTATGAGGGCTCGCTGTGAGACCTTGATAGCTGTTAGAGGTGATCATACTCCCTATTGATATATTATTTATTTAAGATCTGGAACCTTAGCTTTGGGCATGTTGGTAATAATTTGCACACATATTTCATAATTTCAAATATTTTTTAAATTTTCATATAGCTAGTCAAATTATCCATACTTTAAACTATTTGTATACTAAATTTTATATTTGTTAATAAATTAGCTTTTGAGAAATTTCAATATTTGTTAAGTTTCTTATTTTTTGGACACCAGTGTATATGGTTAGAATTCAAAATTATTGTTTTAGTATATGTTTATTATCTTGTTAAGAGAGTTACACGACGAAGCTATGTCATGTAACCCCTAAATTTGATATTGTCAACCAAATGATTCTTTTATTAACTGTTGGTGGATGTTTTCAAGATAGGAAGCTATGTAACGTAACTACAAAATTTTGATATTGTCAACCGACCGAATGTTGTGTTCTGTTCGTGGATGTTTTCAAGATTGGAAGCTATGTCACTTAACTACAAAATTTGATATTGTTAACCAAATCAATGTTCTATGTTCTGTTGGTGGATGTTTTCAAGATAGGAAGATATGTCACGTAACTACAAAATTTGATATTGTTAATTAAATCAATGTTCTATGTTCTGTTGGTGGATGTTTTCAAGATAGGAAGATATGTCACTTAACTACAAAATTTGATATTTTCAACCGACCGAATATTGTGTTCTGTTGGTGGATGTTTTCAAGATAGGAAGCTATGTCACTTAACTACAAAATTTGATATTGTCAACCAACAAATGTTTAATGTTCTGATGTTTCCAAGATAGATGCAGCGTCTGATTCTCTGGGTGGCCACCTTGGCCATCGTCTGGTGCCATGTCGCTGCCTTGCTCACTCAACAGGAGAAAGACATCTTGCTCGAAAACCACAACAAGAAACGGTCTATCGTCTCTCCTACAGCCACCAACATGCGCAAGATGGTAATTATCACCTCTTCAACATTTTCTTGAGATAGCTATCATACAATATATCTACCCTCATGGTCAAAACTTAAGAAATTGTAAAGTATTTCATGTCTTGGTCTCCTAAATATTACAGTTAAACCTGTCTATAGCGCCCCCTCTTGGGACTCACCAAAATAGAGTGCTATAGAGAGGGGGGTGCTATAGACAGGTCACTTTTAATGTAAATCGCATCGTACTACGTATTTAAAATCGGGAGCTATAAAGAGGGAGGCGCTATTTAGAGGGGGCGCTATAGACAGGTTCAACTGTATATGTTTTTTGTTTTTGAAAGTGACAGATGAAAATATTGTTCACACTTGGTTATATCGTGCGTCTTCATTAAAGGTCATTGTGTATCAAATATCTTACAGGGTTATTGTCTAAATCCCGGTATACAGGTGAAAGGTAAAATTTCTTCAAGTTTTCTCCACAACTGTATCTTCAGTATGTGAGAATTGATATTGCTATTAAATGATTATAGAAAATATATAAAATGAAACGTCAGGAATTTTATTCCTTTTTTATTTTTGTCATTATATTTTATCATTGTATAAAGGGCAGTAGACATATATTAGCGAATGGCGACTGTCCCTCTTATCAAAACTCACCAAAACAATACACTATGTTGATATGCTGCGCGCAATTTCACTTCAAAGATTTTGCCACAAAACACTTAAATACATCGTCGCCTAGATGTAAAAAACACATTGTTTTTGTTACATTTTTATAATTGGTAGTGACGCCTTTTGCATAATGAATACCATATTTTCATATTATATTTATTATACCTTAAGTATTTAAATTTATAATTTAGCAGCAACACATAAAATTCCGAGGATAAGTTTCTTTTATTAAATGATTATAGAAAAATATATAAAATGAAACGTCAGGAATTTTATTCCATTTTATTTTTTTCATTATATTTTATCATTGTATAAAGGGCAGTAGACATATATTAGCGAATGACGACTGTCCCTCTTAGTAAAACTCACCAAAAAAGAAACTTATCCTCGGAATTTTATGTGTTGCTGCTAATTATACACCAGAGGATTCCACCTTACGAAATTTATAATTTACTTTTGAATCTGTTATTTTTCAACTTAGGAAGTATTTGAAATATAATATCACACAATATATCAATTATTTATAAAATAGGAGAATATATATATATATATATATATATATATAATAGCTCTCTATATATTATATATATAGACGGTAGATCAAAAAGTTCTCCAACCTGTAAAAAATAAAATATAAAACAACTTTCGAAATATGTAAAATCAATTTAACTGTAAAGAACAAAGCCTAAACTATAATTTAATTTAGCAACGCCAGTAAATGCGCATGCGTAATTTTCATTTTAGGCATATTTCTTTTGTAAGTATTTAGTTAGCGTCGGTTTCTGGAATGTCATCATTTGAGCAAAAAGCAAATATTATATTTTGTGTAAAATTTAAAAGGTCATTCACAGAGACATTAGCATTAATGAATGAAGCTTGTGAAGACTAAAAATTGTCACGAACGCAAGTGTATTTCTTGTATAGACGTTATGAATAGGGCCGTAAGAGCATCGCAGATAATTCAAGGTCAGTGATTCAATTGTTGCTGATAGAAAAATTAATATTGATAATATATGAGCAATACTTGGAATTTCGTATGGTAGTTGCCAAAAATATATTTTCTTATAATTTAAAAATGAAAAAACTTTGTGGTTATTTTGTCCCACGAATATTAACAGATCAACAAAGAGAAACCAGATTATCAATTTACAAAGATTTAATTGACACTACAAATAATGATTCTGAATTTTTTAAAAACAATAATAACTGGTGATAAAACATGGTGCTCTCTTTTTAATCCACAAACCAAAAAACAATAACACGAATGACACACACCAAGTTCTCCTAGTGAGAAGAAAGTTCGTCTTGACAAGTCCAAAGGAAAAGTAATGCTAGTAGTGTTTTCGATTATCAAGGACTTTTATATTATGAATTTATTAAAGAGGGGGTTACTATTAATAAACAGGCATACAAATAAATAATTGTACGCCTTCATGATGCGATAAGAAGAAAAAGAAACCAACACTTTAAATCAAAACAGTGGAAATTGCTTCCAGATAATGCCCCTGCTCATAGAGACATTATTGTTCAAGACTATTTAGCCAAACACTTTGTATCTGTCTTGCCGCATCCTACTTACTCTCCTAATATCGCCCCATGTGATTTATTTTTCTTTCCAAAACTTAAAATGACGTTAAAAAGGAGGCGCTTTTCATCATCATCAGAAGTAATTGAAAATGCGACGGTGGAGCTAAACAAGCTTAGAATAATTGACTTTGAACTAGCATTTCAATAGCTTTTTTCGCGCTGGAAAATAATGGGTAGATAACCAAGGCTCCTATTTTGAAATATTTGATGTTTAAATTACTATACTATGAATAAATAATTAATTTTTAAATAGTTCGGGAACTTTTTTTATCCTACCTTATATAAATAAAATATAAGTATATTTTATAAATGTATCTAATTCTAATCTTTTATGCTCATCGATATAGATATTCTCTGTTGAAATAAATAAAAATACAATACACAACACACTTGTCATTTTTCAAAATTATTTTCTATATGAATAATATATTTCATTTAAATTCATTTATTTCAGAGAATATAAGAGGTTTTTTATAAAATTAGTATTGAGATATATATTTTGAATATTTTAGGTGAAATATATTTACTCTTCAAAGAAAGTTTGAAAGAACTACTCCAGAGAACACTCGAGACTCAAGTGTCGAAAGATAAAATGGCGGGATTATTCGATGGCATACGAAACTGGGAAGTCGAGATAAAAGGCCTCAAGTATAATCTGCTGCCATCAAATAAGTGGAGACGGCTGGAGGTGACATCAGTTAACTGGTATCGTTTGGTAGGATATATTAAACCCATAGATTTAGTGGATTTTAACTCTTTTTTTTTTATCAACATCTTTTATTTATTCTATCAGAAATACTGTTTTAATTATTGTAATATATTGAATTTATGATTATATAATATATTTATAATGCCTATGTTAAAATTGTTCAAATTTTGTTCACTTTTATTTTAGGGAGATAGAAAAAAATATATAAAATATATAATTTAAATATTATGGTAAATTTAAGTCTCTTCAAAATAACGCTTTTATATAAATTCTAGAAACACAATCTTTTATTAGTAAATTTATTTATTTTCATTCAACTTAGAATTAAAAATCATCGAACACCATTTTAAAAATGAATATCAATATTTTATTTTTTAAAATTTACAAAAATTGAGATCCAAGATTACAAAAGATCACAACATCGTTATCTTTTCTTGGATTTTCATGAAGAGACTCTCAATTGCACGGAGATTATTGGAAACGGCTTTATGCATTTATTGATATGAGGCGTTAACCATTAACATATATAATAATATTCAAATTAAAATAAAACATAATTTTATGAAAATGATTACACCTTTATAAAGGGAAGAAGAATTCACTGTAATGTAATATCAGTTTTGATAGGATTATTGATATATTGAGTCAGTTACCTCTCCATCACCTAATGGATATTTTAATACATTGACTGTGAAAATAACTTCTAATCCGTAGGTCCCAATGTCAGGAAATTAATAGAATTTATCAGCTTTTGTCACTTTGTAAGTCTCGAACTGTTTTCTTTATATATAAAGGCGAAGTAGTTATCTCCTTGCGATAGCAGTTTCTAATTACCCAAATGGTGTATTAACACCATGTATAGCTAGGATAAAACCTAAAATTAATTTATTGTAAATATTTTATCTCTGAATTTGACCTATCATCATTCTGAAAGTTATAATAACGTTTCTGCATCTTAATTATATTCTAGTTTGATCAGAGTTGCTATTGCTAGAAATAGCAAATTCAAAATGAAAACACATTGTAATGTGTGAAAAAATACTGAAAGTTGCTGATGGCTGGCGCCATCTTACGGAATAAATATTAACTATTCTCGTTGATTTTTAATTATTCCAAAATTGGCCAAATACCCATTCTTGATTAATCAAGAAAAGCTAACCACGGATTGCGTGAGGACGCTACACAATGTGAAAAATTAGTACAAATGTAACATTGTAACACATAATAATGTGTTAACTACAGCAAAATGATAGCCTCAAAAATATTTTAAATTAAACCTGACGAGCTGGTAAGGATCAACCCCTAGTTATGGTTGAAACAGAGAGAAAAGGTAAAACAAAATTAAATAGAGAAAAACAAGAACATATACATTTACAATATCAACTTATTTTGAAAATTGAGCAATCCCTAAATAAATATTTAATTAAAAAGGCATATATTGGATCAAAATATCATTTATTTTACCAATATTTCAGTTGGCTGAACGCTAACCTTTATTAAGGTGTTATAACATGTAGCGCTGAGTTTGTTGTTGACACACATTAAATATGTTACATTTCAATGCGTGATAAAATATCAACTTAGTTTTTAAAATATAGTTTTTAGCATTAGTATAGAAATTAATTTTTATTTCAAATCTCTTTGTCTCGAATCTCGGTCAATAAAAGGGTTCTTTTTCTGTGAGTTTGATGAGTTCTAATAAAATAAATTAAAAGAGATATAATTTGTTGTTTGATGTGGTTTTCGAAGAAGTTAATAATGTACCATATATATAAGTAATTAAACATAAATATTAAAGCTCTTTATTATTCAATATTATTTTCGAAAGAATAATTTCTAAAACCACTAAACGGAAAATAGAAAGTTTGGGAATCGTGACTCATCAATGGAAGCTTATTGGTGGTGTAACCAATTCAATCAACCAGAGTAAAAGAACACGGCAACTATTATATTTGCTGTTTTGATAATGTAGTTCATATTATTTTTACATGATCAGGGAACTTAATATTACAGAGGTATATCTCAATATAAATATTACTATATTTAATAATAATCTTAAACACGCGTACCCTGCGTTAGTAACAAAATGCAGATTATATAAGCAAACCGAACAATATTTCCACGTGTAAAATTACGAAAGACAAACTTCAGGATGACACGGCAATTTATTTGAAGCAAAACCAAACTATGAAGGATAAACAAAAGATAAGGAATGGAGGAAGTCTACAGAGTAGTAAGCTATAAACATAAAAAATGATACTCTGTTAATACTAGTGTAAAATAATGAATGCTTGAAAAATAATAAATACTTCGCAACAATATAATAGATATAATAAATGGTACCACTCATAGTACGATTTTTCTTTTACAAATTAAACGCTTACTACTGTCTTTATTATATGATGCATTAGCAAGCCATCTGTTTTGATAAATGGAAACCATTTAAGACGCGTATGATTAATTTAAAAATTAAACAATTGTCTACTATCCTTACTGCAATGTAAAAGTAGGTGAACCCTGCCAGCGGTATCGCCAGTTTAATCTACTATGCCGCTATGATACTGCATATATACATCTAATGTGGTATGGTATTTAAAAGTAATTCTCTTGGTGAACGTATCAATCGAATCTGTTGCCATGTGAACTTGAATGTGATAGAATGGTACACTAATATAACAATTGCTTGATAAGTTAGGTCCTATTTGCATCTTGATTATCCATTTAGTCGGTTGTCATTTTCCAATCAATATATTTATTTTTATGAAAATTCAAAATTGTTTTATTTTCAAAAAGTATCAAACGCGTCTTTAATAGTTTAGAATTTTCATAACAGATGGCGCACTAATGTATCATAATATTCATGAGGGCAATTTATGAGGGCCAACAGCCCGAAACGCGTCCGTGGTTAGCTTTTCTTGATTAATCAAGAATGGGTATTTGGCAAATTTTGTAATAATTAAATATCAACGAGAATAGTTGATATTTATTCCGATAGCAACTTTCAGTTGCACGATAAGGAGATACCTTTTTCATAATTCATTTTTATGTTTCAGTGATTAAATTAAGATATTTGACACGGATAAATAATTTAGTCTTAAACAGATAACAAAATGAAAAGGTGATTTTGATAGTTCGTAGTTCTTTGTATCCTTCAAATATAAATATATAACTATTAATTTTGATTATATCACACATATATATTAATTAATATATCGAATAATTAAAATTCAACGAAAATAGTTGATATTTATTCCGATAAATGGCGCAAGCCATCAGCAACTTTCAGTTGCACGATAAGGAGATGCCTTTTCTTAATTTATGCACCTTATCCCAGTACAATATCACATTTGTACTATTTTTCATATATTTATTTATAAAGAATATATTGGATCAAAATATATAATTTACCTACCAATATAATATTTTGATCCAATATATGTCTTTTTGAATAAATATCCATTTATGAATTATACTATTCTGAAAATAAAACATATATTTATATATGAAAATATGAAACCATTATAGAAGGGTATGATTATTTAAAAAAAAAAAAATTCTAGTGCCTTAAATACTTTTTAAAAAGAATCATACGCGTCAATAATAGTTTCGAATTTTCATAACAGATGGCGCGCTAATGCATATTTATATTTATATATAAATATACATCCTCTCTCTATCATATATTTTCAATTTTGAATATACACATAAAACACCCAACACATTAAAGAATATTATATTCTCACTTTTTTTTTTCAACAAAAAATAATATATTCTGAAAACGCGCAGGGGTTAACTTTATATGAATAGAAATATTATTGTGTTGTGGACAAATAAAGAAGTATAGGGAAAAATGTAACAACAGAAAATATGTAAGGGAAATATAGGGGTATCGATGCATTTTATTCTTTTGATTTTCTTCAAAACGATAAAATATTTCCTTTCAAAATATTTTGAATAAAAAGATACAGAAACTGAATATGTTATAAAATGACAGAACTTATTTTAAATTCCAAAAATGTTTTTGAAATAGTTAATTCTTATAATTTTTATATTAGTGAGATTTGAAGAACAGGTTAGTTATATAATTATACTTGTTTAAATATTTTCAGAAAAATTTATCAATTTTTAAAAACACTCCTTCCATTTTAAGATATTTTAAAGAGCAAAACATTCTCTTAGAATATTCATTTATTTAATTCTTTTATTAAAATTTCAATCATTCTAATCATGCTAAAATTGGTAAACGTAATTAATCGATATCTAATTAAATTGGAATAATGATGAACACATATAATGAAGAGTTTGGGCATGATTATTTATACTGTGTATTTCTCATCAACACGATTCAAAATTAAATACACTTTGAAAATATATTTATGAAAATGATGATATGAAATACACAGTATAAAAAGCCATGGCCAAATTTCCCATTATATGGTTATCATTAATACAATTTACAATTATAAAATACTAGCCGAATGACCCGGGCAACGCCCGTGTTTTACCCGATTGAATGTTTTTATTCAAATAATATTTGTTACAATTATAAATTGGCGCCTTATATGAATGCATATATTAGTTAAAAACTATAGCCAATGTGCTTTATCTGTCTATGTACTGTTGGCTTCCGTAGGCCTCTCTTACTGGGAAAAAGAAAGAGAGGATTCCATTTAGTTATTAACTAATATATGCATTTATTTAAGGAGCGACCCGCTCCAACACAATAGTTACAAAAAACCAAAAAGCGAGTGGGGGGGGGGGGGGGGGGGCAAAGGTGGCGTGATCGCGCCATTCCAAAAAAAAAAAGCAAACGGTGACAGAGATGAAAAATTATTAAGAACGCATGACGCTCGTAACTGTATATAGAATATATTAAAAACAAAATTGGCATTTCCTGACCGCTCACATGGGCATTTTAGATGGCAGAGCGCCATCCAGTAACACAAAAATCAACTAAAATTTGATTTAGCTTGTTTCAAAGATATTTGACCAACCTAATATCTTGACATATCAAGAAAGTCAACCATGTACGCGTTTCGGGCTGTTGGGCCTTGTCAGCGTGGTGCGGACTGTACTTTTACGACCTAAGGTTTGATCCCAGAGGCTTCCTGAGATAACAAGAAATGAGTTAAATATATATTGTGTATTGCAAATAATCCTGTCGACATTCTGTCGTCATGTAATATAGTGTGGAATGTTAGTTAGATGCCGTTGTTATGGTGGTCACAATAGTCAGAATGGGTTCAGGCGTGAAAGGGATGGCACAAAAGGACGAGGCATGTTGGATGTCACCTCCGAGTGGGAGCGAGAGACGGTGCCGTCGAGTGGTCTGATCTATTCTAGTGCCAGAAAGAGACGGTTGGTAATCCGACTTTGTTTTTCGGACCGACGGTGTAATCGGTGACATTTCTCCTGTCTGGGCGCCGGCTGTCAGTCAATCTAATTTTATTATTATTTCGTTTTGTATTACATGATGGTCAAACTGGCGTATTGAATTGTGTCTACAGTTTTGTTGTTACACTATAGCTATATTACATATGGGGACATAAGTTTATGCCCCGGGTTTTGAAAATTAGCTTATGGTGATTGTATATGAAAATATAGGGTAATTATAATGGGTGAAATAATTTGTGTAATAAATTGTGTTTAAAAATTGGTTTTATACTAGTAAATTATGGGGCATGTTTTGATAAATTATAACAATGATTGGTAAAGAAAGGGTGATGACAAATTAAAATTGATAATAATGCTAAGCCCAATATATATAAAAATAAATGAAATAGAACAAAATAAAAAGTTTTAAAAGATTTAAAAACAAATTCGGTGATTATATATAGCAGGGGTCTCCAAACTTTCCAGCCTTAGGGCCATACTGATGGGGTCTTTCCAGCCTTAGGGTCATACTGATTACTCCAGTAAGTTCCGAGGGCCAAGATGGCAACACTGCATATTATTAATTTTCCTATATTAATTGTTATGTTTATTTGTTATTAAATGTTATTATTAATTGTTGCTTTTGTGTGTGATTTAGCAGAATGGAAAAGAAGCGAAAAATTGATAGTGAATGCAGAAAATTCAAAGATCAGTGGAACATTCAGTATTTCGTAATTGAGTCCAGTAACAAGGCGCTATGTTTGATTTGCAATGAAAGCATAGCCGTTCTCAAAGAATATAACATGAAACGTCATTATGAAACAAAACATTCTCAAAATTACTCAAAATATACAGGAATTGTGCGGACAGAAAAATTCGAAGTTTTGAAGCGCGGATTGAAATCGCAGCAATCTTTATTTACAAAAGTCAAAACTGAACAAGAGGCGGCAACTCGTGCCAGCTTTCGTGTGGCTCTTGAAATTGCAAAACGTGGAAAACCATTCACCGATGGAGAAATGATCAAGGAATGCATAATTGCAGTAGTCGAAGAAATGTGCCCTGAAAAGGTAAATTTATTAAAAACTGTCAGTATGTCAGCAAACACTGTGGCTCGAAGGGTAGAAAACATCGCTGAAAATATATCCTCTCAACTGTTCGACAAAAATGGACATGTTGAGTGGTTTTCTTTGGCCTTGGATGAGTCAACGGATGTGTCAGATACTGCTCAGGTGTTGATTTATATTAGAGGAGTAGATAAAAGCTATGAAGTGCACGAAGAACTTCTTGATATGTATAGTATTCATGGCACAACTACTGGTACCGATATTTTTAAAGGAGTTGAAATGGCCATTAATAAAAAGAACCTTCGATGGAAAAACTTGAAATGTATTACAACTGATGGAGGCAAAAACATGAGTGGGAAAGATAAAGGAGTGGTCGCTCTTGTGTCAAAGGCTGTAGAAAATGACGGCGGCTCAAAACCATTAGTCTTACATTGTATCATTCATCAACAGTCTTTGTGCGGAAAATGTTTGGATATGTCTGACGTTCTGAAACCAGTCATATCAACTGTTAATTTCATCAGATCTTTTGGGCTGAATCACCGACAATTCCGACAATTTATTGCAGAGATTGGAGAAACAGACTTACCTTATCATACTGCCGTACGCTGGCTTAGTTGTGGGAAAGTCCTTCAGCGCTTTTTTGAACTTCGAGCAGTGATCGAAATTTTTTTGAATGAAAAGCACCGCCCTCTTACTGAATTACAAAACAACGCATGGCTATGGAAGTTAGCATTCTATGTTGATTTGACAAAACATGTGAACGAACTGAATTTGAGATTGCAAGGAGAAAACCAGCATCTTCCTGATTTATACACTAATATCAAGTCATTCCGGATGAAATTGATACTGTTTCAATCACAACTACGAAGTAAATGTTTTTCACATTTTAAAACATGTGAAATATTCAGCCACACTACTGAGACTGAGTTTCCTATCGATTTTGCAATCGAAACTTTGAGTGCTTTCAAGATAAATTTTGATACTCGTTTCTCGGACTTTGATGCCATTGCGAATCAAATTAAGATTTTTCAGAATCCTTTTGATGCTGACATTGAAACCCTAGCCCCGGAACTTCAAATGGAAATGATTGATCTTCAGTGCAGTGATATAATTAAGAACAAATAAGAAAACTCATCTTTGTTGGAATTTTATAAGAGTCTTCCACTGACACAATTTGATAATTTGCATAAATTTGCTCGTGGGCTGTTTTCCGTTTTTGGTACTACTTATTTGTGTGAGAAAACCTTCTCCAAAATGAAGTACTCAAAAAATGTATACAGATCTAAATTAACTGACGAGCATCTTAAATCTCTTTTAATAATTGGTACAAGTAAAATTAGTCCACAACTACAAACTATTGTCGGTGGAATATCTCAATTACATACATCTCATTAGCATTTCATATGTCATGTTATAAGGTATGTGTTGTTCATTACTTACAATGTATAAAATGTAAGTTGGATTCATTTCAATAATTTGTTAGTTATTATATGCTGAAGTTAAATTTACTGCATAAATTATACATGTCTTTACTCATTACCATTCTGTGTTTCTTTATCCAACTTATCACAAACATTTTATTTGCTATAAAAAATATTTGTTCTCTAAAAGGAGTTTTCAAGTATGTCTCCGCGGGCCGGACAAAATCTGTCTGCGGGCCGGATGTGGCCCTCGGGCCGTAGTTTGGAGACCCCTGATATATAGCATTGAATGTTGCAATTATTATTAGAATGTGCATTGACTTAGGGAGTGAGCTAATTGTGAAGTCTAGATATAGTATAGAATAGGCTACTACTGTTACTCTGATGCAATGTTACATTACGTGATTGTAGGCATTGGTCCATCTACAGTATGTTGAGGGAATTCTATATGGGTTGTCCTATTAGAAGAATTTGGAAATGGGTGATGGAAACCTTTTTTTTATCATCCCTAGTACACGTGGCATAGGCCATGATAATCATGGTGGGTAGAAGTAGGCGACTGCTTTTACTGTAAGTTCACTACATGTCTACACATGTGAAATTCAGGGTGGAAACTTTGATCGAGAAAAATAGTGAGAGAAAAAGTGATAGAGAGAGAGAGTCATTCAGTCGCTAAAAATAAAAAGTGATTGATTTGACCGCGGTGGGACAATGGTGATTAAAAAATAAAATGAATTGCGGGAATGTGAGAATTAAAAAAAAAAAAAATTGGCGTTGAAACTCGAACCGGGCCGTGAATATAAAAAATAATGATAATCTAACTAGCTACTCAAGTTTGACTGTTGGGAAGGTTACAGCGAAGAAGCGTGTGTAATTGAGATAAAATGAGGTGAGAAATCAAAGTTTTACCAGATAGTAACGTTCTCTCATGGTAGTGATGTAATTAGAATTTGGAGAATCATGCTTTCGATGCATTTTCTTAAATTAAAATCAAACATTTTAAAATTAGATTTGATGATTGAAGTTCAGATTTTAGAAAATGTAAAAATTGAAAATCTATTTGAATGATACAATAGATTTGTAAAAAGTGGAAATGATTTTAAAATTTGAAGATATAAAAAATAAAAGTGCTCATCTCGATTGTTTATATGAAAATAAATAAAAAAGTTCGAACATGAAAAAACTCGAGATATATTTAAAATAAGTGATTAATAAACATGCTCAATAAAAAAATCTATGCAAGTATTTAAAATGATTTGAAATATATAAGTGATATGATATGAAAGAGAGTCACAATACAAAAATATTCTAAAGTATGAAATATATAGAACAGTTGGTGTTCAAACCAAGACAACCTTTAAGTGTACATTGATTGACATTGATGTAGAGGTGTCGACGTTGATGCTTGTCATATGTTTATAGGTAATATTGCCGTGGTAGTTTGAGCAGTGATGCCATAGCTGCGCTTTTTGCTCATCGATATAGCGACGGCGTTGGTGGTAGGGCAGGTGAAGGTGGATGTGCCCGTGTGGTGGTTGTCAAAAAAATAATAATAATGTTGAGATAAAGTGATACGACGGCGTAGCAGCTATACACAGTGGATAAGATAAATGTGCCATTGTAGGGTGATGTGTGAGGTGATGTAAGTTTGTGATTGTGAGGGTGATACTTGTTGATGTTCCAATATTTTAAAAGTTGATGATTGTTTTGTAATAAGGAAATGTTTTGTAATATAGAGCATTAATAATGCTATGTGTATTGAAGACAGTAGCTGGGGAGTTTGTCGGATGATTAAATGACTGGCCATTTTTAGATACTTCCTCGGGAAGAGAGGTCAAAGAAAGGGATATTTGGTATACCCGTATATTGAAATATATTGCAACATATATATGAAATAATTGTTACACCTTGAGATGTAGCGCGCTGGTTGCACTATGTTAACATAGAATAAACAAATCAACCTTGATTTTATTAATAAGATAAATTTTTAATGATAATATTTACATGGGTCTATGTCGGCTGTGACAATATATATATACTTATACTTGTGTGTATATATTTGTCAAACCTCGCAGTACGTAAAACTAATCAAAAAGATCTCTGTTACATTGTAAAACTCGGACTTTAGGCTAGGTATATACCCATATACTTACACACTTTCAATTATCAGAGACAACCATTTCTTAACGCATGGACCTTTCATAATCACAAGAAAAATATTAAAATTTCATATTTTCTAATATTGGAATCTATTGATATTGGCACATTAATTCGATATTGGTCTTCTTTGGAGAATCAATCTTTAATTTTTTATTTTCTTGTTGAACTTATTTATGATATAATCGATACTTTGCTAAAATCTTACATCGAGGTCATGAGCAGCGCTGGAACGACACCTTAGAGCAGTCGGCACAAGCCTGGGCAGATCACTGCGTCTTCGCTCACAATGTCACCAACGGCGGCTTCACCACGGGCCAGTGCCTGTATGCCCACAGCAGGCTGCAAGGGCTCGTGGCAGATAGTGTCACGATGTGGGACGACGAGAAAAAGGACTTCCACTACGACAACAACCAGTGCAATCCGGGCCGAGCCTGCGGCCATTACACCCAGGTAGGTCTACAGACACGGCTTTAATTGATTACTGACTATGCACGAGAGAACGAGTGGCCACGGGACATGCGTCCGACCTGTTTGGTTGTTGGGTGCTGCGCTGCTTGGAGTACAGGAGCTCCATCTATGCTTCCTTTCTTTCTATGGTGAATTTGTATAAGACCGGGGATCTTAATAAAGCTATTTGTGTGTGTGATAACTGCCTTACCTGGTGTAGGTGGTGTGGGCCGAGAGTGACCAGGTAGGCTGTGGCTTAAGTGGACGGAGATGTTCCTTCGGGATGTACCTCTTGGTGTGCAACTACATGAATCCGTGAGTACCATCTTCGCACTTTTACCTCTTCCAACACTTTATCTCTACTTCCCTTCTTAGATGTACTTTCTCGAGATTCCAACTACAGTTAATTTTATAAATGTTTTAAACTTAATCAATGAATGTAAATTAAAGAAAATCCGATGAAGAAAAAGTTACTTTCTATATCACTACCATAAACGCTTGTTCGGCTGTACATATACTAAAATTGGAACATACACGCTTTCTGGCGTAACATTACCTTCAGCATTGTACCAGTTGAGTATTTTTAAAACAATATAATAAGCTGTGAAAAAGTGTTAATTTTACAATTATCTAAAAGGAGTTTAAAATCTATTAATAATTTTTACACAAACTAAAACAACTTGTAATTTGATTTTCCGCCTAGTAATGAAATTATTATTATCAAAACGTTAACTTAAACTCGGTTATATTTAATATTTCGTGGATATTATTTTATTTTAAAATGATCTACTTTAAGAGGGGAAAAAATAGCTATATTAGAAAAAATTCTCAACTCTAATTTATATATATTTTCAAAAATGTAATTTACTTTAAAGGCAGAAAGTCCAAGGCGGGTTTAAAAGTAATACTAACATTGAAATAATAAATAGAAAATGTCGAGATAAGCCGGTCAACATAGAAGCACCTTAGTGTTTGGAATGCTATAAAGTGTTCAAAAAGGTTTGAAATAACTTGAAATAAAATACGGCAGGAGATAAAAATCTGGTTTTAGCGCCGCGTGCTCTGGGCATTCAATAAACCCAGCTCCATTATCACGTCGGGTCTCATTCCAGCCGCTCACTTCGGAATTAAATGGAACGTCGACACTACCTAACAAACGGAACAACTTTAAACGGATTTATTCAATAAACACAATTTAATTATTTTTATTACTGGGTAAAAAATAATAGCTTTTAACAGAAATTCGTTTTAACTACTTGCTTTACGAGGTATTACGTATTAAATGTGAATAATGACTGGAAAGTGATTTATTTCAACATTTTTCCTCCAAAGAATATTTTTATGTTAAGGCAAAGTTTAGTGTCATTTGAATTCCTATTTAACTTTAAGACTTTTGGCGTAATATTTTCTATTAATCATATAAGATCATTTTACGATAATTATGGCCAGTAAAACCATCATTTGGTTTTCTATTATTGGTTCTCAGTCATTTTGACTTTAAAAAATTTGGTTATAATTGGTTCCCATTTATAATATAAACAAGGAATAATGTCATTAAAGTATTCCAAGTATGCTGTCAACAATGTATTCTGAAAATTAAAGTTTCAAATCTTGTAAAAATCCATGTCAATGTAACAGTATTTTTTTTTTTTAATTGTGAATTCGATCATAGAAACAGAGATTTTTGAAAAATAAAGAAAAAAGCCACCTCCTTATCGTGCAACTGAAAGTTTCTGATGGCTTGCGCCATATAACGGAATAAATATCAACTATTCGTTGAATATTTTGTTGTTCCATAATTGGGGTCAAATTCCCATTCTTGATAATCAAGAAAAGCTAACCACATACGCTTTTAGGGCTGTTGGCCCTCGTCAGCGTGGTACCAGCTGTACCTCAACGACCAAAAAACTGGCCAATCAGGCATCCTGAAAAATCATGAAATAGGTAGTTAAGGCCAGAATTGCTTGAGAAAGCGAAACAATGTTAAAAATAAATACAAATATGATATTGTACTGAGATATGGTGGAATAAATCAAGAAAAAAAGGCATATCCTTATCGTGCAACTGAAAGTTGCTGATGGATTGCGCCATCTATTAATAAATATAATTTTTTTTCACATTTTTAAAATTATTTTTGAATTTAATTTATTCTATCTAATAGAGAGGATGGTTTCAGAGGGAACTGGTACGGCCAAAAGCCCTACAAGACCGGTGCCAGCTGCTCCGAGTGTCCCGCGGGTTCAACCTGCGAGAACAACCTGTGTGTGCTGCCCAACGACAACTCCCACCACCTCCCGCCCCCCAAGGAAAACACCTATCATCCTCGGCCCTTCCAACAACCCGGCTTCAACCCTTGGAGCCACTTCCGCAAAAACTACCCACAAAACCTTCCACAGTCAAATCGAAGAAATCGAAACCGGCAGTCGAATCGCAGGAATCGCTACCGGCGTCCACAATTCAACAACCGCTACCCACAACAACAACAACAACAGTATAACCGCTACCCACAACAACAACAGCAGTATAACCGCTACCCTCAGCAACAACAGTATAACCGCTACCCTCAGCAACAACAGCCATATCCCCAGCAGAGGCCAGTCACCGGCGTCCCCGATGCCAACCGATTCTACGTTCAGGTCGATCTCAACCTCCATATCAATCAAAACAAATGATTCCTGTGTAAGAATGATTTATTTTTCTGATATGAAATAAAACTTAGATATATTTGGCTGTCTTTGTGCCCTTTTTATTTGAATTTCACACCTATAGAAGGATATATATATAGGTAAACAGGACACATAGAGCCATTTATCTGTTGGGAATGTAATTATGCATTCATTTGATACACACAGTCGAATTTCTAGCTTTATACTAATGGGTTTGTTTTACTTATTTAATTTTTATTATTTAAATATTACAAATGTCAATGGAATATTCCTGGAAGAAGGCCCGCAGGGTGAGGTCTTCGATGTCAAGGTCC
This sequence comes from Cordylochernes scorpioides, assembly GCA_030710605.1. Lineage (NCBI taxonomy): Eukaryota > Metazoa > Arthropoda > Arachnida > Pseudoscorpiones > Chernetidae > Cordylochernes > Cordylochernes scorpioides. The sequence continues at coordinate 60,949,108 of CP092867.1, forward strand.
TCCTCGTCCAGCTTGTCGGAGAGCTGTACGCTGGAGACGCCTACCAGGATGTGCCCCATTTTTGTTACCTGGTAGACAGTGCCAGAAAGTACTGGTCCGGGCTTAAATCTGCGCAAATTTCAAGGTAGATACACTGGTCTGGACACACCTGGCTCGAAATGTCGCCTGTTTTTGCCGGGTCGTCGTACATTTCTGTAATTTGGACCTGGGCGTTGGGTGAGGGTTAGCTTCGCGGCCGCTGCCTGGACGCAGCCTTTCTTGGCTTTCTTTTCTGCCGCCTAGGAGTCCCTTGGCCTCTTTCTATTGGGCAACTTGGGTAAAGCCGTTTTTATCCTTCTCCATGGGGAGTTGGTTCTCTCCATCGATGAGATCGGCCCAACCCGACGTTGGTTTTTCTGTTCTAGGCTGATAGCTGGCGGACCTTTTCTCCTTTCCGGAAAAGTGTTGATTGTATCAGGAGTTGAGAATGGCAATTGGCTTTCAACCAATGCCATTGATGATTCGGGGGATGAGGAAATCTCCATATAAATATAAAAATATTCTTTAAATTCTTTTAAAAGCCGCTAAATTTTCCAAGCCTTCAGTGTAGGGGCAGGAACGCGCGCCTGGGCATCCTCGTACCTCGAGAGAAAGAGAGAGAATAATCATATAATAGAAATAATAACAATATAAATTAATTATCAATATTTGTTTGTTATTAAAATATTTAATTGTCTCTATGCGCTGGTGATCTTGTTTATATCATAAACAAACTGTTTAAACTTGAAAAGATAACGTCGAGCCGACCAAAATATTCGAAATTGTTTTCGGTGTATATATATTTATTAAATTTCGAAATAGATGTATGGAATGGTCACATCTCTCTCTTCTGCCATATCTCAAAATATAAACATACATAAAGTATCAATTCAATGCTAATTGGACAATGTATTTCTCTTTTGTCTCAGCGTAAATTTTGATTATCCAACTGAAAAGAGAGATAAATGAATAATTGAAATGCATTGAAAGTATTATGAATGAAATGTAAGAAATCGATTATATTTAATGTACCCTTGTCAGATTCCTATCACCTAATTATAATATATGAAAATTATTTTATATTTAGCTTGTGTGAATCCTAAAAACGTGTGACTATTATATCGAATATATTTCATATCTGCTTTAAGATATTAATAACATACACAATTTTAATAACGATATTTCCAATTTGATAAGCAATCTCTTTATATTTACAACAAATATTTTATATCGTTAAGATAGAGGTTGCCTGGCCGGCACTGACATTTATATAAAAAAAATAGACACTTCGGCCAGTTGGAGTTTTTTTATTTTCTCAACGTTTCGACAAAAATATTTTGTCTTCGTCAGTAGAAGTAAATAAAAATAAAGCATTTAGCAAGGCGTTAAAAATTGTTCTGAGGTTTGCAAGGGCGTTCTCACGTGATTTTTCGAATTTAGTACAACATCTAAAGCGCAAGTCAAAATTAAATATTAAACTCGTCAAAGACTATGATCTTGGAAATAAAAATATATATAATAATAAAATTATAATAAATTAAGTAGAAATAAATAAATAAAGTAATATAATAATAATAATCACAAAGATTATTATATAGATTTCTAACTATTATGTCCAATTTTTTATCTATCTTATTAACTACTTTTTAAACTTAAAAATGAAGCATATTGTTGCGGAATATCTTCAAAAGTATTTATAGTTCTTTTCCCAAATTCTCATGATACCCATCCCTCTAAAAATAATCTTTCCTTTTTAAATTTTATATTCCTGTGAAATATCTCAATATCATTCCAATCTGGCCTATGTCCTGAAAATAATGCATGTTCCCCAATTTTGCTTAATGCCCTTCTCCCCAATAGACCCTGTTGGTGTTCCTTAATTCTGGTCTCTAAATTTCGGCCGGTTTCTCCTACATTTATTTTGTCACATTCTGTGCATTTAATCCCATAAATTACGTTATTTGGTTTTGATGTGCTTTTGTTATCCTTCATTATGTTATTTCTAGTTAAAAATTCCCTTTTTGTCCCAGTACTGTACCAAATATTATATTTACATTTTTTCAAAATTCTAGATATTTCGTTATCAACTTCTCTAATATAAGGAATTATTATATTATTGTAACCTTCTCTAGTTCTATTCGAATTTAGCCTATCTATTTCATATCTTATAATCCATTTATTTATGAAGCCAACTGGATTGTTATAACTCCGCTCTAATTTTCTTTATCTCTTTTTTATAAATATCTTGGTCTGTACATACCTATTTGGCTCTTTGTACAAGAGATTTTATCACTTGCCTTTTGTGAAATATAGGATTTTAGAATTAAAATTTAGATGTATCCCACAGTCTGTTGGCTTTCTGTAAACACTGGTTATAATAGATCCATCTTCTTTACGGCTTAATCCTACATCTAAGAATGGTATAAATCCTTCTTCTTCTGTTTCTATAGTATATTCTATTCCTATTTCAAAATTATTTAATTTGACAATGATCTCATTAAGTTTTTCTTTTTGGATCACTGCGAAAACATCATCTATATACCGTCCCCATATTTTTATTTCCTCTATTAAAATCCCTTTCTATCTATTGATGCCATTACAATGTCAGCTATGATCATACTGGTAGGGCAACCCATAGCAGTACCGTCTTTTCGTCTGTAAAATTTAGCCCCATATCTAAAATAAATATTTTCTAAACATAACCTAAAGCCTTCTATCATTTCATCGACTTCTAATCCCTAGATAACGCAATCTTGTCTTTTTACCTCGAAATATTATTTTAGCTCATTAAGAGCTAGACTTCATTAATTTTGGTAAAAAGCGATTTGACGTCAAATGATACCATTATTTCATGTTAATTTAGCTTTGATATTTTTGTGATATCTAGTAACTCTTTCCTATTTCTAATTTCTAACCCCGAAATATTTCTTGTAGTCGGAATTTGGTTTTTAAGCCAGTCCGCCAAAACTCTGGTGGGGGCCTTGAATCCTGACACAATGGGCCGTAGGGGAACTCTTGTTTTACTAAATTCGAAAAATCACGTGAGAACGCCCTCGCAAGCCTCAGAACAATTTTTAACGCCTTGCCAAATGCTTTATTTTTATTTACTTCTCCTGACGAAGACAAAAGATTTTTGTCGAAACGTCGAGAAAATAAAAAACTCCAACTGGCCAAAGTGTCTATTTTTTATATAAATATTTTATACCCTTTTATAATGAAATTTAGAGCAGAACTAGAACAATCTGATTATCCAGTTGGTTTCACAAACAAATGGATTAGAAGATATGAAATATATAGACCAAATTCAAATAGGAATAAAGATGATTGCAATAATATAATTATTCCATATTTTAGAGATATAGATAACTAAATATCTAGAATTTTGAGAAAATTTAAATATATATATATATATATATATATTTACTAGTGAAGGGATTATTGTTCCAATATATATATATATATATATATATATATATATATATAATATTTGGTAGAGTACGGGGACAAAAAGGGAATTTTTAAATAGAAATAGCATAATGAAGGATAACATAGGCACATCAAAACCAAGTAATGTAATTTATGGAATTAAATGCACACAATGTGACAAAATTTATGTAGGAGAAACAGGACGTAATTTAGAGACTAGGATTAAAGAACACCAACAGGGTTTAATGGGGAAGAAGGGCGTTAAGCAAAATTGGAGAACATGCATTATATTCAGGACATAGGATTGGAATGATATTGAGATATTTCATAGGAATATAAAATTTAAAAAAGAAAGATTATTTTTAGAGGGGTGGGTATCACGGGAAATGGGGAAAAGAACTTTAAATGTATATGAAGATATTCCGCTACAATACAATTTGTTTTTAAATTTAAAAAAGTAGTTATAAAGGGTAAGTATAAATTGTACATAATATATATCGATTAATATATACTATTGTGAAATCTTTTGAATGTTATTATTATTTTTTATATTTATTTTTGTTTATAATTTCTTAATATATATGTATATCATAATTTTGGTTCAAAGATCATAGTCTTTTGTGAGTTAAATATTTATTTTTGACTCGTGCTTTTGATGTTGTACAAATTTCGAATATCGCGTGAGAACGCCCTTAGAGCCTTAGAATAATTTTTAACGCCTTGCTATATGTTTTAATTTTGTTTGCTCCTGACGAGGACAAAAGCTTTTTGTGAAACGTCGAGGTAATAAAAAGATTTATACTGACCGAAGTATCTTTTTTTCAAGAAATATCTACTTGATCACAAAAGTGACCATTTTAAATGAAAAAGTAAAATTTTATTCAATGTTCCTTCTCCTCTGCTGCCCGTCCCAAATTCCTATCCACAATTCTCCTCAAAAGGCTTTTATCGAAATCGAAATTTCGTAATTGGGGCTCGCCAGAGGCCAGAAGGCGTGTTGGATCTTGATCAAATCGATCCTGTCACCAAATGGCACCATTCTTGCTCTGCCTTTGGAAGGAGGGATGAAGAGCACCTCATTGCTGGTCTGCTGGGGTAGGCCGAACCAGTTCTTTCCCAGCCTCTTTATTAGTTATAGCTACCTCCGTGAAGGAGGTTTTCTGGATGGGGGTAACCTCAAAGAATGAGGTCGAGCCATCGGTATATGAATGACTTGGTGGCGTCGATCTTCTAATTAAAGCTAGAAGCTTGTTGTGGATTTGTTCACATCCTCCTTCATTCTACTGATGGCTTATTTATAAATACTCGATCTGGCATAGCCGATGGAAGCAGGTATTCTATTATTTCATTGATTAGATGGGCTATATTTAGATGCAGTAGGTCGTGGGCAGAATTGTTCACTTTTCCTTCAGTCCAAGTGATGAGTCACCCACTTTGGGCCCTTGAAGTGGAGACCGATATTCTTGCTCGATTGCCGGTGGTTTCCAGGAGCACTAGGAGTGACTTATCACACAGGCCTATACCTGGATGGAATGTCTGTGGTCTCTGACCATTGATGCAAAGGAGCGGACTATGACCCCTGTGGCCACGTTAAAGAGGGATTGGCTTCCAGGGCAGCCTTGCTTCCCTCCGTACTTGAAGGAGATGTGACTCTCAGCCGCGTCTTGATCGAGGTAGAGGAGTCTGTGTACATGTCCTGGAATATAGAGCTAACATTTCCCGGGACACCAAACACACACAAAAAAAAGAAAACAGCGATTTCATCTTTTAGAAGACGCGAAGGTGCTTTACAATATTATTGTGGCTTTTCTAGCCAATCCGAACACTCGAGAAATTTTAAGACGTCGGGGAGCGGAACTGGCATCGCAAAAACCGGTCGCAAAGAGATGGAGAAACTGTGCACGGTTGTGGAACCAGTGTAGGTGTACCTGACGAGTCGTGTGTGAGGTCGGACGGGTTTGTCAGGTCACCCCACATCATGTTAGTGTAACATGTCACCAGGAGGTAAAAGAACTGGTCACGTGACTCACCATTGAAAGGATCAGGCGCACAAAAAGAGCCAAACTCGACGAAGTGAGTGGCAGACTAAGATTACGCGTTACTTGACCATACAGGCAAGGGTGCAGTAACCTGGCCGACGACCAATGCTGCGAGGGTCATCGCTGGTGCCCGCATCACGTGACTGGGCAGGCCTGATTTCCGCAACATCAAGCACGAGATTTGGCGACGCTGAAATCCGACCAGAAACGCTGTTCCTCATACTGGGTGCCGCGGAGGCGCCAGGCGAGCCGTCGGCGTCCAAAATGTTCGACCTACCTTGATTACAGTCGTGAATGAAGGAGTAGTTTCCACACAGGAGGGGAAGTCGTTCTATGAAATCATTGGTGGTAGCTCTTTGGCTACGCGAAGTCTTGGGGCTCTACTGGGGCTTGTGACTGGTGAAATGCAGAAGGGTTCGAAAGTAGTGTAATAATAGACCAAACCGCGCCGAAAGTGGAGCAAGTTTCAAGAGGGTCGGATCTATCAAATCCCGTTAAGTAAACAGCATAGCATATTCACTTGTATATTAGTCAACAGGCCGAAAAACGAAATAGAAAGCAACTACTAGGGATAAATACTGTAGCTTAAGATAGATAATCATGACGTCGAAACCGAGACCAGTATATACTGAAAAAAAAAAAAAAGAATAGAAAGATGTTAGAGATATCTTCCGATAACTTTATATTAATTTCAACCTTTCTGTATTTTGTTATTCAGAGTTATTATTCAAATATTGTATTTGAATAGAAGAATATTTACATTCTATAAATAAAGTATTTTTGTATGCGTTGGTTTGCCAATTTTTATTTTCTTATTCACTTTCAAAGACAGAAGTTTGGTATGTTTTAAAAGCATTTATTAGAAGGAATTAAAATAAAATGTATTTAGATTAGTCGCAGATAAAATATACTAAAAGAAAAACTGCGAAGACAAAGAAAGTTTTCTTTCTTAAAAGAAAAAATTTCTCTGCTACCTATTTTTTTTTTTCTTTTAATAGATAGAAATAAGTTGGCATATGAAACATCTCAGTTTTATATCGTTTAATTTTCTAATATATCTCAAATATTTGAAACATTAATGATAAAAATATTATATAAATAACATCTAATGGTTATGTTTATAAACTACAGAATGTAAAAAAAGAACCTTTTAAAATAATACTTTTTCTTGAAAAATACGGCGTGCGAACATTATTTTTTAATTCTCATTTTAGACAAAATCTACTAGTGAAAAACAATATTTACCATGTATTGTAGTACAAAGTATAATACTATTTATTATGATACGGTATTGGAGTCGAATTAAGATGAAGGAAATATATATAGTGAAAACACAAAATCCAATTTCGAGAGCAATGGAAGGAAATAAAGGAGAACATCCATTACAAGAGATAATAGCTGAGGCCCCATCTAACTCTATCTCGAGCAATACAATCTATGGTGATATTGAAGCTAATTTTGACGCGAGCCAAAGAATATGGAGCCTATTCCCTGGGTCGTTAAGTATGACGTATGGGAAATGACCCGCGCATGATATCGAGAATAATGTCATCCCATAACTGCCCCCATTTATAATTAGAATCGTCTGGCGGGTTAATAGTTATGTAAAGTGGATTACCGCCTCTCTCTATTACATATCTTTCCTGTAGGATTTGCCTTACCATTACCTTCTTAATAAGATGGAAGGTTTATGATGGAATCTTAATAACTGGAGCAATTAGTATCACAATGTAATTAACCTTTGCCCCGTGAATGAGAGATAGTCATATATAAAATTATATATTTAATGAGATTAACAGAAATTCAGATTAACAGTAGAAATAAATTACGAGATAATTATTGGGTTGATCCACACAATTGATAAGCCAAGCTTTCACAAATCTTTTTCCTTCTCCGTTCAAAAATTATATAAATTCGCTACTACATATCTAAAAAAATAGTGATAAGAAATTTCATCCTCAAAATAAATTATTTAATCGAAAAAAATCACTAAATATTTTAAATGTAATTTTATATGTGATATCTTGGGACCTCTGGGACCAGTGTTACCTGATGCTAGACGAACCTCGATGTCAACTCTACCGTGCAGTCGTGGTGGAAGGCGACACAGCTGGGCCAAAGGTGAAATAAACAAACAGAGATTCCACTAAGAAGCGTCTGAACGTCAAGAAGGAATGGGACGAGGAGAGAGAGATCTTTAGAGCAAGTGTTACCTCGGTGAGATCCAAGCGAAGACTGCCTATTCTAGGTTCTCGATTTAACACCACGACCTTTCTTCTTTCTAATTGGTTGACCTATTTAGGTGATTCTTTCCTAATTGGTGGGACTAGGTCACGTGGCCGTTGGCTATTGGTTGACTTACTTAGGTCTTGTCTCCTAATTGGTAGGAATATGTCTTTTGTCGGAAGATATAACCGGTCTTGGCCAGGAAGTACTGGGCGTTAAACTTAGCTTTTATGATTTCCGCGATCGTAAAATTGACTGTAGATTTATTAATAGTGTGTTCTCTTCTAAGCCTACTTCCTAGGTCTTACTTCTACTCTCACCTAAGCCTGATTAGTTTTAACCTTAATTTTCTCCTGTTAGTCTCCATTCCTTCTATCTGTACAGTTGCTATACTTTATTAGATTCTTACGCGGTACAGATTGATGTTAGTTGAGGCTTTCTATTTGCAGTACATAAGAAGTTATATACAGTCATGGGGTGGAACATGTGGTAGTAGATATCTAGACTATTTACAACAATTCCATGGTCTTAAATCATCACAGATGGCCCCGGATGTGAGAGGGTTCATATGGAGGGATTTAAGAGAGCGGAATAGGAAGACTGTTATTAAGGAAGTAATTTTTTAAAAATTAATTGAAATGAGTTGGTATATAACATGGGGTTGATTTCTGTATATCCATAAGAGATAATAGAGCATAAACAACTAATACTAATCATACGAGTAAAAATAAAAATAGGAATAAAAAATTTAATAGAGAACATATAATGATGATAGGTAAAAATATAAATGATTGGATGGGTAAATCATGATCTCTTCGTGATGGGCGTTAGAAAGGGTTGAGGGGTTAGTTAGTACTTTGTTGAGGCAATGTCACTTTGACTCAAGTCCCAAACCATTTAATGTGCACGGCGCGGAGAACCTAGGCCATGTTTCACATGTAAATTTAAGGACCGAATAAAGTTACAGTACCACAATCGAAAAGTAAGATAAGGGGGATTGTTATGGGTTTTAATAATTAGTCGTTAAGACGTACGCATGCAGGATAAATGAGGGCGAAGATCAGTGACCAGAAATCAAAGTTTTAATTGGAGTCGTCAGGGGCTTAGCGAGAAAAAGAGTAAAATAAAAAAAAAAGATGTGCCAGCGTGTGGCATGAGAGTGCCCTGGAATATATAAAAAAAATACAATTTGCACGTATCCAAGCCAGAAGTAGGGATAGGTAAGTCTGGGGGACGGTGTGTCAATATTGTTAATTACGAAATCAAAGTAGGTCAAGTCTAGCCTGCGAAGGAGTTAAAAGTTCCTGCGGAAAAGGGTTAGTATTTATTAAGAAGTAACCTTTAAAGTGGTTGTTTAAAAGGTTATTGAAGATTGCCTTGTTTTTAGATCATGATTTTTAGTTTGATTATAAAAGAATATATCATTGAGATATGAAATTGCGAAATTAAGGCTTTGCATATAGCGTTAAAGGATTTGAAAAATCGAAAATAGAATTGCGAAGTTAAATGCAAAGTAATATTTAAAAAAAAAGTAAAAATAGTGATGACATAATACAAAGATTACACACTATAGCAGTATATAAGGGGTAATAGAAAGTGAAAATATTAAATGAAAAAAATAAGCAATAATGTACTCGATAGCATTGAACATGGTAGCGGAAGATGAAACAATGTAAATAACATCGAATTTATAAAGTGAGAGAAAATATAAAATGACAAATGAAAATTAGTCATATAAGCATGAAATATAACTTGAGATTATTAGATATGAAAGATTAAATATAAAGTTGATTATAAAATAGAGTCATAAAGCAAAAGTAAATAAGCTTTGGTAAAGAAAAATAAAATAAAATGACACTCATCTAAACTGATTGGTGAGGTAAATAAAATATAAGAGCTAGATAATGATTATATAAAGAATATTAAAATGAAAATTTAAAAAAAATGTTCATCGAGAAAGAAGAGCAAGTAAGATTATACATAGAAATTATATATCGTGAAAGAATGGAAAGTTGTAGGCCAAACGAATGTTCCTGTTTTTTTTTAGGATGGGTGGAGAGAGCTTTAAATTGTCCTCGATCGCGATATCTTTGGTCTTGTTGGCCTGAGTTGATCTAACTTATCGAATTTGTTTTACTTTGACGCGACTCGTGGATCACATTGTTTCCAACTGTGAAACTTACTGAGTCCTAATGTTGTCGATTTTTTGTTCCCTGCGCCACGTTTAGGTGAAAACGTGATTCTTCCTAAAGCGGCATTTATTCTGTTAGTGGACAATTCGTTAGTAAATGTAAAATAACGTGTTAAGCAAGTTATTAGTAGCTAAACGGGATATCGGCGTAGAAATTGGTTAGGGATTAGAATGATATATAGTAAAAGGCACGCACTAATATTTGATTTCATAGCTGGTGAAAGTTCATTAGAGAACACGGGGTGGCGACGGACCGTAACAAGATGTCGGCTGTTTGTTTGTCCATCTCCCCTCGAATTTATTATTAGCGAGTTCCGGGGGGTCACGACGGATGTGTAATTAGGGCAGGGGCTCTTTGCGGGGCTGCTTGCTTTCTTCCAACTTATTGGATTTGTTAATTCGGACTACGTTCGGAGATATAATTTCTATAATTGTAAACGCAAAAGCGTTTTGATTTGTCACGTTTGGTGACAAGCGTTATGGGATTGACATAGGGAGATACAGAGGTTGTAATTATCCTGTGTTCAAGCATTTGTTCGATTTGTGTTTGTATTTCGAAAATCCGGTTATTGTATCTATTGATATTAAATAGAATGGTTTTTGCGGACTTAGTAAAAAATGTTATTCAGTGATATCGGGTTAGAATTGAATGAAATTGCGACTATCTACGTGGACACGCTTTGAGGTTAAATGTGTCACAGGCGTGATGAAGGCGTCTTTGGCCTGAAAAGTGAAAGAGTTTTGTGGTGTAGCTCTGTGACAGGAAGCGAAAAAATTGTAAATGAAAAGGTGTCACGTGAAGTCTTTGTTTTGTACAAAATCTAACCTGTTTTACTATGAATAACAAATTTACTAAAGTCATGGGTGCTGGTTGTACGAACATATCGAGAATTTTTATATTGTTAGTGGATATGACACGTTTAATGTGAAAAAAATATTTTTTTTTTGTGTGTGTGTTTAGTAGGGCGACGTAATAAAGCTTGTGTGGCTCGAAATTGGATTTGGGTGTTAAGTCGCGCACTAAAAATTTGTTGCCAATTAGAAAAAGTAATGTGAGAGGGTGTTGTTTATTTTGTTGAGAGCGGTTTGTCGATATTTAAATATGTAAAAGGAAGGAGTGTAGTTATGAGGGAATTTAATGATTGGAATAGTTTTGGAAGGCTGTGACTTAGGTTATTTCTGTCTAAAGCTATGAAAAAAAAGGACATAGGGACGTTGAAAATGGGATTAGGAACATTATAATGAGGCCAAATAAGAGTGTTGTAGTTCACCACGTGTGAGCAACCCGTTCCAGGAGGGGAAAATTTAGTAAATGGGACAGTTGTATTGACCTGTCCATGGGACACGTGTTGCTTGCACGAGGTGAATTTGTATATGGTAGTTGGTAGAAGTACATTATCTTGATACAGGAGTAGCTGAGGATAGTATATAATTAGTAGAAATCGTTTTATGGAATTAAGGAATAAAATGCCAAAAGGCAAGGGTGTATCGATGATATGGAATTTTAGGTTCTGCGTTATATTACCTATTTTTACGTTTAAAAAGATATAACCTATGGTGAAAATATTGTTAGCAATGGCATTAATAGTTAAGTTAAATGGGTGAACAGGTATTTTCTTTTGCAAATTGGTTTCTATTATTTTAAAAGTATTCCGACTAATTATATCGATAGATGCTCCTGTATCAAGTAGTAGAGGTAGGTTTACATTATTGGACAGTTCAGCTCGAACGAGCAATTGTTCAACAAAAAATATAGAAGGAGGAACCTACTGTTGTGCTGTCTTGTATTTCGGGACAGTCCTGGTCTTGTGCCGTGGTTGGAGGATTCTTGGGAAGGTCAGAGTTCATTGTTTGCGCTGGGCTCGTGGTGTAGAGAGGATCAGGGGAGCGCGTAACATGCGCTCGCGTGTTGGTAACTCGGAGGGGTACTTGCAGGAGGTTTGCTGGCTTTCTGAGTCTTGTAGAGTATTGTAGTTGGGCCCGATCTGCTTGGGCGTCGTAGTTGGTGAAGAAGCTCTGCGCCTCGTACGAACCATCGTAGCGCGTTAGTTCCACATCTCGCGAAAGTCCGGTCACGGCAGAAAGCTGATGTAGCGTCGTCGTCAACCTTCCCAGGACATCTGACACCGGCGGTGGGGGCGTGACGTCCTCCTGGCTGGGGGCGACTTCCTGCGTCCTACCGAGAGTGTTTTCTTTCTTTGGAAAAGTGGTGTTTTCGCCACTTTCGGAGTCGGGATCGGACTCCATTGGTTCCTTTGGATCCTCCTCTCTTACCTGTTCCATCTTTCTGTACAGACAGTGGTCTATTTGCTTACTTGTACCTTGGCGTCCACTATCCTGTCGACTCTTCGGACGGGGGAGTCTGTGATACCTTGGGACCTCTGGGACCAGTGTTACCTGATGCTAGACGAACCTCGATGTCAACTCTACCGTGCAGTCGTGGTGGAAGGCGACACAGCTGGGCCAAAGGTGAAATAAACAAACAGAGATTCCACTAAGAAGCGTCTGAACGTCAAGAAGGAATGGGACGAGGAGAGAGAGATCTTTAGAGCAAGTGTTACCTCGGTGAGATCCAAGCGAAGACTGCCTATTCTAGGTTCTCGATTTAACACCACGACCTTTCTTCTTTCTAATTGGTTGACCTATTTAGGTGATTCTTTCCTAATTGGTGGGACTAGGTCACGTGGCCGTTGGCTATTGGTTGACCTACTTAGGTCTTGTCTCCTAATTGGTAGGAATATGTCTTTTGTCGGAAGATATAACCGGTCTTGGCCAGGAAGTACTGGGCGTTAAACTTAGCTTTTATGATTTCCGCGATCGTAAAATTGACTGTAGATTTATTAATAGTGTGTTCTCTTCTAAGCCTACTTCCTAGGTCTTACTTCTACTCTCACCTAAGCCTGATTAGTTTTAACCTTAATTTTCTCCTGTTAGTCTCCATTCCTTCTATCTGTACAGTTGCTATACTTTATTAGATTCTTACGCGGTACAGATTGATGTTAGTTGAGGCTTTCTATTTGCAGTACATAAGAAGTTATATACAGTCATGGGGTGGAACATGTGGTAGTAGATATCTAGACTATTTACAACAATTCCATGGTCTTAAATCATCACATATATCAATTTACAACTTTAAACACCGAAGCGTTTCTATTTATCTTTTCCAAAATATAATTTTAATTATTATTATCGTCTCTTATGTTGATTATAGCTGTTTAAGAGTTTTATATTATTTTACTTCTATGAAATTGTTTCTTGTCTGAGGTTTTATAAACTCTCTTAATAAAAAAAAAACTATTTTAGAGGCGTAAAATTCTTTTTAAAATAAAACAATTTCTACTGTCCTTACTGCGATGGAAAAATTAAAGGGATTTTTTTTTATAACAGATGGCGCTCTAGTACATCGTAACATTATTGTTCTCTTAATAAAGTTATCGTTTTTAAAAATGTTTTTATAATTATTCAATGAGAGAAATTGTCTGAAAAATTATTTTTTTTTTTGTTGAGAATTCTGTTTAAGTATTCTAATATATCACCAATGTGATCGCTCTCTAAGTAAATTATATCACACTAACCTAACTTACGTGAGTTTTAAATTGTAGCACAGCGTCATCAACGTTCCTCTTCTTCTGATTGGTATTTTTGGGGTTTCAGATTAACTCTATGTCGACATTTAAAATTGAAGAAAATTCGAAAGTTTTTTCGAATATTTTTTAAACTTTAGAAGCAGCTGAATAGATTCAAGATTCGGAGAATCATCCAGGAAATCTTGCAAACCATGAGGAAAAGCACACATTTTTGAAATATATTTACAATATAAATTATGTAAAAACTTTCAATTCTGTCATTTCGAAAACTTGTGTATTTAATCATTATGCGACAAATTAGAGAAAATGAGCATATACTGATATTAGGATATTTGAATTTTGATTTTATATCTAACCTTTGCTACATATTATAGATACAGTCGACTCTCAATAATTTGAAACTCGTTAATTTAAGATGTTTTCCCGATCCCTTGAAAAACACTCGATAAATTGAAAAAATCAATATTAATTGGTCCCCTCGGTAATTTGAAGTTGAAGTAATAGTATCTTACCACAAATGAACATTTGTGAATAACTGTACAAATTTTTAAATTAAAGAATCACGAATTTGGATTAAACTCTTGTTTACTTGATTTTATTAACCCTTATTTACTCGCGCCGAGCCTCCGAAGCTCATCCCAATTTTCAAAACTCAAAAATGAGAATTTAAAAAATGCAAAAAAAAAGAGATTATTTTCATAGCTGTACTTATTCAGCAGATCGACATTTGAAACCATATATTTGAACTTCAGTGGCAGCAGGAGAGTGTGAAAAAAAATAATAGAAAAATTGTCTGCGTGCCTCAAAAGTGCGTCGCGAGTGCTGACGTAACACTTTTGGTTAAGGTTTCACTTTGCTGCCTGGCCTCTCTCTCGTCACTGGTACGTTTTTGTGAAATCCTTTAAAACTTGTTTTTCGATTATTTATCCATATTTAATTTTTTTAATTTATAATATATTGCATTTTTAATATATAGGTTTAATATTAGAGCTTTTTTTCTCCGAAAATGGCTAGTAAAACGGTGCAATATTTTCCCTTGCGCAAAGAACCGCATGTCAACCATGACTTGCTGTAAATGCAATAAGAACATTTTTAAAGAACATTCAAATCAAATTTGCTGATATTGCCAGTGAATATTGGCGATTTATTAGATATAAAAGAATTTGCGCAAAGCCTGCGAAAATCTCTGCTTTTTCACATGTTTTTATATTTTTATGCATGACTTGGTAATTATGAAAATAAAATTTCAAACTTTGCTATCAATTTAATCCTTATTGTCTATCTACTAAGGTAAAATACAATTTTAATTTTTGAATCATTTTTTATCATCATAAAGTTCGAGATCGGGAAGCTCGGCGCGAGTACCTACGTCCTAAAAACGGGCGCGTTTAATTAAGAGTAAATATGTAAGATTCTATCTAAAAATTGAAATATATGAGGGAAAATGTTGCCGACGACTTTCTCAAGCCAGACCAGCCCGTGAACTAACTAAACAATGTTAGAGCTAAATTTTCCCACGCCGAGCGAGGCAAGGATATCTCTTACTATCCTACGCTTCTACGCGCCTCAGAACCGGAACACGTAAAGAGGGATTTAATTAGCCATTTGTACAACCTTTTAAAGCATATCCGTGCCAAACCCCATAATTGGAACGTATGGAATAATGTGTTTTGGCTTGTTTAAACTACTCTTAGGTCTAGAAAACCGAAGAAGCTGGATGGCCTCTGGAAAGTTGTTATTGACTGTTGGGATAAATATATTCTAAGGCTAAACCTTATTTCCTGGAAACATTGATGCTGGGATGTTGCTCAACGTCAAGGCTTTCACATAGAGAACAAAATATTGTACAAAAATTAGTAGACTAATTTAAAATAAAGCACACATACATCGTTATTTTAAAAATAAAACACCCTCTATATACCTTAGATACGAGTTCTGGGCGCCTGTTTGAATAAATTTAAAATAATAAAACCTTTTTCATAGTGCTTTCATTTGCCTGTGCCAAAAATGAGTCAAGAAAATGGCCTTTTCTGCCTAAAGTTTGCTTTAACTGGTAAGGTAGTAGTTCCAAAAATTCCGGAAAATATTAAATGCTTTCTTTGGAAATGTGAATAATACTCAGAGTAGATATATATACGTATAAGAGTTTATCGTTGAACCAAAATTATATATACAATATTAGAGCGACTTGTTGTATAATAAGATCGATTTATTTATCCTTTCTACTAAAATACGCAAATTCATATATGTGTAACGATATCACAATATTAATATCCCACCTATGTTGTCTATGTGTGGTGAGAATTTGTGTTATTAAGTTCAATTTAGGGTTTTGCAAAATATTATATATCAGCAACAAATCCAACATACATTTTAATTATAGCATATGCAGGAATAAAATAATGTAAACAGGATGGTGATAAGTTAATATATGCTGAGGATATTTGATATATTATAATCATAAAATTTTATGACCAAATATATAACAATTCCTTCCCTCCTTTTAAATATTGAGTCTGTCAGGTGGTCTTCTTTCTCTGACAGAATACTGCCTTGTTGTCTTGTGCTCCTTAGCTGGCACTGGACTCGGCTCCTCTGAGGTCTCAGAAGTAGGCTGAAAAACTATGAGGTCTCCTACATTATAGGAATCAGCATTTTTAAGGCAATCTCCTCAGGTATAAAATTCTGCTCCGGAGGTATTCTTACCGGGGCCAATAAATCCTCAAGAGCATACTGAGGAGATTGCCACAAAAAAGACTACCATCAATAGTGATAGTGAATGAGACGCCCCAATGTTTCAGCCTACTCCTGGAACCTCTGGATCATAGAGGCCGAGTCCGGTGCCTCTCCCAGCTAAGGAGCACAAGACACGGTATCCTATCAGAGAGAAACCTAACAGATTCAGTCATTTAAAGAAGGAATGAAATTGTTATATATTTGGTCATAAAATTATTTTATTATCATATTGATTATCGCTTGTAAATATTAACTAATCATCTTTTGTTCACTTTATTATATTGACATAATTAAATTTTAAATTAAAAAAAGGCATATTTCGGATTAATTTTTTTTGCCAATATTTCGGTTGGCTGAAAGCCTAATGTGGGTTTTATTTGTAACTAATAAATAAAATTTTATAATCATTGCATTTTTTATCACCAATATATAACACTCTGCATAAGATTCTTATATTTCCAAAGAGAAATAATTATATATATATATATATATATTTTTTTTTTTTTTTTAAATCTATATCTAGAAAATTTGGAACCATCACTTCATCAGTTAATACCCATTTTTAGCAGATTTTACTATTTTCTTGAATCGTTCGTAGCACATACAAAATGTAAACACGCACCTAAACTATAAAATATGGATTGTCATTTTAAATTTTAGTTAAAAATAACATTCATAACTTACTCCAATTTGTGAGCCCTGTCAATTAAAGAAGATAGACGCCTAGATCCTTTGTGGTGTCGGAATGAAATTTGCGTTTAACGTTTATATTAGCAGTCCTACCTGCTCATGTTGGAAAAAAGGCGTATGAAATAGGTGTATGACAACCTTTAACAATTCAAAATCATACACTTTCATTTATAAAAGAAAATAAAACATACTCGTTATTAGTAATCAATATAATGAAAATAATAAAAAGAATAAAATATTTGAGTGAGAGAAATCAGCAGACAAAAGGCCAAAGGAGGACAAGAATTTACAAAGGAAAAGGTTAACTCACGCGTTTCTTTACTTGCTAAAGTGAGTAAACATCTAAAGGTTGGATAATGTAAAAAAATATTTACATATGTAAAATAAATTTCATATATATATGCTTGTATTCTCTCTAATTAAAATTTCTAAAACTATTTAGAGAAAATATATTTTTATATCTAAACTATTGTTGTGAAAATGTTTTCTTTCTGCTTGTGTAAATAGTCGCAATTGTCCAATTTGCATAGTTAGGAGTTAGTTAGCGTCAGTGTTTGAGTTCTTTCTTTAATATATGTTTAATTCACTTTAACTCTGTAGAGTTTCTTTTAACTTAAAATATATATTTAAAGAAAGAAAGTGTGAAATGTTCAGAATAAACCAAAGGTTCTTATCGTTTTTAGATCATCACTATTATTTGCCTAGCGCACATATAAAATACGCCAATTTATTCACTTATTTTTTAATTCAACAATTAAACTATTTTAAATATAGATTCGTGTATTGATAAAAGCCCTCGCATCTAAAACAAATGATTCAGCCTAATTTTACTATATATTAGTAGCGTATCAATGTCATATAACATTGTTAATAAAGACATTTTAATGCTGTCTTCTTGTTTAAAAAAGGTTAATTTCTTTTTTTTTTTCTCATTATTTTCATTCAATTTTTCAAACTTTCCAAGGAAATTAAATATCTTCCACATCATGGATTGAAAACCATACATAATATTTATCACTCTTAATTTATCAATATCATTTTTAATATTATATACAAATATATATACAAGTATATTTGAAAGGATACGCAAAAATAATTTGCATCTTCAAAAATAATAATATTAATAATGCCGTCAAATAAGTATTTTCATAAATCTTTCCAAATAATTTCAATATATCAAACGAGCATTGCTAGTGATATAATAATTTTATCAAATAAAACTTTAAATATGTATATTTCACATTCAATAATATATAACATTATTTAGCCAGTTGCATATATTCGATGACGAATTCGAAAATGTTGATAAAATTAATTTTACGGCATAATGACTGTAGTCACTATTTTTTCAAGTTTCAGAAAGGTTTTCAATCTTGGTTCCAGGAGAGAGAAGATGGTTTTTACGGACTATTAACTAAAGTGTATGATTTTCGAGCCAAAAAATGAATGTAGCAAGCAGACAAACCACAATGCACTGTAACAAAGTACCAAGGTGCTGCACGCCACCAAGGTTGTTCAAAAAAGGTTAGATTCCCTAGAAAGGTAATAGCCTACAGCAACCGATGTTCACCCTCCCAAGTACTGACCGGGCCCGACATTGCTTAACTTCGATGATCGGACAAAAACCGGTGTTTTCAATGTTATATGACCGTAGGCATTGGTTCAAAAACGGATTTCATATTTCTAAGCGATTCTGACGTAGATACAGTCTGATCGACCGACTCTTCACTTGTTTAAATATGTGCCTCAGAGGAGTTTTTCGGACAGAAAAATATATAAATTATATAAAACCTAAAAGTATACATGAACTTGATTTTTTTCTTTATAGAAGTAAAATAAACTAATCTCCAAAAACGTGTTGTATTTTAATTAATACATAAAGATATTTAATTATAAAGCCATATATCAATTCGAAAAATAATTCATTTACCAATATTTCAGTTGGTGAGCGCCAATATATGCATTTTTAATTAAATATATATTCATAGATTGCTCTATTTTCAAAGCATATTATGAGTGGATAATTTATTATTTAAATAAATTATCACTGATTAAATCAATTAATCTGCTCGTGAAATGAATTAGCCCCACTGATGTTTCATATACCTTGTTGATTATTAGTATAGTAAATTATTTTGATCTGATCTGTACACAACCAGTATTATCTTATTTATAAATAAACATTTGATAAATTTTGATTAAAGGACATCCTCACTATCGTGACAACTGGTGGAAAAGCTGGATTATCCTCTCGCCTTCAAGCCGATAGAAGAAGCGGAAGAATACAAGGACTTGTATCTCAAGAGCATTTCGCCATGATAAAACAAGAAGAATAGATCAAAAAGGATGAGTACCACTTTAAACCCTTTATATAGAAGCCCCTCTGTTTACACCAGAGAACCCGATCAGAACTCGAGAAATAGTCAAAATATTTCCATCGCGTCTCTCGCTACAACTGCTGGGACAACTCAATGTGTCCGACAAATGCTATTTTTTCCTATCGGGAACATCACGCATTTTGTTTGAAAACGTAGAGGAACAAATATATTCCTAGGATATTTTTATGAAGATGTTTTCTCACACATTTGGACATCACATCGTTCAAAAGAGGCAGCTTATAGAAAAACTTAAAACTCGTGCCCAGGAAAAGGGATGGTCAAGCGATGTTCACACCCAAGATGCTCTTTATTTATGCACAGAAGTGGATATAAATATAAGCGAAAACGAAATGGCCGCACATTTAGTAAAAGGAATATCAGAGGATATTTATCGCTCAATCATTACGTTGGACATTGCTACCACCGATGAATTTATAAGAAGGTGCCAATAATTAGAAATTATCAAATTTAACGTGTGAGTAAACGCATAAGTCTTTGAGAAACTCCCAAATGTTTCTGCCATCGATTTAACAGACTGAATCTATGGAAAACTCAATAAGACCTATCATGCGTGAAAAGGTTCATCGCGCACTAAATCTCGAGCTAGCTACCCCTGAACCATCTTTTTTGGGTAAATAATTTCCAAGAAGAGGTTGAAAAACGTGGCTGCAATTTCGAAGCATATTTGCAGGCCTTCACCACGACTGCCGTATCCCAACTAAACACGTGCATTCAACCAGGTTCCACGACGTCAGTACCCTACCTATACACCCAAACAGAGGCCACCACCACGACAGATTGGTAAATGGAGGACAAATGACAACATCCCAATGTGTTTCAATTGCGGTCGTCCAAGCCATTTTAAGCGCTATTGTAGAGACCGTCGCCAAAAGACGCAGAGACCCGAAGGAATTGAACCAAGCACCCAAGAACCTCAAATGGGTAAAGATCGAGCTGTAAGAAGCCAAATCCATCACAGAAAATCTCTCTATCCAAACAAAGGAAGAAACCCAAGATACTAATCTCCACGCCGCCAACACCTGAGAAATTAAACTCGACCTCCATCTAGGGTGAGGCTGCAGTTGTTAAAATCCCTCTTTCGTCGATTATGTTTAAATCATCATTGAGGACATTGAAATTTTTGCATTGGTCGATTCAGGTGCCTCATCTACAGTAATATTTTACGGATTAAGGCGATAATTAAGGAAGACGATGTTTAAGGATAGCGAAATCACTCCTAAAGTTGCTGATGGCAAGAAGGTCATGCTGATCAGCCGATGTACAATAGGTTTGAGCATAAATGGATTGAGACAACCGTTTGTGTTAATTGTCCTCCCGAATAGTAACCCAAGCATCATTCTCGGATGAAATTTCCTAAAGGCAACAAAGGCCGTGATTGATTGTGGAAGTGCTGAAATTAGAAAAAAAGAGGCCATAAATTTACTAAATTCACCAGCTTCCATGGGAAAGGTTTTGGCTAGCAGAAGCGTTGTAATTCCAGCCGAATCTACCAAACTAATCAATGTTATGAGTGAAGATCTGAATGAGAAAAGCCAGGTACTTTTTAACCTTCAAAAAAGTATTGATATGGAAAGGATTAACAGTTTCCTGCGCATTATTAAAACTTTCCCATAATAAAGGAAAACCTTGTATCGTAAATTCTGCACCACAGCTCAAATAGTCATTAAAGAAATGTGAATGGGAAAGTTCAAGAGTTGAAGAAAATCACTTGACGGGGGGATGGGGCTATATCAGAGTGTTCTGAATTTAATAGGGAGGTGAAAATGCGAATCCTGCCAGTCATGCTATGAAAGTGGAATTTCATTTTAACAAAATCTAATCAACAATGAATTATCACAAGATCAGCAATCTTGTATATAAAAATTTAAAACAATATGATAAAATATTTGAAAAATAATGAGAAGAAGAATGGTAACTGACGTTTCTATGTCGATTACAGGCGATTAGACAAAGTTACTGAAAATGATGTTTACCCACTCTCCTGAATCGGCGATACACTTGACTGTCTGAAAGGAGCCAATTTTTATTAAATGATAGACCTCCGTCCAGTATATTGGCAAATATATATTGCGTATGATATTGTTTTTTACAGCACAATACAACAATGTTGGCAAGTTTCTCTAGAGTGGAATGTCGAGGTGACGAATAGAAGTCGACGAAGCAGACATAGAGAAAACTGCCTTTATTACCCCTGACAGACTGTACAAATTTCTAGTCATGCCTTTTGGCCTGTGTAATGCTCCTTCAACATTCGAGCGCAAATGATGGACAAGATACTGAAAGGTCTGAAATAGAAAATGGCCCTTTGCTATTTTGAAGACATTGTGGTGTTTTCTAAATCGCTCGGCGAACATTTACACCGAGTTGAAATACATTACAATTTCTTAACAAAGCTAATAATGTAATAACTCAATTTTAGAGTTTAAGAGAACACAAATTTGAGCCAAGATTGTGGTATATCAAGGAATATTAAAATATTGTTTTACAATTTATATTCCACCTATTATAGCATATAGATTAGTTCTATATAAATCGTTAGCCCAAATAAATAATCTCTTTAAATATAACTGAAAGTATGCAAATTATACGGAGCAATT